>NIJG01000170.1:106377-186173 GCA_002201625.1 Euglossa dilemma
CCTGGATGTCCATTGGATGATCTCGTTTCTTTTTTATCATTTCATTTTCGCAGGAATATGGAGCGAAAATTCGTGTCTACGATGAGAGCTGAAGTCTAAATATCGAAAGCGTAGATTTAGGATATTTTCCCCTAGGGTGGGACAGGATAGCCTGGATGTCCATTGGATGATCTCGTTTCTTTTTTATCATTTCATTTTCGCAGGAATATGGAGCGAAAATTCGTGTCTACGATAGCTGAAGTCTAAATATCGAAAGCCTAGATTTAGGATATTTTCCCCTAGGGTGGGACAGGATAGCCTGGATGTCCATTGGATGATCTCGTTTCTTTTCTATCATTTCATTTTCGCGGGAATATAGAGCGAAAATTCGTGTCCTGCTAGTCTCAAAGTTCTGCCCAGTAAACAGGGAGTATCTATATAAACCTCTCGTCCTCCAACTTCATATCTGTTCCTACGATTCTTCCTGCTTATGAATCTCGCTTTTATCCTTGATCCAAGTGCTATCGACGTATAATTTCCTCTCTCTGTTTCCCGCGAAACCAACAGCACGAAATGAAATCCTCTGCCGATATTTTCCAACGTTTATACCATTTTTCTATCGCGATTGCAGCTCGGGATAGAGGCACGTTCGATTTTTTAATCTGGATTTTTGCCGGATTTATTCGCAACCTTGGACTCCTTGCGAATGATATTCGCTTGTGTATATCAGTCCAGGGATAAAGCATGATGCCCGATTAAATAATACCGTTCACGTGAAATCGTAAACAATTTGAAAACAGAAGCGTCGCTTTTGTCGTTTATTTATCGCTTCTTTTCTACGGTAGTAATTATTTTTAGAAGCAACTCGGAAGCCGTTGTTAAGCAAGTTTTAACGAATGTCTCGGAGATTAGGTCACGTAGAAAATGAGGCGTATAATAAATTTCCCGCAGAGTTTGGATGTCTCGTGATTATCTTACGAACTTGGAATTTATTTCCTGGTCAACAATTTCTTTCTTCGAGGCTGAGGATATTTGCAAACTATGTAGTTCGTTAAATAAAGTTCGACCGGGTTGAAAATTATTTCGCGTAAAAAAAAGGGGAAAAATGGAATGAAACTTTTTCCGCGAATTCTCGTTCCAAATTATGTTTGAAATCGGAAACGTATGTGAGGAATAAACCGAGTGTGCGAGTTTTCCACGAATTTTTAAACCGGTTTTCTCGGGAACGAAATTAGCCGAATATTTTAAGTAGTATAGGTCCGTCGTTTGTCGGGCATTTTAAGATACGAGTCAGGAACTGGTAGGGAATTTTTAAGTAGAAGAAGATCGTTACTAGACAGACGTGTTTGAGTAAGAACCGATTATATCCTTCTCCGAATCGGTGAAAAATATTCCACGATTACCTTCGTGCACGGAAACGATAATATCACTGTCGCGAAACTCATTACGCGTGTGTCAAAATTGCAATCATTCATGCACGATCACACTTTCATCGTTACATTCTTTTTAACTTTCTATCTTTCCGTATCTTATGAAACTTTATTTAGTTTCAATTGCGAGCTTTAACTTTTTTCGTTAACTTCGATTAAACTGATTGACGGATCTAGTTAAAAATTGCGTTTCGCGGAAAAGGAAGAGGAATTCGACGAATTGCGAATAACTTCAATTCAGCAGTGATTCATAACGAGAGAAAACGCGAAAAAGACAAAGGTTATCTACCGAAAAGTGTCGATGCTCGTTGAATTTTATTTGTTTGCGTGTCTGTTTTGCAGAATATGTAATTTCGCTGATAAAGCGATGGAATAACATGGAGAAAATTCATTGTACCGACATTGTATGGTTCAAAGGTAAAAGGATTTTCAATTGCGCGGAACAATTTTCAGCTTCTACGTTTACCGGTCAAAGTTTTATCGATTTGGTCGTGCCAATGTTTGGGCTTAGTTGTTGATACCTTATACGTTTGTTTGCGCGTATGTACCGGGCATACAATGCATTTGCATTTGCGGTATTTACCTTGCACTCTTGACGCCGCGGCAAGAGCAGAAATATTTAATTTCCTCGTGTTTTTCTTTTATCGTTACGGTAGACTAAGATTATAATTAAAACGCGAAAAATTAGCACGGCTGACACGAAGCAGAGATAAACAGTGTCTAACGCAACCGGTAATTAATGACACCTGTTCACGCAATTTTTCATTTTTACGATTCCAAAACTGATACTTTAAAATCCTGGAAAATCAAATCGAAATGTAACAAATTGATGAAAATTGTGTGCAATCAATGCTATGATAACTATTCGATCCAATCTTCTGTTTTAATAATAAGATTAAATCATCCTAGTTCATGGAATTTTTTATTTTTACAGCCCCAAAGCTGATATTTTAAAATCCAGGAAAATCATATTGAAATGTAACAAATTCAAGAAAATTGCATACAATCAAAACGATCCAATCTTCTATTTTAATAACGAGATTAATGACCCTAGTTCATGGAATTTCTCATTTTTACGATTTCAAAACTGATACTGTAGAATCCTGGAAAATCAAATCGGAATGTAATAAATTCAAGAAAATTGTGTACAATCAAACCTACGATAACCATTCGATCCAATATTCTGTTTTAATAATAAGATTAATAACCCTTGTTCATGGAATTTCTCATTTTTACGATTTCAAAACTGATACTGTAGAATCCTGGAAAATCAAATCGGGATGTAATAAATTCAAGAAAATTGTGTACAATCAAACCTACGATAACTATTCGATCCAATCTTCTGTTTTAATAATAAAATTAAATGATCCTAGTTCATGGAATTTTTCATTTTTGCGATTTCAAAACTGATACTTTAAAATCCTGGAAAATCAAATCGAAATGTAACAAATTGAAGAAAATTGCGTACAATCAATGCTACGATAATTATTCTATCCAATGTTCTGTTTTAATAATAAGATTAAATGATCCAAGTTCATGGAATTTTTCATTTTTTCGATTTCAAAACTGATATCTTAAAATCCTGGAAAATCAAACCGAAATGTAACAAATTGAAGAAAATTGCGTACAATCAATGCTACGATAACTATTTTATACAATATTCTGTTTTAATAATAAGATTAATGACCCCAGTTCATGGAATTTTTCATTTTTACGATTCCAAAACTGATACATTAAAATCCTGGAAAATCAAATCAAATTGAAAAAAAATTGCGTACAATCAACGCTACGATAACCATTCGATCCAATCTTCTATTTCGATAACGAGATTAAATGACCCCAGTTCACGGAATTTTCCATTTGTACAATTCGAAAACTGACATTTCCAAATCCTGGAAAAGCCAATCGAAGCATAACGAATCAAAGAAAATCGAGTAACCAATTTCAACAATCAACGTTACGATAACTACGTGTCCAATGCCTCCAGTCCGGATAACAAAATTTTTCCTACAAATTCGCGCACCGCGGAAGGCAAAATATTTTTCCACCGCGAATGAATTGTCAACTATCCGTTACTCGCTCGTCGTCGAGCGTTGAAACGCTCGGAACGGTGAATATGCGAACGCGATCCGCGATCATCTCGAACGGGAACCAGTTTCAGAAAACCCAATTACGGACGCTAAAGGGTATAACAATGAACGCTCTTGGGCGATTCTGGTTTAAATGACGTAATATCCCGGATCGAGAGCGATGCCAGCGCAGCGTTTCCATGGTGAAACCGGAAGGCTGAGAGTGTGTCTTCGTTAAAAATGAACGACGCCCGATGAAGCGGGGAACAGACGCCGGTTTAACGAGTCGATGCATCGAACTTGAATGGAAAAATGTAAAGCAGCTCTCCTTAACGAGTATAACAATGCGTGGGGAAACGGGGGTGAGATCGAAGGAGAGGAGAGGAGAGGAGTGGAGTGGACTGAAGAATTCAATTACGTTCCAGGCGGGGGTGTTCCGAGTAGGCGTGTCGGTTTAATGCCACTCGACCAGAAATTAATTAGTCGGTGTAACTCGATAATTACCAGAAACGGATATCCATTCGCGGAAAGTGAGACTGTGTATTTGAATTTAATCGCTTTTATCCCTGCCTTCTTTTCTAGCGACGTTCTTCCATTCCGGAATTCACGCTTCATTTTTAACACTAAACGTACCGGCATTTTTTTATACCTAATCTTACTATAGGAGGTCATTTCTGATTTCGTATAAAATTAAACGCACATTTTCTTTGAAAGTAAATGATGATCTTTCGATTGCCGGCCTTTTTAGGATTCGCTGCCAAATAATTCCATCAAGAGTCGTGACAGTGTCTTCAAAATCCTGTTCACTATCACTTTCAGAATCCGAGAAAAATTTGTGGCACCTCTATTGTCTACGGAGATTCAAAAAATACCCAGTTTCATCGGCATTAACATTACCATCCTGTGTTTCCTCATTGTCTGGAAAATCACTTCGACTCTCACTTTGATCATTTTCTGGTATTGAATCTTCTTCACCTGAATTCATTTCATTTATTTGTCGAATTCTTTCCAAATTCTCTTCTTGACCGTGTGGACGTGTTCAGGGTTGCAGTGAAAAAGAGTCATTCGAGAAGCGTATCTGAATTTAGAACTAAGGTTCCAGTTGGATAATTGCTGAAAAATACTAAACTTCGTATGGGGTCAAATGACACCCCGTGGTACGTATACGGTAGGTAAAGAATTTTTGTCGATAAAAAATAAGCTACGAGAAAAACAGAAAGCGAGCAATTGTATAACTGGATGATATAAGAATTTACAGAAAGTCAACTGACCGATAGAAATAACAATTAATGTATGAATATAAAGTAAATTTTCAGAAGGGGACATTTGACCTCGCTTGGTACGTTTAGTGTTAATCGCTTTACCCGCGTTTTTTCTCGCCTCTCGCCACGCTATTACGCTTTAAAATTCGTGTAGGATGCCACTACGTACGTGCTCGTTTGATTTTTAATCGCTTTATCCGCGTCCTCCTTTGACCCTCAGCTCGCTGTTTCATTTGAAAATTCCCCTCGCCGTATCGTTTGATCTTTAATCGTCTAATTACACCGTTCAAACACTAATTTTAATTTCTCCATTCTATTAGGTTGGTGCATATTAAAAGTCGGATTTTATTACATACGAACGTTTGTCTTCCTGTTTTCGTTATTCTTTTGATTTTGGCATAACCTCGTTTGTAGTCGTACTGTCCATTGCCAGAGTCACATTTCAACAAAGGAGATTTTCTCGAAAGCGTTCCCTTTTGTTATTTGATTTGAATTTTCTACCGATATGAATCTAAACGATATTCGTATAATTTTTTTGTACGAGTATAAACTTGGTAATAATGCTGCAAAAGCTGCACGCAACATAAACCAAGCGTTTGGGGAGAATACAGTTAATGATCGAAAAGTGCAGCGTTGGTTTGAAAAATTTAGGTCCGCTGATTTTTCGCTACAAAATGATCCGCGTGGGAGACCCAAAACGTCTGTGAAAAATGATGATCCGAAGGCATTGGTGGAAGCGGATCCAACTGTATCCACGAGGGAACAGGCTACCAGGATGAAAATTGACCATACAACGATATTGCGACGTCTTTCTGAAATTGGCAAGGTGAAGAAAATGGATAAGTGGGTACCGCACGAACTAACTGAGCGAAATAAGCTGGATCGGTTGAACGTATGCTCATCGTTACTATCCCGATTTCATCGAGAGCCATTGAAATACGAAGTTTTGCAGCACCCAGCCTATTCACCGGATCTCTCGCCAACCGACTTTCATTTTTTTAAACATTTAGAACTGTTTTTACGAGCTAAACGGTATGAAAATGAAGACAGTTTGAAAAATTCGATATCAGAGTTTATCGATTCTAAAGATCAGAATTTTTTTAAGACAGGCATCTATGCTTTAAAGTCTCGCTGAGAAAAGTGTATCGAAGCGAATGGAGCATATTTTGACCGAATAAACAGTTTTCGAAAAAAGATATGCAGTTTTATATATTCACTTAAAAATCCGACATTTCATATGCAGCAACCTAATAGCTAAGTTTATTACGATCCTGAAAACGAATCCACGATCGAAATTTCTTTATCACTCTTGCGATAATTCGCGAAAATTCTGGCTTTCTACGAAAACGATAAAAACGAAAATATTAACGTATCTTATTTTATTAATTCATTTACTTTGGCACGATACTATAGCCGTGTCCTCAACGTGACGCTATTATTCGAATAATCTAAATTGGTCTTGAAATTCGTTTCCCTATCAAAGAGAATTTCCACGGTGTCGGTTAATTTTCTCACGCCTCTGGAGAATCGCGTGGAGGAAGTTTCAAGGGAAGAGGAATGTTAATTCCTTATTGTCCATTTCTCCCTCTTTTTAGATAATTACCCCGGTCGCTTTGGCGCGATTAAAATTCGATAAAGGAGCAGGCGAAGTGGAGTGCGTTTAAAAGACGCTGTTACCTGGCTGAAGCACCAATTTTCTCGGAAGTAAGAGGTAAACAAGACGCTGTTTGCCAGCTTCTGCTGGGATATGATCAATCCGAGCTGCTTGCGCACGCTGCCCCAATTTTCTGTTTAAATAACGCGACTCGAGGAAGCAGAGAAGGGGAGAAAAAATGCGCGTATCGCGTTGAAAAAGTAAATCAAAAAAATATTATAAAATAGCTAAAAAACGATACTGAAAATTCATTTTCAATTTTTAGCAACGTATTCTTTTTGTTAACGAATAATTCACTGGCGGAAAATATACTTTTTATCGGCGCCTAATCGAAGAGAAATTAATTTTCTAAATTTTGGTATAAGTTAATTATTATAGGTTTAAATTTTAAAAGCTAAAGCTGAATTTGAAGAGATTCTCGGTGGCTCAACTGATTTTTCACTCGAGGATTTTTCTGGCTGGAAATATTCGCTGAGATTTGTCATGGAAATACTGACTGATCGTGGGAAACGCATTTTCAAGTGTCGGAACGTTGGCATTGCTTAAGCTTTATAAATGCGAGCGGATAATTTACTTCTGCCCTCGTCTAATCCTCTTAAAACGCTGTACAAGTTAAATTCGGGAAGCCAGCACTTTGTCTTCGCAGTTTTGACCAGATCTACTGGCTATTAAAATCCTTGTAAGCGTTTGTTTTAAATACCATAGAAATTCGTAATCATTTTTTTACCCCTTTCTGTTATTTTTTCCGATTTTTCCCACGCGTTTTTACATGTTTTACTTTCGGATCTGTGACCACGAAGGATTAAAACGCACGAATATTTCGGTAGATTTAATTCCTCTTTTTATACTAATCCTTATTTTATAATCGAAAATTTCGGAATCGTTGCAATTGCGTTATCTATAATTGCTAGCATTAATCTCCGTTTGTTCAAGCAACTTTCGGATCATGTTATTTCCTTCCGATGTAATTTTTACAGTCTTGCTACGAGTCTTTTATAATTCCCGAAGTTTTAATGGATTTGATATCAGTGTAAGTTCGAAGTGATTTCGAGAACTTTTGCTATTCCTCCAGGAATTCGTGATATTTCCGCCTGTGTTTTTTTTTCTCCCTCTTGCTAAGATCTTAAGAAGCTCTTAAGAAATTAAGCTCCGACTTCGGGTTTACCTTTGTTCGAGGGTATTAAAATGTTTGAACAGTTTCCGCGAAATCGACGTATTTAATGCCGCGAATCACGCGCGGTTAAACCACGGTTAAATGCTTAAATATTAATGCGAATTATTTATCCAGCGAATAACATTACCCTCTCCGAAACGCAATCAATTCGCCGTTGTCATTATACGAACTTATCTATGCAAACACGTTGTTTAAAACGTTTTAAAACACGCGAAACGTTTAACAAACGCCGTTTAAATTTCGGTTGAATTTAGGTAATAATGGGACTGCGGATTTAACGAGTTTACACGCGCATTTAAAGCAACAGTATACTTTGGTACATTTAATAGTAACGGTAGATATCGGATTTAGTAGTAGTTTGCAAGTGTATTTAAAAGAGGGTGGAACTCATTTAACGGAAATTGGATATTCAATCGAATACCTTTAATCTAAGGATAAATCGATACCGAATAACAATCGCGAAACCGGGCGACAAGAAATGAAAAATTCAAACGTATAAACGATAAATTAGTTTAACGAATATTTTATTCCGCGACAACGAAGATCGAGTGATTTGTTGACTTCATAGATAATTCGTGCATACATAATATAATATAATACACGTGTGTTTTTGAATAAATTCTCACGTAATAAATTGATTGGAAATAAAAGACGAATATTAATATCCACGGAGGAAAAAAATTCGAATATTCTACGAAGCTACTTTCGTGGAATAAAATAATCTTTATACGAGAAATATTTTCATATTTCGTATAGTTAGAGATGTAATAACATATGTGCACAGAATATTGCGTGAAACCGCTGTTATTTTATGAATTGTATTCCACAGAATTTTTCGCAAATTCGTTCGTTATTCGAAACTTAAATCTCTTTACCTCGAATAATATAATTACACCACTGGAAGCGATTGAAAAATTCTGAAAAAAGGAATTATTCGCTACTATTTAAATTTTTTTCCCTGCTTGAATTGAACCGCTACAAATGATTGACAAAAGAATCGTAAAAAATCGCCAGGATACACGTGTTCCGGGAAAACGTATTCCCTTTTCATCGAACACGAAAATCGTAATTTTTCCAACTTTCGTTATCACGCCTGAATACCCGTGACATATTTTTCAGCTCGAACGGCTGTTTTTATCGTTACTTTTGCTTCCACCTTTCCCCCGGTGTCGCGTTAATTATTACATCGCGAGTAAACACGATATCAAATACGGAGTTTAATAGATCCCCGATGTATTTATCCGTCGTGCAATATTCATTGTCAATGCAAATATCAAGAGCCGATGGGAAGAGCCGGGCAGAGAAACTCGAGGAGGATTCATTAATTTCGAAAGAGCAGCGGTATTTAAATCGTGTTAAATCACGTGCGAGATCCGTGAGTTTTCGACTTCCGCGTCGCGGCAAAATGTTTGCGCAGTTTTTCCTTCGTTAATTAACCGGTGACATGCGTGTACCAGAATTTAAGGGAAGGGGGAGGATTTAATTGGCTCGTACTTGCGACTATCGGTTGTTCCGAATATACGAGGAATTTTAAGAATCGCAAAAATTGTTTTGCAATATCGAGATACAAATTTTCCTGGGATAACTAATTTTGTTTCCAATTAAGACTCGAAACGAAAGTAGAATAGATCGATATTAGAGCTTACGGAATTAAATTTGAGTTAATTAGGAATTCTCAAAACCTCGAGTTTGAAAATTCTGTAATCCAAAGAATCTTCCAAACGACTTGATCAAAGAAAAAAAGAAAAAGAAATGTTTTTTATTTCCTTCCACAAATCGAAGAAATTGTTTTACAATATCGAGGTAAAAATTTTCCTGGGATAACTAATTTCTTTCCCAATTAAGACTCGAAACGAAAATAGATCGATATTAGAGTTTACGGGATTAAATTTGAGTTAATTAAGTATTCTCAAAACTTCGAGTTTGAAAATTTTATAATCTAAAGAATCTGCCAAACGACTTGATCAAAGAAAAAAAGAAGAAGAAATGGCTTTTATTTCCTTCCACAAATCGAAGAAATTGTTTTGCAATATCGAGATACAAATTTTCCTGGGATAATTAATTTCTTTCCCAATTAAGATTCGAAACGAAAATAGAATAGATCGATATTAGAGTTTACAGGATTAAATTTGAGTTAATTAAGGATTCTCAAAGCTTCGAGTTTAAAAATTTTATAATCCGAAGAATCTTTCAAACGACTTGATCAAAGAAAAAAGGAAGAAGAAATGTTTTTTATATCCTTTCATAAATTTTATATATACCAACTTTAATCTAGGAAACGACGAAAAGTATCCTCCGTTTGGATTTCGAGAAATTCGGCAAACGTGGAACATTGCGATAAATATGTTATTTACTGTACCATAAAATTCCAGACTTCTGAAGGATATATTTTTTGATAGAATTTTTATGGGGTCTCTTTCGAGTTGACCCTCTGGAGTATAAAGCTTCCGAGCAAACAGCGACCTTCACGTGACTTCTTCAGGGTTATCGTCGATCTTCCGCGGTATTATCTTAAACTTTCACTGTTCGGCACGCAACCGTTCCAAACGTGCCATCAGCCTCGGCCATCTTGTCCTTTTCTATCCTACGGTTTCGCATAGTTCGAAATGTGGCTCGAGTAACGCGTTACGAGCTACTTTCTCAAACATCGTCGCTGCTAACCTCAACTTCCGTTTTTAGTACGCGGTTTAAGGAGGATTTGGATCTTTCAATGTTTATGGCGTAATATACACGCACCTTTCTTCGTTTTTTTTTAAACGCAAGTGTCTATACCGTGTACCCAAATAGTCATTAAAAACGTGACACAATTTTGTATGGAGGATCTCATGGGAAAGACAGAAAGGAGTGTCTCGGATTTTTTAATTTAATCCAAATTTTAATTGGTATAATTTTTTGTTCGTTTAAGACAAAAATAACTTTAGGAATAAATGATTTCGATAATATTACAGACAAGGAAACGTACTGGGAATAGTAATTTGCTTTTGATAGTTTTGTCGTTGCAAAAAAAAAAAGGAAAATAAAAATATATATAGTAAATTAGGAAATTTCGTACTCGTGAAGCGTTGAAAGAAGGATTATTACATTAGGATTGATTAATGTAAGGGTAATTTCGTTTAATTGGAGTAATGCTTGTGTAATTGTAAATATTGCTTGGGAACGGTATTTATATTCGTATTCGCTGGAGTATCGTTGCACAACCGGTGGTTTCTAATTTAGAATATGCCCACTGCAACATGTTTCATATCAGCATGTGATATGACTTTCGTTTTATTGAAATGTAATATTGGCATTTTGCAAGCATCTCGCTTTTCGGTCAAACTTTTTCCGATTAACGTGTGCCATTTATAAAACATTTCTTTCGTTTCGTCATAAGGATACGAACAACAATTTTTTATCCTTCTCCACCTTTTTCCAAACAGAGAGAACTATCATTCGCGTTCGTACCAATTTTTTTTCCACCGATGCTGAAATTAAGATATTAAATTTTTATCCAACGCTGTGCGTTACATTAAAAAAATGAAAAAAAATTCAATTCCATTCGAAAATGTTCCATGAAACTGTATTCAAACGTGCATCGCGTATACCTTAAATGCACGCGTCATGGGAAAGAACAAACAAAACAAAAAAAAAAACTCTACGTCTAACCGAATTAATTTCTAAAAATATAAAATTTCCGTTCGGAAGCCATGATAAACAAAAACGAGAAAATGAAACCCGCTAACCTATCGCAGAAAATAAAAGAACCTTGGCAAAAACGATATTTCCGAAACATACAAAAATTCAATTTCATTCAAAGATATTCAACGAATTATTATTCAAACATATACCATGTACACATTAAATGCGCATATCATCGGAGATAATAAAAACACGTGATTCCATTTAAATGCCAAAAAAACGCGGAAAAATTCGATACCTGAATAAATATATTTCCAAAAATATAAAATTCCCAGTAATTCAACCTTCGGAATAAAACCGGTATTAATTAAACTTTCCCCCAAAAAATAGAACCTTTAGTGGAAACGATATTTTGAAAATTTTCATAGTTTGCACAACATAGTGTATACATATGAACCGTTTATTTCGGAAGTGGTGTAAGTCCTTTTTTTTTAAACAAGATATGATGTAATTTATGATTAATTTATCGTAAATTTTTTACTTATAACTAGTTAGTATTTAATATCTTAAAAAATGCTAATGCTTTGTTCAATTTAAAATTGGCCGGTAAAAGCAATTGCGCAACCATTGATTATTAAAGTGGTGTAAGTCCAATTACCCAGTTACATACGAGTTACATACGAAAAATATAAGGATATGCAACAGCTATAATCTTATATACCTCCTGTGCATCATGAATATTTCAAAACACTGTCACATGAAGAGCATAAATAATTAATAATACCAATATCTTGNTGTTATTATTCTATTTATTATGTTATTATTCTTATTATTATCCTATTTTCTTGATATTATTTACAAACAAAATTAGATTAATATGAGATATATTTTAAGTGATATTTGTTATTTCAAAATTGAGATTAACACATTGACGCCGGCGCCGATATTCAGAGTTTTCTCTGTGATGCGAGGTCCGAATTCACGGTCAGCTCCGTGGGGCGGCGCAGCGTTAGATTACGTTGTTCAACACGATTCTTGCGCGATAATACCAACTAGGGATGTTTATAGATCTCGACGAACTGAAATCGAATCTGAAATCAGTTCCTGTCTATCACTCTCAGTTTTTGAGGAAATTGATTTTGCAAAAAAATTGCAATTTTTCAAATTTGACCTGCATTTATAACAAAACTACTAAAGCGATAGGATTCCTGTTGGATTCCGTAAATTCCGTGGACTTCAACTAATACACTGATATTCTGTAGCTTTCCAATGTCAGTTTGCATATACCTGTAAATGTTAAGTAAAAGTGAAGGGACTAGTTTTGTCCCTAATTTTCGAATACTTTATTCCATTCTTCTCAAACGGTAAAGGTCTGACGCGAATTCTTACCATCACACACAATTCTGTGAATATTGTCCCATAAAAAACGATCATAGCGCGAATCAATAAATTTTTCAATTCCGTACAGGAAAAAAAAATAGTGGAACACAAAAATAGTTTTACAATGTAGTGTAAGTTTTAGGAGTAAATTATGAGTGCGAACGGCAATTTCGTCGAACATTTATTTGTTGCACAGTAAAAATTAATAAAAAATTTCACCGGCTGCAGACAAGACAGAAAAGGCAAAGGGGTGGATTTATGTATTGTAAAAATTGGAGCGGCGTTAGATTTTTAAGTTGGCAATACTGAAATTTATATTTTTGTTAGGTTGGCAGCCCTGATTTTTAATTTTTTTCTTGTTAGGTTGGCAGCCCTGATTTTTAATATTTTTTGTTGTAAGAGAAAGAAAATTTCCAGTTATGGCAACGTAAGAATATTGCAGCCTGAAGATTGTATATTATTTTAGTTAAATTCGTCTAAAAGAAATTTATATAATCAAATTACATATTGATAAATTAATACAGACATTCCCGAACTTCGCATTATTAAGCTATATATTTTTTAATCGTCAGATCTACTAATATTCAGTTTTCTCGAAGCAAAGAAAATGGACTTGCACCACTTTCCAAATTAACGGTCCATACAGGGAAGGTGTTAATTGACAGCCTCTGCATTTTATTTACTACATCACATTTTACTGTTTTACGAATTGACTCAACACGGCATTTAACAGTATCATAGCAACCAAGTATCGGCAAATCTTTCAGTATTCTATTAAATTTGATTATTAATTTGTTTCTTTTATCTTCTTATTTTCCTTACTTGTTTATTATCGTTTTATTATCTCTATGTTAAAATTGCCAAGATAATTTTCTTTCCTATTATCAATCTTCAATTTTTGTCTTTATATTTAATTACCACCTATTATAATAGAAGGAATAATTTACAATTTAAGTTAATCGAATTAAACTAACTTGAAAAGTAACTTAGAATTTTTTGTTCTAAGTTTTTAAATACCATTTTAAAATAAACCCCCCATATATCGCGACGAAGAAGAGTGGAAAAGAAACGAAGGGAGAATGGATTGCCGGTTATTAATCCGTGATCCCATGCTGGAAGAAGTTTCTAATCAAGAAATCGTCCATCGGCCGGATTAAACGTTACGATCGGGCGGACAAATCACGTAGGTCTGAAAAAGACGTGGCCCGAGCCCCCCTCGGTCCGTTAAGCCCGGGCATCGCAGGGGAAATTCCACGGGAAAGTATTTTCTAGTCGCTTTCTTCTTCCTCGGGAAAAGATGTTATACATTTATCGTAATCCTTCCCTCGCTTATTGTTTCCTGTCGAGGCGCCCTCGCAGGCATTAACCGGTTGGCTTTTTGCCGGTGATACCGATAAATCACCGCGTCGGGACGGATCGAGAGGGAATAAGGGAGAAAGGAAGGAAAAGCGAAGGCGATCGCGATTCTTTCGCGGACCGACAGAAACCCGATGTCTGGATTACCGTGTGAATTTTTCAATCGCGCCGCCATTTGTTCGCGACGATTCCGGTTATGGTTCGGAGGAAATGAGAAGCTGAAATGAGAATTCGGTAGACAGGGTATCTACGGCGTGCATCACGGTGAGTCACGCGTCTGTTCCGTAGAACAGCGTGCATCATGGTGTGACTCATTTGTATTTCACAAAATAGGTAGTACAGAATAGGTTTATTTTCCAATTCTCAACATTATAAACAGATATTACATATTTAAAACATAACAATTCGATATTATAAACATAACATAATTATTTACTTCCTTATGTAATTTTTCAAAACATGTTGGGCAGAATGCCGGTTGGGCCTTACATCGGTTATGAAAACAGACCTCTACTGTTTGCGAAAAATGGAATAAAGTATTCCAAAATTAGGGCCAAAACTGGTCCCGTCAGGTTTACTTAACATTTACAGGTATATGCAAATTGATATTGGAAAACTATAGTATATCAATGTATTAGTTGGAATCCACGGAATTTACTGAATTCAACGGGAATCGTATGGCTTTAGTAGTTTTGTTATAAATGGAGGTGAAAGTTAAAAAATTGCGTTTTTCAAAGTCGATTTCCTCAAAAACTGAGGGTAATAGACAAAAACTGATTTCAGATTCGATTTCAGCTCGTCGAGATCTGTAAACATCACCTAGTGCAAAGTGTTAATATCGTATAATTGAAGCAACCCATCCTTCAAATTGACGGGTCCCGTAAATCTAGTGTTAAATTTGCCATGGTCTGACTAAATCAACGTTCTCCAAATTTTCGTTAAAAATTCCGCGATTATCTTAATTACTCGTCTTCGCGATTTTTCTTCTCCGTGTCACCCGTTATTCTAATTTTTAAAGCTTCAACTCCTTTTTCGTTCATCAATCATTTCATCGTAATAGGTTTAGTGTTAAGTTTCATCGCAGGGTAAGCTTAATCGAAAATTTCCTAGGTGCGTACCGATTTTTCCAAGAAATTTTGGGATTTTAATTATCGGCATTTCTCGGAACCCAGTTATTAATTTGTACGAGGTAGTATTGACAATGGAAAGTAGGAAATTAATGAAATATAGAGAGGAAGAATTAAATGAAGCTGGGAATAATTTCACGGTTGTTTTATCGTCGCGTTGATTTATGTCAGCGTGTCTTTGTTGCGACGATATTCGCGCCGAGTTTATGAACTTTATTTGTCAGAAACGGTTGTTTAGCAGTTGACACCCATTATTGTCGTCCCACTCTAGATAATCAACCTATGCCAGGCTGGAATAAACGTTCTTCTTCGAGTCGGGTTCCTGAAGAAGTCCATGGTTCTTTTACCGTCGAGTATTCGTTGCAATTTTATTTACTGCGAATATTTATTTATCCTTCTACTTTCTTAAATTAGTCGCAGTTTCTATGAATAATCTTTCGAATCGAAGAGATTTGTAATTTTTTCCTGAAAAATTTATATCAATCGTTCTAGTGCTTCCGATTTCGTTGCTGAAATTAAGGAAAAAATTCGCGGAAATTTATTTCCAATAAGAAAAATTGCGTGGAGTTGCCTAAATGATTCCATTACGGTATACCGAGGATAAATCACAGAAATGTCCAAGAGTTTCGGAGTATTAATTTAGTTCGCTTATTTCTTTGTTTGTTTCCTTGCTCAAGAAAGATTGCGACTCGGTCCGAGATGTGTTTTAACTTTCCTTATGCAAGATACACTGCTCGAAGTTCCTTCGTTTGTTGCACAGCGATGCTCTTTGTAAGAACACAAAGCGAACTGCGAATATTTAAGTTTCGCGGAAAGAGAAGCAGTGTCCATGGTCATTAAGAATCACAAAGCAGAAATTGCTTCGTTATTAAAGAACGAAACAACGAACGCGCGCTTCGATCGACGTAATAGCAGATAATAAAAGATAATAATATCAGCGGATCTGATTATGAAACAAACGTTATGCTACGCTTCCTTAAATAGCGCGATACGATTAAACCGGAATTCGATGTCCAACGGAACTCGTGAAAGGCGAAAGACATAATTTTCAAACGTAATTTTAAACAAAACCGAATTCCGTTGTTATTCTGCATAATTATTCGTAAATTTTTTAATACAGGTAACCCTCCTATAACGCGATAGGTAGGTTCCTAGAAAATGTCGCATTGTGTGAAACCTTGTTGTATGAAACCCACAGCCTATACCAAAGTGGGGATTGTGTTCCGAAAACTTATTAAAAACAAATTTTATTGTTTAATTCTACGTAAAAAACTTAATTTTTATCAAAAATATAAATGTATATACAACAGAAAACAAAAAAAGACAGAAATATTATTTTAATTCAACTTTAATTTAACAAATTTCTTCGTATTTTTCTAAAAAATTTCTGAAACTCAAGCAAGCTTCGTCGCGACTGGAAAAGTACAGTGTTGTATAAAGATTTTTCCAATTTTCTCATCGCGTTAGAGCAAAACCGTATTATAAGATACCGTGTTGTAGGAGAATTGTCGCAATTTATGAATCGTGTTATAGCGAAACCGTGTTGTAGGAGGATTACCTGTATCTATAATACGGTTGTTCGCAAAATAGTCTTTCGGTGTAGTCACCACAGATTTTCCTTTTATCTCTATCGATAACCCACTAATTCTATTAGCCCGGGTTTACTTAATTGATAAAAAGAAAAGTACCGATCAGCAAACCTAGCTCAATCTCGTTAAACGAATTTCGACGAACGTGGGACCATTAAACGGTGGTAAAATTACCGAAGGTTGCCAAAGATCCGAGATATCGCCGTCGATTAAAGAGGTCGACGTTACAAGGCATTCATCAGCGCCATTAAGCCGCTTTTTCCATCGGTCATGAGCATCGATCGAAGGTGTTACCGGCGGTAAAAAAGTCAAAGGTCGATCTTTACCGCGTGTTCGATCATCTACGCTCAAGCTGTCGCGTTATCTGGTATCTCTTGGATACCAGAGAGATCATCAGACCAGTCACTCGTTGATCTACTGGTATCTCTCGGATACCAGAGAGATCGTCAGACCAGTCACTCGTCGATCTACTGGTACTCTAGGCTACCCTGACTCGGTTATCGTTTCGATTCCAGATACCAGAGAGATCAACGGGACCCGTCAATCGTCGACGCATCGAAAACAAGCTAGCCAAACTAAGAAACCGAGAGAAGAACTGTCACACGACAAAAGGGTACAAATTCTGGAACAGGTACTTTCTCAGTTCAAAGAAAAAGGACGTCGGCGAGAAATGGGAACAGGGCCGACTATAAAGGGAGCACAACTCCATTTGAATCCTGTATTAATTCGAAAAACATTACCCTCGCGGGAGGAACGATACGAACAAAGCGAGGCAAAGGCTTTCCGATATTTTTGTAACTATCGCAGACTAGGCTAATCCTGCACGCAGGTGAACGAAAAGTGGGGAACGCAGCATGGAGGAAGGTTCGGATAACGCTGTATGAAACTGCGCGATAGGGCCTGGCAATAGGGACAAAGGAAACACAGAGCGAAGCTGAGGCCAAAAAGGAAGTAAATTGCGAGAAGAAACTGGAGTGGAATATCGCGAAAGCGAAAAAAGTCTTGACAGACTGGGATCTCTTACTTTTTGCCACGTGCTTTGCGATCAGCGACGTTTCGATTCTCCTGCCTCGCTGTCAAACGCTTTTCCACGGTTTCCGTTCCACCATTCCTCGAGACTCTTTCCAGGCAACCGTTTAAACACATTTACTTAAGTACGTTTCACTGTTCATCGATCGTTGGTGTATCGTTATTCCAACAGCTCCGCGAGAAGACTTAATTCCTCGTATAAATTATCCCCGGGAATATCGAATACCTCCGAACTTTGCCGCGTTGAAGATCGCAGCAGAATTCGGAACAGGTGGTTATTAACTTCGAGCGGAACGATGCGTATCTCGCCGGTTAAAATCCAAAACTTCTTACTGGCAACTCGAGACACGCTATCTAACCTCTAATTACATCTTTGCGAACTTAAAAATCGAGACAGAAGCTCGAAGAAAATCGCGAGAGTAGAGAGAAACGAGTTCGCGTAGCGGGAAATCGCGGAAAACGAAGAACAACGAGCACGAGCGATAGCGGAGAAACCGGACAAGAATAAACGGTGGAAAAGGGAAAAAAGTAGCGAGAGGGGGGAGAGAGAAAAAGAGAAACAGGAAGCGAGATCGCGGTAAAAGGGGTAAAAGCGTGACGGGGCAGGTGAAACAGGGTGCAGCGCCGGTTATGGGGCCAGAGTGAGTTGAACGCGAACGGAGGATAGATAAGGACGAGCAGAACGCGGTGGTAGAGGAGAAGAGAGAGGATAATGGTGGCGCATGCTCCTCTTCGTTGTGCACGTATCGTAGACCAGGCAGTTGCCCTCGTCGGCTCCAGGTACACGCGAAAATCCATAACGCCGCCGTGTACCGTCTCCTACAGCCGTTGACAGACTCCACTGACAGGCCAGAACCTCTCGACCAGCCGCCGCGGCGAGCGTCGCGACGCAGCTTCCTCGGGACCTACGCGCCGATCCTCCGGAGCTCTTACGGCTTCGAGCACGTGTCTCTCTCAGTCGCGTGACACTGCTCGCCGGCAAACTACGCGACCAAGACGTTCTCTCCTCTCCGAGAGGATCACCACCATCGATCTTCATTATCGATATCGTTAGATATTCCAACGACACGAGGAAGAGAGAAGAAAGAATCGAAATCGTTGTTCCGACGAGTAAATCGGTATAACGCGTGGAAGAGGAACCAGAGGATATCGATAAATATCGAAAGTTCGAGTGCTATCGGGAAGAAATCAAAGTCGCGAGGATTCTGGATAGAGGTGCAAGTTTCGCGAGTTGAGAGAGAGTTTATGAGGATGTCGCCGGTCTGTAAGATCCTCAGCCAACGAAGGGATTGAACGATCGGAGTTGCCGACAGGTCGAGACGCGGGGATGAATTAGAGAGTCCCGGTACAAGTTTTGAAACTCATTTGCGAAGCTATCGGCTATTGATTATAAGGGACGGAGAGAGCTAGCTCGCATCCTGCAAGGAGGCGGTAATAACCCTGGTGTCGACGAACCGTTCCTCTCTCTCTCTCTCCCCGCGGAGTTGAAATCGGGGACGAATAGGCGCGTTAACCGAGAGAGCCTCTCGAGAGGTCCTCGCAGAGTTCCCTCCGTGGAACTCCCTGGAGTTTCTCGATAGTCTCAGCGAAACTGACACGGTATCGAATCGTTGGCCGATCGAACAGAACCTTTTGTTCCCGGCACTCGGCGCGATCCGCGAAACGTTAACACGCGGACAATAGGGCAACTTGGTCTTCGACTGTTGCCACCAGGTCCGACGAACGCGTCTCGTAGTTCGGTAATTGGCTCTGCTTCTCCAGCTCGAATAACTGTCGAACCTCGGAATGCCGCGAGCCAAGATAGCAGCGAGCGTTAATAAAGAGCGTGGAAACGCGGCGAGAGGCTGAAAGCTTCACCCGAGGGTCGCGTGTCAATCTCCTTTCGACGTGTTCCTCGAAATTACGTTCTTCCCTTCTGACCGACTCTGTGCAACGAGAACGATCTCTGGTGAAACCTTCCTGTAAGAGGATAAGAGGACTTCCAAGACTCTGTGCGAAATTTTATCGAGATGTAAATAGATATCGAAGGAAAGCTCCTCGTCAAGGTCTCGTATCAACGGGATAACCCGCGGCAGATCTCCGGGCTAAAAGACTCGTGCGTCAGGATTAGACATTCTTTAGGATCCACTTGCTTCTCTGCCCTGTCTAACTGGACCAGAACGAGAAAGGGCTCCTCGAGGATTAACCGACCCTCCTTTAACGGCAAAGGCTCTTCGTAGGATCAACGGTATTAGCCGGTGAATCTCGTTCCTAGTGCAGACGTCGTACGTGAAATAATTGCGTGTCGGTGAAAAATAGAATCTCTAGAAATAGAAGAACGCGAAGAATATTACTTCCTCCTGGTCTCTGATCCAGTCTGTCAACGTTTCAAGCATCGTTACATCGATACGAATGCAAAAATCGCGAGAACCCCGTAGAACAGCGACAGAAGCTCGGCAGGAGATAACGAAAAGTCCATGTTATTTTAATCCTCTTGGAGCGAATCAATCGAGGAATCCTAGCTAGACGAGGAGCCAAGTTTCGCGATCGAGAGGCGAGCGATGGCCTGGCAACTGGCTAACGAGACCGTCTTCGACACCGGCAATTACGTGCTGAACGCTCTTTACTATATCAACAAGTTGAACAAATCGGTGAACCCAGAGGCTATCAAGTGTTTGGAACGCAAACACCAAGAGGAACTGCAGCAGTTGTCCCTGGAGACCCAGCAGCCGGACCAACAGGGATGCGAGATCAGCTGGGATTCTTTATTGTGCTGGCCGAAGACACCGCCTGCAACCCTGGCCACTCTTCCCTGCTTCGAGGAGCTCAATGGAATACGCTACGACAGCACGCGTAAGTCACGAATCTTATTTGTAGCATTACCGTAGCATTTATCGCGAAATTAAACCCTTAACCTACAACGACGGACATAGCCCGTGTACGATGATCGGGCCAAACGTAAATATCACGGGCATAGCCCGTAGCACGATGATCGGGCCAAACGTAAATATCACGAGCATAGCCTGTAACACGATGATCGGACCAAAAGTGAATATTATGTGGAATATTTGTGGAATATTTGATACGTAATGTAATGATTGTGGTAGCTGCAAGTACTACGAAAAGTTTATTTACTACAAAAATCAGTAATACAAAATTAATAATCGGTAATGATATAATTCAAAACATTCTGGTAGATGTAAGGGAACCTTTCATTTCTTACACTCTTACGTTGTTTTTCTACGTTTTTTATTTTTTTTCGCACTCGAAATATATCATCATTACTGTCACATTCGTTATCAGAATTATTACCACGATTCTCACTGCTCTCATCACGAAATCTGTTTCTTGAAATCATTTTCTAGGGATGCTTCTCAAGAATTTATGGAAATCAATTTCTATATGCGAATGGGATCATGAACAACTTGAAACTGATCACGATACGAAGAGATAATAAGAATGTATCACGAACCTGATCTGTGTTATCTATGGTACGGCAAATTCTAAATTGCGACCACGAGTACCACGAGTGATACCTATAATATTTACGATTGGACCAATCATCGTACGGAACAAGTCTCGAAGGCTGCGCGAGTTTGTATACGATTTCGGGCCGAAATTTTCGAATCTAAATCGTAGGTTAAGGTTTCTGCGTGCCCCCTTCCTCGTACAGGATCCTATTACCGAGATCTCTAATTAATCATTTCTTCGCGTAATGAACCAACTCGCTGTTGTTAATGAAAAGAATTTCGGACAGGAGTTAATTGTTATATCGCTAATTCACTGCCGTGATTGGATTTCGTACCGTCGATCACCTTCGAATCGCAGCAATGCAATTTGCCGAAATTTTATTTCCAACCACGAGCTGCGTTAAATTCGAATTCGATAAAGATTCCACTCGGATAGCAACCCCTAATGACTGGCCTGCGATGTGGTATATCCACGTTGTTTCAATTACTTTAATAGCCGGCCACGAATTAGAGACACGGCGAAAAAATTTCGATGGTAATACCGTCTGGGTAATTAGTCGTAACCGGAAGTTACACGCGTTCCGTCGAACCTGTTAATCCGATTGAACGTCCGTTGTTCTACTCTATTTCGTTTACCATTGGAAGCAAAGGATTCTGGGAACCAACGATGCGACCAGGTTCCAGAGAGGATGCTGCTTCGAATTATTGTTTAATTAGGATTAGGTCTGCTCTTGAGGAGCCACGCGGTGATTCGATTTCTCAGTGCTCGGGAGGTTAAAATAAGAAAAGACTAGAAAGGATTCGGGTCAGCGGATTAAAGGGGAAGAGTTCAAGACCTTGTAACAAATCCTCATCCCGGAATTCCCATCGATTCCCGAATATTTCACGCGAGATTTTCGGCCACAGGTGCTGTCTCTATCATTCCGTCGCCATATTTTCACGGTTTTACGCTTGTAACATTTCGTAATTTTTATTGAAGTACCGCGTCGCGATATCACTTCGGCGTGTATCGTTTATCTTTAGTTTCTATTTTGTAAATTAAATCGCTTTCTAATATATATATATAGAAAATAAAAAAGTGGAAGAATAAAAATTACGCGTCTCTGAAATTGCGATAATTGAAAGAAGAAAGATAATTGAAAGAGAAGACAAGAAATCAGAATATAAAACGAAACAAAATTTCAGAAATCCTGTTATGAATATTTTTGTCTTCCAAAATCAAATAGAATCGCAAACTAACATTCTCTTCTCATATTTAGTACCATAACTTCGATCCTCATCGATACGAAATGCAACGAAATTCCTTTTTAAGTCGAAGTTAAAATTCTGTACTATCCACGAAATCTTGTTAACGATATTTTCAATCCCCAACATCAAAGTGATTTATCTCTCGTAATAATTGATACTAAAACTTCAATCTTGGTTTGATAATTAACCAATCTGTACCACGGCTAACAAATTTATATCTCTCTTCTACCTTTTCATCTGCCACTGTGGAATCTGAAAATTTCCACGTATCCCGCAACAAAATCTTATTACCTTGATGCTTTTGTTCCCCGATTACTTTCGTCTCTCAAGGATTTAAGCTCGCCCGGAAAAGAACAATTCCATGCAAATCCTCATGGAGATTATGGCGAGATGTAGCGTGCACATCCACGCCATTTGCATGATCTTTACAATTGCACAGCTGGAATTGCCGTTGGTGCGAGAGCGTTTTGGTCCAGAGATCGTATCCTGGACGACACTCGGGGTTTTAAAGCGGCCATCAGCGTCCCCGGAAATCGAGGATGAAATAGCGAACGGCGTTAAAATTTGAACGCCATCGAATTAAATCGTAGGACAACACCCATACTCGTGGCTTCGTTGTTCGAGATTTTTTTATGGAAAAAAATGAGAGAACGCTTGTTCCGTCGTGAGACGGTGGCCCCTTACTCGGTTCAGTTTGTACGAAATCATGCGATTTCATATGCTCACCGTGGCGTGAAATTGAAAAACACACGATCGCGACGGGTTTGTGAACACTTTCGATGAATATCGACACTCGGTAAATAAATGTCGTTCGCATATAAATGACGGGGGAAAAGAAATGACGAATCGATTCGCGGTGTGCAGAGCGAGGATCGAGATTTAAAATTGAAATCATGGCGGTAACGCGAATGGTTTCGAATTTATTTTTTAAAAGGGGGACGCGTTTTAAACAATGCGCCTTTCGTTTCGCTGATTTTCGGCGGAGATTAGTGAATTTTTGGTTTTTATGCGTGCAGAAGATACGCGTTCGCGTATGCGAGTTATTATAAAAGTGGTTTAAGTCACATATTTGTCAGCCTGAAAAATTAGAAGCTTCGTGATACAAATATTCTATGAATCGATAAAACGAGAAAAAATCTGTGAATTTAACGTAAGAATGAAATTTTTCATATTTTTCCAAAAATTACTTCGTCTTGGTATAATCTAACTAGATGCAATCACTTTTTGTAAATTTTTAACTTACACCACTTTCATAATTACTTTGTAAATATTTATTACGATATTTCAAGTATCATTAATTATATCCACATTGCAGCAGATTAATACTGAAATACTAAAACGAGTCGCGATTTTATTCATTTGATATTTACTATCGATTTTACTATTTATAAACCCTAGCCAGTCGTTACAATATTTTATTCAACTATCTTTGAATTACTTAGTAAATCGGTAGAAAAATGAAACGAGAAAAATCATTAAAATAAATCGCGAGTTTATTCATTTGATATTTACGATATATTTTAAATACTATCAATTAGGTCAACTATTTTTAGGAACACGTTACAATAGGCTAGAAGAACGAAGGAAACGAAACGAGGAAGAATATTAAAAGAAATTACGATAGTTCTCACCAAACGCGCTTATTTTCAATTTTTTTCTTTTATTTAATTCCACTCAGTGAATTGGCAATGTAATTGTCTCGACTAGGCTGTTGGAATTTTTGCGTTTGACGCGTGTGGGAGTTATTGACAGAAACCAGGGCTGTGTTCGGTATTGCTCGTTTTTGATCGATCCGTCGCGAGGAGCCGTGGCAAAACTCATTCTACGTGCACGCAATAATGTAAATATCACGTAACTCCGAAGAATAATTGAAACGAAAGAGACACATCGATCTTCAACTAACTTCGCAACTTCTCTCCCTAGCGTAACGCGATATCGGTGAATTTCTAACGCTCGACAGAAAGAAATTCGAGATATCGAGAAAGATTCGTGAAATTACATCGGTCGAGCATAAAGTTACTGATCCGTTTCAAAAATTAAATTTTCTGACGAATTTTACCTCGCAATATTGGAAATCTAGATCCTTCGACTCCCGATTCCTGATTTTCAACTTCTTTCCGTTCCTAATTCCATTTTCCATCAGCTCATGGGCAATTAAATTTTGCCAAGCTCTCGAATCCCGCGTTTGTATTATTAATTGCCAAGTTTCCAGGCTTTACGTTTCATCGTGGACCGTTCGGCTTTTATCATTAATCTTCGCTGCTCGATCCTCGCCAATTCGCTTTGTAATTCCGCGTTCTAAACCTCGAATCCTCGTTTTGCAAATCCTTTATTCCCGGTTTCTAATTCTGACATGGATCGTAGATTAGCCTGCAACGCGAAATTCATCCCCTTTTTGCTTATTTCCCTAATACCTTCTGTTATTCTCGGATATTTCCGTCGGATAAACAGATAAGCTTTCGAAGAACTGTTGAAACTTATTCATTCACGATCTCTCTTCCAATAAATGTATACATCGATTGAATTAAAACAAATGTTAATTTGCACTCCATTAATCACGCTACACAAACATTCGCAATCCTCGAGATGATTCTCTAATTCATCTCCTAAGATACGATCTACCACAGATTATCGGTGGAATAAAATTATTCTCAGAATGTGAAGAATCAAAATCTAAAAATTCTAAAATTATTCGATTAAAGAAATTCGATTTAATTTATATACTGGATAAAAAAAAACTCAAAGAATTAATTTCGAAGTATTGTATAATATTAAATTTATTTTATTGGAATTTAGTAACTATTTGGTACTGCTTCTGCTATTACTACGACGTTTACACAGTTGTGCAACTGTCTTGGTATATGAAATTTAGACGAAAAGCGGTTTCGGGTATTACACTAGAATTTATGCGAAATCCAGTCTTTCAAAATAATTTCACAGTCGATGATCGAAGGGATTAAGATGGAGACTTGCGAAGAATCAAAATGCAAAAATCTTGAAAGAATTATTCGGAATATTATATAATATTAAATTTATTCTATTGGAATTTGGCAACTATTTGACACGTTTTCCACTGTTATTACGACATTTATACAGTTATACTACTCGATTGACATATGAAATTTAGACGAAAAGCGGTTTCGGGTATTACGCTAGAATTTATGCGAAATCCAGTCTTTCAAAATAATTCCACAGACGATGATCGAAGGGATTACGATGGACATTGCGAAGAATCAAAATGCAAAAATCTTGAAAGAATTATTCGGAATATTATATAATATTAAATTTATTCTACTGGATTTTGGCAATTATTTGACACGTTTTCCGCTGTTGTTACGACATTTATATAGTTACACTACTCGATTGACATATGAAATTTAGACGAAAAGCGGTTTCGGGTATTACGTTAGGATTTATGCGAAATCCAGTCTTTCAAAATAATTCCACAGACGATGATCAAAGGAATTACGACGGAGACTTGCGAAGAATCAAAATGCAAAAATCTTGAAAGAATTATTCTGAATTTTATATAATATTAAATTTATTCTATTGGAATTTGGCAACTATTTGACACGTTTTCCGCTGTTGCGACATTTATACAGTTACACTACTCGATTGACATATGAAATTTAGACGAAAAGCGGTTTCGGGTATTACGTTAGGATTTATGCGAAATCCAGTCTTTCAAAATAATTCCACAGACGATGATCGAAGGGATAAAGATGGAGACTTCTGAATGACCGTTTCCGAATGCGGATAAGTTTGCTCTCAGTCAACGTTAGCTCACTTTAATTCGGTAGAGGATTCCGTCGGAATACCAACGTGTCCCAGCCATTATGTATAATTGACTGGTTTAACTACCTTCTCGACGTTTCGCATTTCCATCATAACTTCGCAACAAAGCATTTATGAACTTTTTATTCCACGTCTGTTTCAATCCGGAGGACATCCCGACGGAGTTCACGAGGGAAACCCGTGACACCGAACACGTAATCTCTACATGTCTTTATTCCTCTCGGAAAATATGCTCCCAGCGATATATTCGACGTTTCCAAAGTAATAATGAAACGATAATTAAATTCTCTCTGCAACGACGTCTTCCAATCCTATTCTGACGCCTCATCTATCAGTTTCTTCGTCGAATCCGAAGTAATATTTCCCCATTCGAGTTCTAACGATTCCCATAAATATCTGTCCCTACGATTTCTCTAAAATTCCTCGTCTCGATCATTTAAAATATTTTCGTCATTACAGGGCTGGTAATTTTCTCCTGGCATCTAGGTTGGAAACTCGATTTATAATTTAACGCGTTGAATGCCACGGAGGTGCAAAATATATAAATTTACAAATATCGATACTTATCTATTTTTCGTTATTACTAACTCGTAACGTTAACTCAACGATTAGTATTGTTATTACGTTATATATACGGTTACGTTACTATTTATTATTTCTTTTGTACGCTTTTAAGTGAATGAAATTTAACGCGTTGAATGCCACTGGAGTTATCCAGTGCAAAACACATAATTTTGACAGATATGGATATTTATCAATTGTTTATTATTACGATAATTAATGCAATGGTACGAAGAAATTAATACAACAAACGCGTTAACGTTAACTCGACGATTAGTATCGTTATTACGTTATATATACGGTTACGTTACTATTTATTATTCCTTTTGTACGCTTTTAAGTGAATGAAATTTAACGCGTTGAATGCCACTGGAGTTATCCAGTGTAAAACACATAGTTTTGACAAATATGGATATTTATCAATTGTTTATTATTACCATAATTAATGCAATGGTACGAAGAAATTAATGCAACAAACGCGTTAACGTTAACTCGACGATTAGTATCGTTATTACGTTATATATACGGTTACGTTACTATTTTTTTTTTTTCTTTTTTGTACGTTTTTAAGTGAATGAAATTGTTAAATCGATGAATCGATGAATATCGAGTTTCATTTGGTATTCAACGGGTTAAACATAGCCTTACTTTCTCAAACGTCGCGGAATACGAATGGTGCCCTAGTAACAATTCACTAGGTGTCTCAATTATTCCCCAAACTTCCCAGATATTTGGGTACGAAGAAATTAATGCAACAAACGTGTTAACGTTAACTTGACGATTACTATAGTTATTATACTATATACACGATTGCGTTACTATTTATTATTTCTTTTGTACGTTTCTAACCTAATCAAATTGTTAGATCGATGAACAGATCAATTTCGAGTTTTATTTAGTATTCAACGGGTTAGACATCGCCGTATTTTCTCGAACGTCGCGGAATACGAATGGTGCCCTAGTAGTAATTCACCAGGTGTCTCAATTATTCCCGAAACTTCTCAGATATTTACGAGCGATCTCGATAAACACGGGCGATATCTAAAATAAATCCTCGGTTAGGAAGGTTCTGAAAGTCGATCGAGAATCACGCGAGCCAATTTCGAAACTTCTTATCCCACTTTTGCTACTTTTATCCAGGAACGATCGAGAAAGCCCCGCTCTGTTCCTGTTTTCCACCGCGTCTTACGCCGTGTCGACGTAATTTGAATTCCCGGTCGAGGGAAAACCGTTGTGCCTTTGGCGGAAGCTGACAGAAAGAGCAGCCTGGCCACAGAGAATAAAACGGGTCGGCCGAAGCCTCAAAAATCGCCTCTTTTTCCGTTGCCTCCTTTTCTACGGTAGAATCGATACTTGCCGCGGCTCGTAAACGTTCGTACACGTCTATGACGCGAGTAGCTTCCGCTTTAATGATCCACCCCTTCCGGTGTAACACGGGCAATCGGTAAGACGGCCTTCGTGCACGGTCTGACGCCTTCACTGGAATATCAAATCTCGATTTATGCGAGCTCGAATCGAGCATTGCAGCGTATCTGGCGCAATAACGTTGGGTATGGATACACAGAGGGAGGCGGGTTCGATGCTGGCCCTGCAGTCGGGAAATTATTGCCGATGCTAGAGGCTCGACGGGAATGCGAAAAGTGAGCAGATGGCGGAAGAGGTTTCCACGGTCTTTTTTCCTTCCACGCGGACGGGTTCGACGGTCTTGTCACGCGTTTCCTCTTTAATGTCGATACCCACGCTCGTGTGTGCTCATGTGTACACTGCTATGAGTCGCAGGTTTCTGATAGAGTACCTACGGGGTGTTTGGTTAATAAAATATTCCAATATTAGGTCGCGGGAGGTTCGAATGATAGAATGTTTGTTGAAGAATCGGAGACTTTAACAAACGTTTGTTAAAGAAAGGTCGGACTTTAGAATATCCATCGGGTAATTGGAAAAGTGGAGTTTATTTTTCTGAAAACGCGTAAAGAGGAATAGAGTGTTGTTATAAAATTTTGGAAAATCCACGAGGTCCGAAAGGAATTTTGGAAAATCGACGAGGTCCGAAAGGAATTTGTAAAATTTGTAATATTCGATAACGAATGTGTTAAATTTGGATCGTAGCTTTCAGCTTGGCACCGTTTTCCAGAGAAAATTATCTTTGGAGACTCGTTTGAGTAATGAAATATTCGAATATTAGGTCGCGGGAGGTTCGAATGATATAATGTTTGTTGAAGAATCGGAGCGCGACGTCGGACTTTAGAATATCCATCGAGTAATTGGAAAAATGGAGTTAATTTTTCTGAAAACGCGTAAAAAGGAATAGAGTGTTGTTATCAAATTTTGTAAAATAGACGAGATCCGAAAGGAATTTTGGAATATTGACGAGGTCCGAAAGGAATTTTGAAATATTGACGAGGTCCGAAAGGAATTTTGAAATATTGACGAGGTCCGAAAGGAATTTTAAAAATTTCTAATATTCGATAACGAATGTGTTATATTTGGATCGTAGCTTTCAGCTTGATATCGTTTTCCAGAGAAAAATATCTTTGAAGACTCGTTTGAATAACGAAATATTCGAATATTATGTCGCGGGAGATTCGAATGATAGAATGTTTGTAAACCGAAAAGCGATGTCGAACTTTAGAATAACGGAAAGTGGAGTTTACTTTTCTGGAAACACGTAATCCGAGAAAAAAGAAATAGGGTGTTGTTATAAAATTTTGGAAAATTCACAAGGTCTAAAAGAATTTGGAAAATTTGTAATATTCGATGATGAATGTATTAAATTTATATCGTTACTTTCTGCTTGGTATCTTTTTTCAGAGAAAAATATCTTTGAATGATAGCATGTTTGTGAATCGAAAAGCAATGTCGGAATTTAGAATATCCATCGGGCAATTGAAAGTGGAGTTTATTTTTCTNTATCAATTGTTTATTATTACGATAATTAATGCAATGGTACGAAGAAATTAATACAACAAACGCGTTAACGTTAACTCGACGATTAGTATCGTTATTACGTTATATATACGGTTACGTTACTATTTATTATTCCTTTTGTACGCTTTTAAGTGAATGAAATTTAACGCGTTGAATGCCACTGGAGTTATCCAGTGTAAAACACATAGTTTTGACAAATATGGATATTTATCAATTGTTTATTATTACCATAATTAATGCAATGGTACGAAGAAATTAATGCAACAAACGCGTTAACGTTAACTCGACGATTAGTATCGTTATTACGTTATATATACGGTTACGTTACTATTTTTTTTTTTTCTTTTTTGTACGTTTTTAAGTGAATGAAATTGTTAAATCGATGAATCGATGAATATCGAGTTTCATTTGGTATTCAACGGGTTAAACATAGCCTTACTTTCTCAAACGTCGCGGAATACGAATGGTGCCCTAGTAACAATTCACTAGGTGTCTCAATTATTCCCCAAACTTCCCAGATATTTGGGTACGAAGAAATTAATGCAACAAACGTGTTAACGTTAACTTGACGATTACTATAGTTATTATACTATATACACGATTGCGTTACTATTTATTATTTCTTTTGTACGTTTCTAACCTAATCAAATTGTTAGATCGATGAACAGATCAATTTCGAGTTTTATTTAGTATTCAACGGGTTAGACATCGCCGTATTTTCTCGAACGTCGCGGAATACGAATGGTGCCCTAGTAGTAATTCACCAGGTGTCTCAATTATTCCCGAAACTTCTCAGATATTTACGAGCGATCTCGATAAACACGGGCGATATCTAAAATAAATCCTCGGTTAGGAAGGTTCTGAAAGTCGATCGAGAATCACGCGAGCCAATTTCGAAACTTCTTATCCCACTTTTGCTACTTTTATCCAGGAACGATCGAGAAAGCCCCGCTCTGTTCCTGTTTTCCACCGCGTCTTACGCCGTGTCGACGTAATTTGAATTCCCGGTCGAGGGAAAACCGTTGTGCCTTTGGCGGAAGCTGACAGAAAGAGCAGCCTGGCCACAGAGAATAAAACGGGTCGGCCGAAGCCTCAAAAATCGCCTCTTTTTCCGTTGCCTCCTTTTCTACGGTAGAATCGATACTTGCCGCGGCTCGTAAACGTTCGTACACGTCTATGACGCGAGTAGCTTCCGCTTTAATGATCCACCCCTTCCGGTGTAACACGGGCAATCGGTAAGACGGCCTTCGTGCACGGTCTGACGCCTTCACTGGAATATCAAATCTCGATTTATGCGAGCTCGAATCGAGCATTGCAGCGTATCTGGCGCAATAACGTTGGGTATGGATACACAGAGGGAGGCGGGTTCGATGCTGGCCCTGCAGTCGGGAAATTATTGCCGATGCTAGAGGCTCGACGGGAATGCGAAAAGTGAGCAGATGGCGGAAGAGGTTTCCACGGTCTTTTTTCCTTCCACGCGGACGGGTTCGACGGTCTTGTCACGCGTTTCCTCTTTAATGTCGATACCCACGCTCGTGTGTGCTCATGTGTACACTGCTATGAGTCGCAGGTTTCTGATAGAGTACCTACGGGGTGTTTGGTTAATAAAATATTCCAATATTAGGTCGCGGGAGGTTCGAATGATAGAATGTTTGTTGAAGAATCGGAGACTTTAACAAACGTTTGTTAAAGAAAGGTCGGACTTTAGAATATCCATCGGGTAATTGGAAAAGTGGAGTTTATTTTTCTGAAAACGCGTAAAGAGGAATAGAGTGTTGTTATAAAATTTTGGAAAATCCACGAGGTCCGAAAGGAATTTTGGAAAATCGACGAGGTCCGAAAGGAATTTGTAAAATTTGTAATATTCGATAACGAATGTGTTAAATTTGGATCGTAGCTTTCAGCTTGGCACCGTTTTCCAGAGAAAATTATCTTTGGAGACTCGTTTGAGTAATGAAATATTCGAATATTAGGTCGCGGGAGGTTCGAATGATATAATGTTTGTTGAAGAATCGGAGCGCGACGTCGGACTTTAGAATATCCATCGAGTAATTGGAAAAATGGAGTTAATTTTTCTGAAAACGCGTAAAAAGGAATAGAGTGTTGTTATCAAATTTTGTAAAATAGACGAGATCCGAAAGGAATTTTGGAATATTGACGAGGTCCGAAAGGAATTTTGAAATATTGACGAGGTCCGAAAGGAATTTTGAAATATTGACGAGGTCCGAAAGGAATTTTAAAAATTTCTAATATTCGATAACGAATGTGTTATATTTGGATCGTAGCTTTCAGCTTGATATCGTTTTCCAGAGAAAAATATCTTTGAAGACTCGTTTGAATAACGAAATATTCGAATATTATGTCGCGGGAGATTCGAATGATAGAATGTTTGTAAACCGAAAAGCGATGTCGAACTTTAGAATAACGGAAAGTGGAGTTTACTTTTCTGGAAACACGTAATCCGAGAAAAAAGAAATAGGGTGTTGTTATAAAATTTTGGAAAATTCACAAGGTCTAAAAGAATTTGGAAAATTTGTAATATTCGATGATGAATGTATTAAATTTATATCGTTACTTTCTGCTTGGTATCTTTTTTCAGAGAAAAATATCTTTGAATGATAGCATGTTTGTGAATCGAAAAGCAATGTCGGAATTTAGAATATCCATCGGGCAATTGAAAGTGGAGTTTATTTTTCTGAAAACGCGTAAAAAGGAATAATGTTGTTATAAAATTTTGGAAAATCGACGAAGTCCAAAAGGAATTTTGAAAATTTGCAGTAAACGACGAATGTGTTAAATTTGGATCGTAGCTCTCAGCTTGAGTTAGTTTTAAAAAGGAGTAATTCTTTTTGGAAAACGATGCCAATTACCAGGTTTCACCACGTTAAGGTGACTACGCATCGAGACCCTAGCCCTAAGGGCCTTACAATCAACAACTGACAGCCCTCTGTGCCAAAGATACTTCTGTCTGACAGAGTAAAAGCTATTCAATGTCTTATAAAAGAGAATTCCCGTCTTTTTCGTTTCAAAAGACTCCAACGATTCCGGGGTGCCATATATAAATTGGGATTCGAGAGAAATATAGAAAACGCGCAGAGATGAAAATTGACGCGAAACTCCGTTACTTTTTCTCTGTAACAACGTGTCTCCAGATTTGGTTACATACTGTTTTAGTAGACTACAGAAGGAAATAAGCTTTTTAAAATAAATAAATCTGTACATTATTTATTATATTATATCCTCCACACGCGTCGACCGTTCTAATTATTCGTACGCGAATAAATGTAATTTATGAAAAATAATTAAATCTCATTTTTCGAGCAGCAGAGATTTCCTCGCTCTTTTCACGTCCCAAAAATGTTAATTAAAAATGGTTAACTAGTTAATCAACGTTATAGTATAAAAATAATGGGAAAACCGGTTGTAGGAAAGATTTAATTATTCGAATTTTCGAATGTTATATATCGCGATATTTATTAATATTTGGAATAATTAGATAGTTAATGAAATATTGAAATGACTCTACTGTTTTCTATTTATATTTTCTATTTATTAGATTTTAAATTATACTCGTTTGCACTGCACCTTATTCGTGTTATTGTTTGAACCAACGTGATCGTGCTTCGAATTGAAATTACATCTCGTTACACTTTTATTATCCGCGTAATGAAAGTATTCGCGTCTTTAACACTAGATTTATGGGACCCGTTAATTTGACGGAAGAGTTGCGTCAATTATACCATATTAACAGATTTAATTAACTTATATTAAGTTTGTTAATATTGCGATNTTGGTAGATTAAAAAGTGAAACAAATTTAATATTCTGCTATAATAACTTATATCATTTTTTTTTTTTGGTCTGAGATAATCTTCTATATTGTGATATCCTACCAAATTTTGTTAGAAATGTTTGGGAAATATTTGTTGTTTTGTTTATTTTAATTTAATTTTCTTTGCATCCTTTGTTAATTAGAATAATGACCTTTTTATTAGATTAACACAGGAGTGTACCACCATTGCTTCATCCCGTCCCATAGGACAAACAAGAATGTACCACCGGTGGTACACCCTGTCGTGAACGTGTTAAGAGATAATAACTTATTGCAGCGCAAAATTTTTTGAGAAATGTGAGTTTTCTCTGGAAATGGGAGAAAAAATCAAGTCAAGATATAGTAAAATGCCTAAGATATATTAGATCGTCTCATAAGTTTCGTTGCTGTATTCACATTTATCGTCGCATTTTATAAACTATATCGATGATTAACATCTTTGTTTCTTTTTAACACTAGATTTACGGGATCCGTCAATTTGACGGATGGGTGCTTTAATTACACAATATTAACAGATTTAATTAACTTAAATTAAGTCTGTTAACACTAGATTTACGGGACCCGTCAATTTGACGGAAGGGTTGCGTCAATTATACCATATTAACAGATTTAATTAACTTATATTAAGTTTGTTAATATTGCGATTGTTTTCAAATTAAACCGATCGTTTGTTTTTTAAAGAAAATGTGTGGTTTTCTTTACTTTAAATCAAACGGGTGTCCATTGAAATAGGTATACAAAAAACACCCGTAAACCTAGTGTTAAAACGAAAACTGTATCTTTCCGAGCTTCGTTTCCACGTGTAATAATAATTTAGATCTAACATCGCGGGAAATAATTAATTTTTCCATCGCTCACCGATAGCAAGCGACATTCTTCTCTTTCTTCTTTTTATTTGCGTCACGGTTACTCGTCCTGAGTAATAAGGGGATATAACGGATTAAAAGATGCAGGGTGGGTACTCCGGAGTATATTTCGCGAGTCCCGTCGAATAAAAAGACACGAACGGGGGATGTTAAAACGGGGCTCAGAGTTCGTTAGAATTTCACAAAGGAAAATTGTTACAGCAAAGTGTAAAGGATGTTTCACGGTTCGTTTGCATTCCTTTTTCCCTTAGACACGTGGCTTATGTTTTTTCCTATCACGCACGGTAAATTAAATTGTTCGCGTGACTTTGAACATCACATCCGTGAACGTCTCGCGTTTAATATAATTTCGGATTGCTCGAAGCGGGAATTTTCTTCCATAAAACTCGAAGGATATATCGATAACGCTGAAGCATTCTTCGGCGAGTACTAATTTCGCAAAAATATTGCGTATAGTAATCATTTATGGACAGGATAAATTAATCCCCTTATTTTTTTTTACATTTTCTTAACCAAGGAAAAATTCATTATCTTATTATTATCTTTTAAATTTTTTCTTTCAATTATCATTATCTTATAAATTAAATTTGAAATAATCTTCGAAAGGGAATATCTTCTGTAATAGTCGGAAGGATAAAAAACGAAGAAACAAGTAAAATTTCCAATAATATCTATTTATTGGAAAATCAAATACGATCATTAGCAGATGAAAGAGAATGAACAAGTAAAGGAAGAAATTATTACTTTTCGCGTTCTTTGAGAAAGCAAGCGAGTACTCGAATAAACGAAAGACACATATAACTTTTCCATACCGATAAAAATTAATTTAGCGTAAAAACAAACACTTTTTCCAATTATAGAAAGAGAGAAAAAATTCTCAAACAAACGAAAAATATATATTCCTCTCCTACACCGATAAAAATTAATTTACAGTAATTTCCAATTAAAATTACCCTTTCTTCCAATCTTACAAGATGAGAAAATATTCTCAAAAGAAACATTTATTCTTCCCGCACACCGATAAAAATTAATTTATAGTAATTTCCAAAATATTAAAACATAAAATTAATATAAAATTAACAATCCTTCTAATTCGAAGAAAAGTAAAAGAATTTTCAACCACCAGATAAATATATATCCTTCTTCAACACCGAGCGAAAGAAATTCTCAATAATTTCCAATTAAATTCAAAATTCTCTGAGAAAAATAAAAAAAGAAAAATGGACACGTCAGGTTGGCGAATAAAGCTTGGGAAAAATCGCGTCGCAGAGATGTCGTCAGCGACGAGATGCACGAAGAGGAAGAGGAAGAGGAAGAGGAAGGACAACGGCCTTTCGAATTTCCCATTGTCGTTTCAATAAGCTGCTAAGTGACCGGATTTCGTTTTTAATTAGAAAGGCAGGCGCGATCGTGCACGACGCGAAGTTAATTATGAAAGTGGCCGGTCGTGCAGCTGGTCGCGCCATTTAAGATCAAATTACATTAGCGTCGTGTAATGTCGACGGAAAGTAAATTGTGGCCACGGGGTACTCCGCATTCTGCTGCTGTCATAGACCCTCGCAAATAGCCGGCCAACGTCTTTTTTAAATGAATATTCACGACGGGGATTCGGAAACCATTAACGCTGTTGACACGCGTTGCTACTGCGCCAATTAATTCGCGACCTCGCCCCGTTCGCGACGCCAACAGTCGCGATTTCACTGACGATTCGGCTTGTTCCCACTCGCTTTCTTCCCTTATCTGTCAAGGAGAAATATAGTGACGGGTGCAGTTTCCTTTAATTTCTTTAATTAACACGGCTACGCGAAAGAATCCTTGATGAGAAACCGACGTCGGGGCTCTGGGTTTGACGCGGAAACACTTTGTTTCTCATAAATCTCCGCTGTTTGCTTCGTAATTTTTCAATTTTTCTACCGAGCTTCAATTTCGAACCGACTTCCATTTCTTTGCGGTTTTATCCTACGACTTAAATTCCAGGCTTGAGAATAAACCGAATAAGTCTAAAAGGATATTTTCCATAAGGATTGGAATATGATCTTTGCGGTTTTAGACTTACGAATTTTGAAAAATAAGGATTTGAAAGATCAATTAGAAAGTGCGTTCTACATGGCTGAATTGTGTAAAAATTTTAAACGACCTTTTTTTCGTGATAATTTGAAATTATGGAAATTATAAATCCTTATAAGTCAGATGTAACAATCGTGCGGGACGAGCGATGCGAAATTAATAAAGGACGAGTATTAATAAGGTCTTACGAGAAATGAAAAATTATTACAGCGGAAGAGAGGTTAATTGAATCGTGGGATAGGTTTACGACGGAGAAATAACTTTGTGTCATTGATAAACGATCAACGAATTGTTCCCTTAATTTGTTCCCAATACAGAAAGTTAACGGAGAAATTTGCGAGTAATCGATAGTTCGTAACGAGATATAATTGCTCGATTAATCGACTGCGAGCGCTGCGAAAACGGGTATTTGTTAACGTTTTATCATAAAAGCGACCTCTCGCCGTAAAATTACGTATGTATTAAATTTAATAACCAGGAAAACTGGGAAACATATATAAATTAACTTTTCCATAAATTAATATTTTTTCAAATTAAAGAAACCTTCGTAGATGTCCAGTTCGAAACTTCCTACGAAACAAATCGCGTTGCATTTACGATAAACGGATATTAACACTATTTCTACCAAGAGGTGTCGAAAGACACCTTTCAAATTTTAAGTTAACATTATTCTCTAAGATTAATCATTTCTCTACATTTAAATTTTTTACTTTTTGTACAAAAGTTGTTAAATTAATTCTGTGATATCATTTTCCTCCAGCTGATCCTGGATTTAAAAATGTGCATATGGTATACCTATTTCTACCATGAGTGTCTTTTGATACTTTAAGGATTTCATAACAGCGTCTAATTTTAAACCGATTTACATATAAATGTCAACACCATTTTGCAGCATCATATCAATTGTAATCTGATTAGGGAATCCCAATTTCAGTTGTAACGGAAGATACTTTGATATTTGGTTGTTTTTCGCCATGTTGCATTTTACTTTACATGTTGCAGCGACTTGTTCTAAAAAAAATTGAATAAATTTGAAAAACAAATTGTTGAAATTAGCATAACAAGTAAGTAAGCAGTAAAACTGTTTGTAATATTGATAATTATTTCCATTCCTTATCTTTTTTTACGAAAAAAACATAAATAACCCAATCTATAAACCTAAAAAAAAACCTTAGTAGAGCAACCGTTGATTTGTAAAGATTGTGGTATTGAATAAGAAAAAAATTTTATTACAATGTTTTTATAATTTCTGTTTTTCTTTTGTTAGAAAGGTACAAAGATTGAAAAGAGACTGAAAGTTCGCTAAGTTAATGATATTACAATGTTTGATTATCTTTCTAATAAAAATAAAAGAATGAAGAAGGTAATATTTTTAAATTATTGTTCCCGTTCTATTGCTCAAATTATCTATATTTAATTGACAATTTGAAATCCCAACAGTTTTGCCGATTATTTGCATTCATACGCAAAGGCGTCAAAAGACACCTTTTGGTCGAAATAAGTACACACAAAATCGTGGTAGAAATAGTGTTAAACAATTCTGTCAACATTTCCAAATTTTTCTAAATCTCAAACATTTCTAAATCTCTTGCGAATTGCACGCGAATAGACCGAGAAATCGTATCGTAATCACAGCACTTGAACAATTTTCTTTCTATCAAAAACGATTTACTCGAAAATAGAACCAATCGAGTCTCTTCCAGCGAATCACTCAGATTCATTTACAGATACTTCTGTAACAAGGTCGAATGTCGCCTAAAATCTCCGGAACCACTGCCATCTTCCTCCATTACTCGCAAATATCGCAATAAACGTCACCCATATCCTCGCGCGCGACATTTCCTCGTGCTTCCCTTTCAAACGTCTCAATAAACGCGACCCGGCGCACCTTTTACGTTCTTCGACCACCTCTTTCCCTCATGGAGAGTACACATTATGAAAAAGGCGACCAGCATCGAGCGTAATCAATACCAAAGTTGAGAGCGCACCTTTCACGGCGGAAAGGGAACAGTTGAGCGCAACAGGAAATCGACGATGGGGTGCAATCATTATCGAACACCGTGCAATTCCGCGGAATCGCAACCAATGCAACTTATTTCCCGTTGATTTAAATCCAGACTGCGTGAGATATTCATAAACATGACAAACATTTCGCACACGCCCCGCTAATTTCACAGTCTTGCTTTCTTTCTTAAGAAAATCGGCGATAAACCTCGTAACCGATGACACAAGGTACCAAATCAGGTACCAGGCTATTGTAAATTAAAAAATAAATCGAAAAAGAAGAATACAATTTTTTTATTTAAAGCTCTGTTTTCGAAAAAACCGGGCTCGAAAGTTAATGGGGCGCGCGTGTTTAATTAAACGTTAATTTTGTGGATTTTAGCACAGACAGTGAAGAAGAACGTTTTAAAATAATCTTGTATTTTATTCTACGATTAGATGCACTGATACAGATACAAATGTATCGTAGATAATTAGGAGAATTTTTGTATACAGTGCGAATAACGGAATGTTTACCCAAGAAATTTTCAACCGCGATTTTCCCGGAAACGAAGCCTCGAGCGAAATTTTCTCGTTCTTCCTTTTTATCTTATTTTTGCGAGTAGAATCACTTTGTGGTTCGTGGTGTCCTGATTACCGGTCACTTTGTATAATGGCGGGCAATTTGGCCGAGCTTTACGACGCCATTGCGCGCTGCACGGCGGAACAAGCGGGAATTTCGGTTAGGAAACGTCGAGTCAAATGTTTTTCCTGATGCATCGTAAAAGTTCGATTCTATTCGCGGAAAAATGCACCTACGCTTGCAGGAAGCTGAGCGAGTTTGATCGACTTCCTTATTCTGCTCGAACGGACGCTGAATATCGGATGTCGATGTCGAATATCGGCTGGTGATTATTTTTTGAAGAATTTCGAGTTGCGAGCCTCAGGTTTCCGGAATTAACGAGAGTTTTCGCCTGTCTGGCATTGAAAAGGGATCTTACGGGGTTTTACCCTTTCAGTCGATAGATAATCGTGTCACTGGGTATATTATTCATTTATTTCACGCTTACGAAGATAATATACAGTCCCTCCTTTATCGTTGAAATTAAGTAAATAACGAAAGATGTATATTCGTAAGTGACATAAATATTAATTAGTATCGGACTTGTTAATTAATTCGAGAGAGTTTTTGCTCGCCAGGTTACTCGAGCTGTCGGGTGACAAGAAATTTTGTAAATTAATAATTAACGCGTGCGATATTTTTTATAGTTACGGGATTTAATGTAGAATTTATATCTCCGGGCGCTAATAATTTGAATGGAATTAAAGTTGGATTAAGCTGGTGTACATCGTGCGCAGGGTGCTCTGGTTGTTAAACAGTGTTTCCTGCTTTGTTCCTCTTTAGGGATCGTCGAATCCCAGGATGGATCGGATCGTAGAGACCTTCTCGAGTATGCTAGCAGAGAATTTCGATCTCCTGTAATTATAAATGATTTTAATTTAATATAGACAGTCTAAATCCCATGCAAATTTTATGCATGTTGCTATCCAGGGTAAAGAAGATTTTGCATAAGATATAATTTCGCCAACGTATATAATCTACCATATATGCATTTAAAATACGAAATTTCGTTAAATTTCTGCGACATGTAGTTTCAGTTTATCCGAATTTGCAGTGCTGACTAGTTGCTAATTAATATTAGACACTTCCCTGTTGTCGAAGCGGTATGTGACGTTTGGTCAAATTTCGAATTGCGAATAAAACGATATGAAAATATTAATAGGATCGCTAGTTGGAAAATAAGGCTGTAACAGTCTCGTAAGTTCGAGTAGGTGCGATAAATTACAGCAACCCGTGATAAAACGGTGTAAGCTTTAAGCGACCTAATTTCGCGATACGAATGGTAATTTTATGGAAAACGTTCTGTTTTTTCTTGATAAGAAAGATAAAGAAAATATCGCTAATGATAAAATTATACGAAATAACGCGTGTTGAAATAACGATTCGTAAGATTCTATCTTATGTCAAATTAATTTAAAATTAAATTACATTAATAATCCGGCTGCGACGAAATTGGACTAGTTTTACAAAGGATTACCTTCCAGACGAGAATTAAATTCGCGAAATTATGCGTACTCGCGACACTCGTACACAGCAATGCCCCGATAGTAGTCGCATTTTTGCCTCGATAGTAGACGCGGGGTCACGACAAAACCAATCCGAAGTAGTCGCGAAATTCAAAATCTTAATAATTAATACTATTTCTACCAAGATGTGTCAAAAGACACCTTTCAAATTTTAAGTTAACATTATTCTCTAAAATTAATCATTTCTCCATATTTAAATTTTTGACTTTTTGTACAAAAGTTGTTAAATTAATTCAGTGATATCATTTTCCTCCAGCTGATCCTGGATTTAAAAATGTGCATATGGTATACCTATTTCTACCATGAGTGTCTTTTGATACTTTAAGGATTTCATAACAGCGTCTAATTTTAAACCGATTTACATATAAATATCAACACCATTTTGCAGCATCATATCAATTGTAATCTGATTAGGGAATCCCAATTTCAGTTGTAACGGAAGATACTTTGATATTTGGTTGTTTTTCGCCAAGTTGCATTTTACTGTAGATCATTACAGTGATTTACTCTAAAAATTTCTGTTTCTATTTCTTATCTTTTTTTTTACGAAAAAGACATAAATAACCTAACCTGAAAACCTAACCTTATTTATTTTCTTATTTCTAAAATTATTCTAAAGATGACCCGAATTTCAAGAAAGAAGGAATTATTGCAGAAAATAAATAACATAAGTGAAGAATGCTCTGAAATTGATGAAAGCTCACAATCTGAAAGTGAAGATGAGTTGAATGATTCTTTCGAAAGTGACCACGAAATCGATAGCGATTATGAAAATTACTCGTCAAGCAGACGAGTGATCGAAGTGGAAGATAATTTGAATGCAAGTAGAGGACGAAAAAGAATGAGATTGTTGACGGAATCTGAAGGCGATAATGAAAAAAGCAATGAACGGCAGAATATTGAAATTGCTGTTGATGGAACAGTTTGGAGAAAGATCATTACAATGTTTGATTATCTTTTTAATAAAAATAAAAGAATTAAGAAGGTTACATTCTTTAATTTTTGTTCCCGTTATATTGCTCAAATTATCTATATTTAATTGATAATTTGAAATCCCAACAGTTTTGCCAATTATTTGCATTCATATGCAAAGGTGTCAGAAGACACCTTTTGGTCGAAATAGGTGCACACAATAATCGTGGTAGAAATAGTGTTAATAAATTTATTACACGTATAAAATTAACGCTTTGCACTCGATAGAGAAAAATAAGCTTTCGAAAACACTGCGTTACAAAACCGTCGATATTTCTCACAATAGCGAAAAAGGAATTGAATCAGAATTATTTTATTTCGTCACCGTTACGTTATTTTAAATTTAACGCGGCAATTGAAATCAACCTTTAGGATTTTATTAAACTACCACTGAAGCCTGTCGAGTGTAAAAGGTAAAAAAAAAGATATTATTCGATCGATATTAATAATCGAACGTATCGCAAAGTACAGCGAAGTCTCGTATTAATCCGGGAAATTTCTATAATGCGATAAAAAACATCGTCGCGAGTGGAAAAGCGAAATTAAGAAAGTTACAAAGATTGCTCCGATGAAAAGAATCGCGTCGTTTATGGCTCCTTTCCGATATTTAATAGCACGGTGTCCGTATTCAAATGACTCGCCCAGTGTCACGGGTTCTAATCAACCGGAAACGATTGTCCCTGTCGCACGTCCGTTCCCTCTCCGGAATTTTAAGGCACGAACGATGTCGATCAATTCATAAGGGACGCGGGAAATGACGCGCGAGTTTCGAGAACTCGTAACATTTTGATTGCGTTAAAGTTAATAACTTTATACGTTGGCGAGGGTAATTAGATCCGTGGGTTATCATGAGCAGCTTTCTAAAGTTAGCCCGCACGTGCTCGCATGGCGGTCGTGGTTCCACCATCAGCCTGGAAATCTCAAAATTTATTCCAAGGAAAATGTTGTTTTGCCGAAACAAGCACGGAAATTTCTCCGACGTTACGGAAAAATCGTCAAGCTTAGCCTATTTCCAAATTAACACTTTGACTGCCACATCGAAATCATATGTTTCGCGCAAGACGCCACGGAATTATTTTTACTATTCAAAGCATATAATGGCAAAATAATAACGAATCGATATTAGAAGGCAATATTTTTATCAAATAGAGCGTTTCTCTTACTGGTGGTCACGGGTGACCACCGTGGCGCCTTAGTAACGGTTCGACGTAGATTACGGCACGACTTGCAAAAAAGAAGAAGGACGAGCGTACCTGGAACGAAAATTTTGCAGGGAATGTTAGAAAAAAAATTCCAAACTATTTGGGTGAAAAATTGCTAAAAATAAGACCAAGAAGGTGACCACTTATTGTCCGGATTGTATTGGTGCGCAGCATTTATGTTTGGAGTGCTTTAACAAAGTGCACCGTTAAGATGCAAGATTTATTCTAACATTTTGTTATTCTTTATTGTTCAAATAAAAAATTTTAATCGTTCAATAGGGCACATTTTATTTCAATGTATCTTCTATACATCGGCCATATTCAAATACGCTAACTCTCGATTTTCATTTAGTCTTTTTCAATTGTAAAAAGTTGAAAGGCTCCGGTCACCCATGACCACAGTGGCGTCATGGGAGAAACCGTTGCCGGTCATATATGACCAACATAGCAGTCAAAGGGTTAACCAACGTAAACGTCCTTATTTCTTCATTTATTCGGTTTTTTTTCTTCAACGTCGCTTTTTTGGCGGGATTTTAAAGTCTGTATTCAAATTTCCGAATTTCGATAAATCTTAAATTACATTGTCCCAACTCGTGGTCGAGTTTAAACGATTTTTAAGCTTGGAATGCAATATAGTTGGCAAGTAATTTGGCTCGAAGGTGCCTAGATGATGCAGGCAAGATGGCGGTAGTGGAGCAAGTTGGATCGCGGATTCTTTGAATTCTTTCTCGCGTGCTAGTTGACAGGTTCCATTCCCGTATTCTTCACGGTTCACGGTGTCAGATCGATTTTCAATTTAATGCTCGCGACCAGACATAAATCCAATTACGATCATCGATCTGTGAAACTTTCGACTAACGTATCGCGACCATTCAAGGACGCAACTCGATTTCTTTCTTTCCGCTGCCTGGTTGTTACCATAATTGATGTCTTTCCTTCATGCATCAGCCGGTTCGTTAATGTCAGCCAGCTTTCACTGAGAACCTAACGTTCGAAAATCTTAAACTGTTAATCGTTTAAAAATTTCGAAAGCTGAAATAAACGATGAACGACGCGATAAAATAAACCTATTTATATTCTACGAAACGTAGTCTTTCTTTGACAAAAATATTTGTTTTTCGACGAACGATGCTATTCGATAGTTGTCAGGATTAGAGAATAGAGAAGTATAAAAAAAATCTGTGCTATCACAGGAAAAGTTTTTCAAATAAAATCGTATTACAAATATGAAGAATGATTCGTTCGCGAGATATGTTAAATGAATACCTGCATAACAGCAGATTGTTCAAACATTACTGGATTGCATTCTAGACATTTTGTATATTTAATACCTCGAATGCATGGAATACTGTAGTAAAGTACATAGTAGATTAATTATCCAGTTGATATAAATTTCACGAGAGTCTGCGAAGGTGAAAGACGAGTAATTTGCTTCGAAAATGAGAGAGAGTAAGTGAAAACACATCGGGTGAAGTGTTTTCATTTTTAAGAAAATCGATTTTAGAGCGAGCAAACGTTATACCCATGAATTACGACTTCACGGATTTCTCTACAGCTTTCTGGTTATACCAAGGTACATAGAATTATGGTAAATTAAGTTGATGTTGTTCAAGAAAATATGGCTTAACTCGCGCTTTTGTTTGCCTCATTGCACTTCGTTAGAAGCTTCCGTTGTTTGCGAGCCTTGATCTCTCGATTTTTTTTTAATAATCTTCTCTCTTTAGAGCGAAAAGCGGTTTCTATTTTTATTTCCAAGATGTGGTAATTTTAATGCTTAATTATTCGATACTTTAATAAAGCTTCGCGAAGGAAAGTTTTAATTAAATCGTTTTCGAATTAATACGTCAAAAAATGGAACAGGTGGATACGATGATTTAATTCCATGCTGTCAGTTCGATTCTACTGTCAAATGTAAACTCTCGTGACATTTGTAGGTAGCATCGACGTTTTTTCTTGTTTTTTTGTTAACAGTAACGAATCATTTCAGAGTTTTCCATTGCGGGAAGGTAATTTTCAGGAAAACGAAGCACAAGTATCGCGTTACATAGGAAGTTTGAAATACGAAAGTTGGTTTAATTTAAAGTTTGAAATAGTCAAGTGGGGATGGTTATTTAGAAAATACTTGTGCGTATCGAGCACAACTTCGCGCTATTTATTATTCGTCGAGTGTTTCCTCGTATAGTTTAGGGCTGAAATATCGTTTCTTTTAATAAATTCCAGCATTTTTCTACCTTCGGCTTGAATTTCGACGCGATTAAAACGGCACTATAAACCGAAATCCAATAAACATGGTGAAAAGTCGGAATAGAAAAGAATAAAATGGTGTACGAAACTTTTATTCGCGCTGAAACTAGCGTTATTCAATGACAAAAATAAAGAGAGTCAAAATCCATACGTACTATTATATAGATTGAAACGTTGAAAACGAGAGGATTTCGCGTTTCATACGAAATCGCAGTAGCATAACAAGTGAAGAAAAAAAACCGTATGATAGATGGGGATTAAATTGACGAATAACTTAAAATTTTGAAATTCTGCGGAATCCACAAATATCTACAGAAACAATTTTAAATAATATTTCACCCAAACGTTTCAAATCGATCATTTCCTTTCGAATCTCTCCTCGATGATTTTAAAATAATAATTCGGCTTCAAGTACTTTGGAATAATAATGCAAATATTTCTTCGACATTTCGGAACAATAATTTTATTCTCGAATCGTGTTTGAAAATTTTCGATAGATGATAATTCGCTTTCGAATATTTTTAAGACATCTTAGACGAATAATTTTCCACTAAACTCATTCAAAATAATTTTCAAATATTCCTCGAGACACCATGAAGTAATAATTTAATTCGAGATCCTCCTTGAAAAATTTCGAGACAATAATTTTACATTTTAGAACAATAATTTTTCTTCAAGCTTTTTCAAACAAACAATTCTCTAGGAGATCAAAAGGTTGAAAAATTTCGATTCGTTTCCAAATCTTCGCCACAGTTGCAAATACCCTGAAACTGCGCCATTTCCCAAAATTCCCTTTTTCCACCTTGCTCCCTGCAAAATTCCGGCCACACAATGTGCGTTAACTTTTCCTTTGAAGAACCATGGGACGGAATCCAATAGAATATTATCCTTTGACGGTGCTCGAAGCAACGACCACTTTTCGAAGCCACTTCCGTTTCAACCAGAGAAGCGGTTTCCGTTTCACTCGCTGACGAAATTTCCGCGAATTCAAGGTTGCATGCGATTCCACGCGGATCGATCGGGCCCGATGAAAGGGCTTTCGAGTTACAAAGAATCGTAACCGGTAATCTCGATGACAGAAGATAAAGTTACGGGCGATGCGAAGTACAAAGCGAATTCGCAAACGTTTTCCAACGCCGTAAAATATATATTCATCGAATCGAAACAATCTGTACATAGGCGATATCGAACCTTAAACGAGCAAAATACACGGCGTGTTTCATCGCGGAAATGTAAAAATTAAACGAGAAACGATTCTACGAGAAAAAAAAACCACAGCGGGAAATGTAGAATAAAATTTTTCCCGTTTCGGGCTTTGATTTCAAGAAAATCGAATTTCGATATCCGCGGAGTGCACGCACATTCGGTTAACTTCCGATCAAACGCAATTAGGCTGGCGAGCGAGACTGCTATTTCAGTATGTATTTTCTCGAAAACCAAAGGTTAAATGGAAAAAATTTATTTCTCCACTCACGCTCATTTTTGTACAATAACACAATCAAGGCGTGAACAAAAGGTTTTTGAAATTTAATTCGCCCGTCTGCGAATCAAATACTCCTACGTGAATATTTTACTTAAAAGAACGTCAAATATAAATTAACTCATGGGAAATTTAAAATTTCATTAAAAAGATGTATATCCGATACTTATTTAAAAGTAATTGCCAACTCGTTAAAATGTACATAACGTACATACCGTGGTGCTTAACTTTTGCAGAATAAATTATTCTGAAAATTCTTCCTATTACCGCGGTGCGCCGATCTAATTAATTTCCTCGATTATTTGAAGAATTTCTCAAGACGAGAGCCGAGAATAAAGTCCGAAACGGATTCAGAGTTTCAAAGAACAATTTCGGAATACGAATAACGATTTTAATAGAAAATGGAGGGTATAACGTGTTAAATTTTTTAATCCAAGATGCTGTAAAATATCTTTGTTACATAATAATGGAAGAACGAGGACAAAGTGTGCTTGAAGCTGTAACGAAATCCGAAATGAGATATGAAAGTTGGTTTTTTATCGTTGACTTTGATTTACACCGAAATTTCGGAATAATAATTCGTCTTTCTGAGACACAAATTATCCTGTGGCTGGCGTGATAAGGCTTTGTCGTGGAATGGAGACATTTATTGGCCACGAAATCTACTGGTTGGACGACTGAAGAAGGATTAGCCTAGGTCAAGAACCTTGGCCGTGGAAAAAATTGAACGAGCGTAGATAGTCATCGTAAAATGACGTCAAACTTTTTATCGCCTCTGTTATTTATTAAAACCTGTGAGAAACGAGGTTTATTAAAGGAGGTAGGGGATGTAAGGTCGCTGGCTATAGATATCCTTTTCGATTTGTTTATCTTATTTGCGGTATTAACTTACCTTTGAAAATATTTCTTGCTATCGAAAATTAATTTCTTTGATAATTAGGAATTATCTTCTCACATAAAAATATATTTGTTTATAGTATTTTTTANATATAGATATATCAATTTAGTTATTCTAATCAGTAATATTAAATTTATTTCTCGTTTACATTTTCGTCCAAGTTTGTTTTGATTTTAATTTTTATAAATAATTATTAAAAGGAAGTGTCTCCCTTTATTGAAACTCAAACGCAACTAGCTAAAACATTAACAAAAATTAATCTACGCTAATAACCAAATACGTTAGATACAATTGCGTACAACTTTTGAAACACGAAGTTAAAATTAAAACAGTATTTATAATATTTATTTATAGTATTTCATTCTGCCATAAACTGCATGGTGCTTTAAATATCATAAAAATATACGCATATAAACATGTATATTATGCAATTCCTTTTTTACTATATCAAATCAAAATTCGTTTATCTCTATGGAGCATTTATATATAGCATTTGCAATAATTAAAAATTGTTAGATTTAGAATTGTTTATTCAATTCGATATATTTTTGAAATGATATATCCTTATTTTCAGTAAAACAGTGTATTTTTTCGACAATTAAACGATGCAATCCGAATGAAAGCTAAATGGTACTAATGAATAGAATTTCCTTTGTATTTTATACGCATGAAAGATTATGCTTTCATTTTAATAAATCATACACTCGATATATTTCAGCCAATCAGCTGTTTCAAACCTTTCTCCCTTTTGTTTTTTGTTTTTTAATACGTTTCGTTATATTTAGATTCGATCGATACCATCGAGTACTTAATGTTACTTATAACGTAAAATACAAGATGACCCATTTTAGTTCATAAGTAATGTAGGAACATAAACCCGAGAGATTGATGAGTTGTAGCTACCAGGGACACTTTAAGATCATTTATTTTTCAATCTAAAATGTCACTAGGTATCTGTCTTATCATAATATAAAGATACTAACTCCGGTGCGGTGAAAAATGAAATTAGAGCAATGGATTTCAGATTTTACTCGATATCGATCAAAACAAACATCCGTCCACGCTTTTATTTATTAAAAATATAGACAAGTAGCTTATCGTATTTATAAGATCTAAGAGAAAAATTGAAAAAATAAATTTTATATACATATATGTTTTATATGTCTTCCAATTTATTCTTATAGCACTTCCTATCGATTACTATTAATGCAGCCTTCAAAATTGGTCTCCAGAAGATTTTTAACAGTAACATTAACAATAACACACCTGCGCTAAAATGAAACGACATAATAACATACGTGTACTCGGTCATTTCATGGAACGAATCACTGAAATAAGAGACGTTAGGAAAAGAAACGAAAACCAAACCATAGCGATCTAAAATCACAGTCATCGACGCGATCGTTAACGGTAACGCACTTTTACTAAAAATAAAACAACGCGTGTAGTCGTTTCGTGGTATAAACCACTGTAATAAGGAACGAAGAACAAACTATAGTCATCGAAAATTTCAGTCACCGTTACCATAATTAACGACAACACGCTTTTACTGAAATAAAGCGACGTGTGTCTTTTGTGGAATAAACCATTGAAATAAGGGTCGCAAGGAAAAGAAAGGAAAACCAAACCATAGTGGTCCAAAATCCCAATCACCGTCGCGATCATTGATAATAACACTCTTTTATTAAAATAAAGCAATGCGAATAATGTTTTCGTGGAATATATCATTGAAAATAAGGGTCATTGGGGAGAGAAACGAAAACCGAAGTATAGCGATCTAAAATCGCAGTAATCGATGCGATCATTGATAATAACACTCTTTTATTAAAATAAAGCAATGCGAATAATGTTTTCGTGGAATATATCACTGAAAATAAGGATCGTTGAGAAGAGAAACGAAAACCGAACCATAGCGATCTAAAATCGCAGTCATCGATGCGATCATTGATAATAAACACGCTTTTACTAAAATAAAGCCACGTGAATAATGATTTCGTGGAATATATCACTGAAAATAAGGATCGTTGAGAAGAGAAACGAAAACCGAACTATAGCGATCTAAAATCGCAGTCATCGATGCGATCATTGATAATAAACACGCTTTTACTAAAATAAAGCCACGTGAATAATGATTTCGTGGAATATATCACTGAAAATAAGGATCGTTGAGATGAGAAACGAAAACCGAACCATAGCGATCTAAAATCGCAGTCATCGATGCGATCATTGATAATAAACACGCTTTTACTAAAATAAAGCCACGTGAATAATGATTTCGTGGAATATATCACTGAAAATAAGGATCGTTGAGATGAGAAACGAAAACCGAACCATAGCGATCTAAAATCGCAGTCATCGATGCGATCATTGATAATAACACCCTTTTATTAAAATAAAGCGACGCAAATAATTTCGTGGAATATATCATTGAAAATAAGGGTCAATGGGGAGAGAAACGAAAACCGAAGTATAGCGATCTAAAATCGCAGTCATCGATGCGATCATTGATAATAAACACGCTTTTACTAAAATAAAGCCACGTGAATAATGATTTCGTGGAATATATCACTGAAAATAAGGATCGTTGAGATGAGAAACGAAAACCGAACCATAGCGATCTAAAATCGCAGTTATCGATACGGTCATTGATAATAACACCCTTTTACTAAAATAAAGCGACGCGAATAATGGCGAATAGTGGGGTGAACCAGCGAAATAAGGGAGGTTCGAAAAAGAAACGAAGAGGGTGATCTAAAATCCCAGTCGGTGCGCACGATCGATGCTTATAATCGAATTTATGCTCAGATCGTGAGAGATTGGTGTACTAACGACATTACCGAAGGACGCTCAGGAAGAACCCTCGAGAACCACTAAAGGACGTTTTAGAGGCACTCTGGCCTGAAAAGAGCCACTGAAATACCGCTTCGAGATAAATTAATTAAGGTCCCAATGCTTTCTCTCCGGACTAACGAAATCATCGTGCTCGAGCCAAAGGGGGTGTTGGAAACATTTTGGTACACATTATTACGATGTTACGTGATTATGGCTCCAATTGACGGCATATCGGAAATATTCTAAAGTCATGATCGAAGGTTACGAGAACATAATTACTCACGAATCAACCCGGAATTAATTAATCAAAGAAAACAAGCAATTTTCTTTCAAGAATTAAATCGAATTAAAAGTAAACTTCGCGGAAAATTCTGGTCAAGTGCACTTAGTTAAGTGAACAGAAGTAGGGAGGTTCTATAGTACATCGAGTAGTGGAATTTTATGATCTCAAAGAGAAATAAAAATCACTTTTACCAACACAGCTGAGTAAAAAAGATATTTAGGTGTCAAATTTTCCTACGATTTCCCACGGTTTTGTGACAAACGCTTTAAATTTTTCCATCGAATAACAAATTAAACGAAGTTTCATTCCGAATAAATCTGCCGCAAATTGTGTCCTGTCTTCGTATAAAATTTAATTTATTGAGAATTTTCAGATGTAATTTAAATGAAGATACTCGTTAAGTTGTCAGTCAAGTAAATGGTCTTGCCATTAAATTCAAGAGGCTGAAATTTTCAGGGTATCTAGGTTCGTATGAAGAGATATTCGTGAAATCTCTCTCGGTCTGATTTTTTCAGCGAACTCGTAATCTCGCGTACCGAGGCATCCTGCTATTAATCATGCGACAACGGAGCTCATAAAGAAGTCATGCGTCTCTCCTTCTTCCCATTGAATCACCGATTCTGTCAACTTCACCGTGTAGGAAAAATTCAATTTCGAAAATAACACGAATACCCGTTGCGCTTCATTTGTTACTACAAGCTGTCCATTTTGTCGGATCATCTGTTACGAACAACTCCTGTTTCACACTTTCATACTCTTCGCGGAGATTGTTGGAGTCACTGTGATACTACTTATCGTATTTTAAGTAAAAATTTTACTTCGATCCCTTGTATCGCAGATACAATCCAAAACGAAGTGTTAATACCAATATTTCCCGACACGGTGATAATTTTCCAACGATCGATTTATATATTTTCTATTTAAATAACGCGAGATAAAGAAAATCGTGAATCACCGATTTGAAGTATTTTAATTTTTGAGAAGAAAGGTAAGAATTTTCAGCGTAGTATTTAATCCTTCCAATATCAGAATACGATCTCGAAAAAATTATTAGATTGGTGCGTATGAAATGGATTTTTTTACATGCGAACGTTTCTCTTCCTGTTTTTGTTATACTTTTGGTTTTGGCACAACCTCGTTTATAGTCGTACTGTCCATTGCCAGAGTCACGTTTCAACAAAGGAGATTTTCTCGAAAGTGTTCCCTTTTGTTATTTGATTTGAATTTTCTACCGATATGAATCTAAACGATATTCGTATAATTTTTTTGTACGAGTATAAACTTGGTAATAATGCTGCAAAAGCTGCACGCAACATAAACCAAGCGTTTGGGGAGAATACAGTTAATGATCGAAAAGTGCAGCGTTGGTTTGAAAAATTTAGGTCCGGTGATTTTTCACTACAAAATGATCCGCGTGGGAGACCCAAAACGTCTGTGAAAAATGATGATCCGAAGGCATTGGTGGAAGCGGATCCAACTGTATCCACGAGGGAACAGGCTACCAGGATGAAAATTGACCATACAACAATATTGCGACATCTTTCTGAAATTGGCAAGGTGAAGAAAATGGATAAGTGGGTACCGCACGAACTAACTGAGCGAAATAAGCTGGATCGGTTGAACGTATGCTCATCGTTACTATCCCGATTTCATCGAGAGCCATTGAAATATGAAGTTTTGCAGCACCCAGCCTATTCACCGGATCTCTCGCCAACCGACTTTCATTTTTTTAAACATTTAGAACTGTTTTTACGAGCTAAACAGTATGAAAATGAAGACAGTTTGAAAAATTCGATATCAGAGTTTATCGATTCTAAAGATCAGAATTTTTTTAAGACAGGCATCTGTACTTTAAAGTCTCGTTGGGAAAAGTGTATCGAAGCGAATGGAGCATATTTTGATCGAATAAACAGCTTTTGAAAAAAGATATGCAGTTTTATATATTCACTTAAAAATCCGACATTTCATATGCACCAACCTAATATATATCAGTATCGATAATTTAATTTAATTTGCGTGCATTTGATTAGACCTGTGAGTTTTCGAAGCTTCGAGCAATCGAATCTTCCCCTTTAGAATTATTCTCCTCTCTTCCTCGCGTCTCTTCGATCCAGATTAATTTCCACCTCACGATGTTATCTTTGGCAGGGAATTTCCCTGGCTGCAAGTCGAATCAATTTTAAAGCTTGGCCGATAACACGGCACGCGTGACATTCCTTAAATTATCGGTCTATTTCTCGTTTCGCCACGCGGATATCGGATATTCCGCGGACGTCAACGAAGGACTACGTCGAAGACCGCGTTAAATCGGCTTGAAAATTGGGTCACAGCAGACATTTCCGCGCCTCGATGTTTTCAGACGAAATTATCGAGCTCCTAATGACCGAGTTGATTTAACGATCCGCCGACGACCGCATGAAAATTAGTTTACACGCCGGAAGATCGACGATGAATGTTTTCATTTCGAGATATTCTTGTTGGCCCCCGCTCTTTCCCTTTCAATTTCTTGTCACGCAACAAAGAAAGTTTGCCTTCCTTCTCACGGATTAAATCGCAAACCTAGCATCAAAAATTTACAACAACCAGACTCGAAAGAATAGCGAAAAGTAACTCGACACTTCGACACACCCACAACTCAATCAGAAAACTCTATTTTTCCTCTACCAAATCCTGTAACAACCAATCGCAACACACTCGAACTACAGCAAAACTATTACTGAAACTACTACTAAACTACTAGTCAAACATCGAACTGCAGTGACACAACTAAACCGGACATCAAACCGAAAACATTACGAAATCTATCGATAGAATGTATACAATGGAAAACCAACGTTACATCCACATCAAACCAGTATAATAAAGTGTACAACGCAAACGTTTATTGTACAAAACTTTATTATACACCTTAAATGCTAAGTGAGCAGACGAATTACCAATAATCATCCTGCCTCGCCTACGATTTTTTTCGGATTTTCTTTGGACTTGCACGTAATTATATCCGAGAAACGACCTTCTCTAGCCAAACTTTTTGTAGCTCGGATCTGTAACAGACTTGACTGCTGCAAGAAATTGGTTCTCTGCTGTGAACAGTTTAAAAGAAACTCAAGATCGATGCCTCTGTACACCTTTCATATATCTTCTCGTCTTACGAAATTCGTTTATGTCAACTCTTCAGGTACTTTTCGGGTACCATAGACTATTTCTTGGATCAGAAATGAGACCTAGAGCGAAACTTACGTTAATAGCCTTTTCAAAACGAGTTTAATCGTTCTCGTCCTCGCCGTTTTGCCATTTCTCATTTGCGACGTTACACGTGAACTATCCTTTCGCGAAAATTATTTACGAGTGCATTACGTTATTGTTAACAGGAGCACGTTATCGCGAGAAAGTTTGATACCAGCAACTTTGCCTTTTAGTATTATCCTGCTGCGATAAGAACGTTCCTCTTGAGTGTAATTTAAAGCTTATGGCGCGTAAAGTACTTTCCTTCTCACCAGTTATCCTTAACGATCTCAAGCTTTGCCGATCGACTTGTCGATGAATACAGATCGCTTGATCGCATCTGAATACAGAGGCCTTGTTTCGTAGAAACGCCGCGAAATCTTATTAATTCGAGAGTGTAGCGTATCGATTAACTTGCATACTTCGTTATTCCATCATCGAGACTGTCTAATGCTCCGCGGAATTTGAATCACGGGCCAGTGGATCCGAGTTTAACTAATTTCCGGCACGAATGGCTATTGTGTCTAGAACAAACTTAGAATTAGTTTCGAATAGCCGAGAGACATTCGCGTTATTGTTGGTTTGGCTTACGCGGGAAATTCAAACCGTGTTGCAAGGTTTTTAGAAAGGCTTAATGGAAATGCTTTGTTGCGCAATTTTCATTCTCGGGAAATACGAAATTCGGAGAGAGATATCTAACTGCCGACAAGCTTGCTATCAACAGTTAACGAACCTTTCGCTATTTTTCTCAGCGTTAATCGAATTTCTCCGTCGACATTTTCCAACCATATATTTTTCCCTCGAACCAATTTTGTTTAAATAACAAAAGCACGAATTTCGCAAAACGGCAACGTTCTCGATGGCAAAATTATTTTAAATGACTACGTGTTGACAGTCGGTTATACAAAATTAATTATGATTATAACTGTAACTCGAATACGCGTTACATTTGGTTAATTATGTCGTTACAGCTTTAATTGCACGAGCTAAACATGACGAAATATCTTCGGGACCCATGTGCAGCTGCAATTATTTACCATTTGATGCAGCATCCACGAAATTGGTCAATCGTCAAACGGTCGTTGATCACATTAAACCCACGACCATTGTCACGGCGTAATTACTTTGTTTAATTCACGAATTAGAATCAACGATGATAGAACCACCGTTGGTGGATTTTCTATCAATCAGAATCGAGATTTATACCTGTCGATGCGCGTGGTACCAACAACGGTACCATTGAAAAATACCATGACGGTAAATTTTTGCAATACTTCTCTATTTACCTGTCTATCAATCTTATTATATTTTTCTTTAATTTACCAACCATCGATGAACTAATATTAATTACTCCATTAATTTTTCCGCAGTTCTTACAATTATTTTTTCACTTTTCTTATTTGCTTGCACGATTATTTCTGGCAAACTAACACAATATCATTATACTCCCCATGAATTATTCCGCGAGTATGAATGTGCGAGTTGAAGTACCAAGAGAATCATTATGACGAATAATTCAGAAGGACAAATTAAATTCCATTTGCGCTATTTACCGACGAAATGCCGTAAACGAAATACAGAAACAAATACCAAGTTCCAGGCGCAAAAGTACCTCGTTTAATTTAGGATGATTCACTTAGGATGCTATCCATTTAGATAATAAAATTCGTTCAACAGGAAATCTCTTTCCCTTATCCCCTGGGAATTATTTTCCTGCCAACAATGTTCGATGAAATCCAACGCCTTCCCTTTATTAAATTATTCTACAACCGTGTCTCTTATATACAGGGTGTTCATGAAAAACCAGGCCACCTAGACACCTCCTCTGTTCATCTCTAACACTCTTTGATAAATTTAATAATATTAAAAAATAAAGCAAAAAACAAGGAAGACGTTCGAATGGCCCACGTTATGACCGAATTTACGCTAATCCTTGACCAAAATGAAATTAGCCTAAATCATAGCGAAATCACGGAAGCAAGAGTTTAATTTTCCTCCGGTTTTCATATTTTCCTCGCACGTCTGCTTTTCCCTGAAACGAAAAGTTCAAAAGGGCGCATACGTGTTCAATATCAGCGAAGGTTCTGCCACATATTGTTTACCATATTTCGTGTCAGCCTCATAGGGTCCAGAAAGTGTCTTTTGCCTGCTGGCTCGGTAAATATCTCCCCGCGAGACTCATCTTCTACGTGCGATCACGTATTTTATCGCCAACCAGCCCACGTTTTCCTTAATTCGCCCTGGACAAACGCGTGCCTGATTTCGAGCATAAAGGACGATCTTCCGCGCGGATCTAAGTCCCACAGTTACCTTCCAGTCGATTAGAAACAGCTCCCGAAGGTGTATTTCCTGACCTAACGTATCTTTGGAAGCTTCTTGTCTCCAGATACACTTTGACTGCCATGTTGGTTATATATATCCGGCAACGATTTCTCCCGTGACACCACGATGGTCATGGATGACGGAGCCTTTCAACTTTTTACAATTGTAAAAAATTAAATGAAAATCGAGAGTTAGCGTATTTGAATATGGCCGATGTATAGAAGATACATTGAAATAAAATGTGCCCTATCGAACGATTAAAATTTTTTATTAGAACAATAAAGAATAACAAAATGTTAGAATAAATCTTGCATCTAACGGTGCACTTTGTTAAAGCACTCCAAACATAAATACTGCGCACCAATACAATCCGGACAATAAGTGGTCACCTTCTTGGTCTTATTTTTAGCAATTTTTCACCCAAATAGTTTGGAATTTTTTTTCTAACGTTCCCTGCACAATTTTCGTTCCAGGTACGCTCGTCCTTTCTTTTTTTTGCAATTCGTGCCGTAATCTTTGTCGAATCGTTACTAAGGCGCCACGGTGGTCACTCGTGACCACCAGTAAGAGAAACGCTCCATTTGATAAAAATATTGCCTTCTAACATCAATTCGTTATTATTTTGCCATTATATGCTTCGAATAATAAAAATAATACCGTGGCGTCCTGGGCCAAACATGTGATTTCGGCATGTCAGTCAAAGTGTTAAAGTTTAAATTCGTTGCCGAATTAATTGTATTAACACTAGATTTACGGACGTTTTTAAATATCTATCTTTATGGAGACCTGTGAGACCTACGAGTAAAGAAAACTACGTATATTCTTAAAAAATAAGACCATCAGTTTAATTTAAAAACAATTACGATATTAACAAACTTAATATAAGTTGATTAAATCTATTAATATTGTATAATTGAAGCAACCCATCTGTCAAATTGACGGATCCCGTAAATCTAGTGTTAAGAACCCGTCTTTACATGTAAGTCGTATACACACGCGTGTGATCCCGATGACTCGATTGCAATTCAACGCAGGTTGTTTGCTCTCTGCTCCTGGTAATTCCGTTTATACCCCGAAGTTACGTTTCTGACGGTTGGTCGGAGTTGAAAATGTCGGAAAAGGAGGTAGAAACGAAGCCCGTTTATAGAATGGGAGTTTTAAAGAAAGTTAGCCTCGCGTTTCTCCGAGTTCCAGCAGAATTTATATTCTTCGCTCGGCATTTGGATATTGTAAATTATCACTCAGCCCGGCTGCCGTCCCAATGGGCTGGCCATCTGTCATTTTCAGTGGCCCACGGTGCTGCAGCGGAAATTTCGACATTAACGAGACAGTGAAATAACAAAAATAGGAACATACTCTTCTCGGTTGTACCTCGTGGTTATGAAATTCGCGAATGATGTTATTTTAATCGGTACCGTTGTAATACCGTACCATTGTTTAAATTTTGTTAACCACTTGACATACAATGACGTCTCTGAGACGTCATTAATTTCATGTGCCATTGTAGACTTTGACGTCTCCGAAATGTCAAGAAATTTCTTTGGTTAACACCTCACAGTATATTATTAAATTAACTGTTTCGGTCGTGCATCGATGCTGTTTTGTTTAGACTGTTGAAGATACACTCCCCATTCTCAACAGAACTAATAAAAAAATCGCTTCGGCAAACAAGTTAACAAGAAAAGCAGTGAAAACGGTAATCAGAATAGCAATAAGCTCGCACGCTGAACAATATAGCTACGATAAATAAAAAGCAACATCCTGCAAAAAGAAACACAATATGAAACACAATATAAGAAGTGAAACCTACATATTCTTAAATGCTTCGAGAAGTATCACACGTTACAAAAATATTAAATTATTATTTTACAGTATTACTTAATCAATTATCAACCTTATTGAATGTTATAAAGCAATGTAAATTTCAAAATATAACGCCCTGTTTCTGAGCTTGTATACGAGTGTTCCCAATTCAATTAAATTAAATGGTATCCTACGGACTCGTCGACGCGCATTTTATTTGTATGTCCAGTAGTTAATATTAACCCTTTGCGGCCGTTGTCGTGGAAATCGATGTCTCTGCAGCGAGAACCTTTGAAAATCGCAACAATGACAAAACACTATGTTCCCCTATGTCTCGTGATTCAAATGTTTCGACTTACGAGATAACAATGTATGATTTTCCAGAGAAATCACGGAAAAATAACTGCAAAACTCCCAAGAGCGAAGTCTGCCGACCGCAAAGGGTTAAAAATAGTCGTTTACGTGTTCTATGAAATATTCGAATAAATAATAAAATATATCGTTGTTCCTAAAATCTCAAGATTTTCGCTACCGCGATTACGATGTATCGCCGAGGCCGGATAGCACATCTGAGGCACTAAGACGCGCTCGAGACATCGCAGGAAAATTTATAAAGGAAACCTATAATATCCGGGGAATTAAGCGAGTTTGCCATTTGCGGTTGCAACGCGCAACGCTGGTTTGCCGTTTGCTGCTGGCATCGCGGTAAATTAACGACGTTCTAACCAGTGACTCGGTTTGACAATAATTATTCCGTAGACCTTAATTACACGGCCGCCTGGGTACACGTAGCGTGCTGTTTACACATTTATTCACGCACAAGGGACACGCGTTAGTCGCAGCCAGCCGGAAGCTATCTGGTACAGCTACCCTCCAAGTGCTAATCAACGTTAAGCATTTTCGCACGTGGCCGTTCCGTGATCGTAAATCGATATGCGATCCCTTTACCTGCTATCTCTTTCCGTTTTCCGCTTAATCCAATTTTCAAAATGTCCTCGAAATGCAAAGAAAAGAGAGATAATCTTCTGGTATTTTTCGCAAATTAAAATTCAAGAATCGTATATCCTAAGCGTGTATCCTTTCCTCTCGAAGACTTTTTCTCTATGAAAAAGCTTTTCTTGCATTTTTATGAGTAAAAATATCCAGAGAAAATTACACGATATTTGCGTTTGAAATGAGCGGAATTATTTTATTTTGATATTTCGCGTGTAGCGTTTGAATGGTGCAAAGGGCTAATTTCTTGTGTTTCTACGAGCTCGGTGATACCTTTTTTGTCAAAATATTCAAAGAAAATTACACAAAATTTGTGTTTGGAATGAGCGGAGTTATTTTATTTTGTTATTTCGCGTGTAGCGATTGAATGGTGCAAAGGGATAATTTCTTGTATTTCTACGAGTTCGATGATTCCTTTTATGTCAAAATATTCAAAGAAAATTACACAAAATTTGCGTTTGGAATGAGCGGAATTATTTTATTTTGATATTTCGCTTGTAGCGATTGAATGGTGCAAAGGGTTAATTTCTTGTGTTTCTACGAGTTCGATGATTCCTTTTATGCCAAAATATCCAGAGAAAATTACACAAAATTTGCGTTTGGAATGAGCGGAATTATTTTATTTTGATATTTCACGTGTAGCGACCGAATGGTGCAAAGGGTTAATTTCTTGTGTTTCTACGAGTTCGATGATTCCTTTTATGCCAAAATATCTAGAGAAAATTACCCGAAATTTGCGTTTGGAATAAGCGGAGTTATTTTAATTTGATATTTCACGTGTAGCGATTGAATGGTGCAAAGGGTTAATTTCTTATATTTCTACGAGCTCGGTGATACCTTTTATGTTAAAATATTCAAAGAAAATTACACAAAATTTGGGTGTGGAATGAGCGGAGTTATTTTAATTTGATATTTCGCGTGTAGCGATTGAATGGTGCAAAGGGCTAATTTCTTGTGTTTCTACGAGCTCGATGATACATTTTATGTCAAAATATCCAAAGAAAATTACACAAAATTTGCGTTTGGAATGAGCGGAATTATCTTATTTTGATATTTCGTGACTAAATAGCGATTGAGAGTCGTCTCTCGAGTGCCAAGGGTTAATTAAACTACTCCAACGCTAAAATGACTGATGCTGATTATCTTAATTAACATATTCACTGGCATGAACCGTTTAGTTGAACCTGAAATCGATGAACGTAACCGACTAACCGCGAGTCACGGCTTAAGGACGATTTACCGGTGTTGACACGATAAACCACGGTCGAAAAATAGACAACTTTCCGGCGAAACGACTCGATATCGTTTCGGCTTGATTAACATCGACTTTGAACGACTCGAGGTCGATCGATTCGCAACTTGCCCAGCGTAAACGTGGCTTAATAGCCGGCAGCTGCTGTTTTCCAGCGTTTACACGATCATCCTCGATCGAAAAGTAAACTGAGCTTGTAATTGATCCATCAGAAATTGCGGAAGCGATTCCGAGCTCAACGTCGCGCAGTGTAAACGCGGCTTTAGGCACGTGTCGCGTGCAGAAATACATAATTGGCAGGATCGAATGAAGCAACGTCACGATCCTGCCTCGATTCATTCCTCATTGTTACACGATGACTGTCGTCATGTTGAGACATGCTTCGCCGTTTGTTCCAATTTCCCTATTTCCATCGCGTCCGTGAGAATTCATGCCGTTTATCGAATTTCGAGCAAAGATCAAGGTTTCGAAGGCACGCGAAATAGAAATCTGTAACTTCGTGTCAACAGCTCGAAATTAGACGAGGTTTTGTTAATTAATATACCGGTATTAATTATTAAACGTACGAAAGGAAAATAAAAATTCTTGATCTTGTCCCTAACCATAATCCTGCTTTAATTAATTACATTGTTAATTACATTTAATTAATTACAATCACAACCCGCATTGTTGTGATTTTTAAGACTCGAAATAAAGCCGGGATTAATTTTATAAATTTATAAAACTAGAGAAATTTAGTCGTGAAGAAGTATGACACAAAAAAGTATCACGCTTGTACCTAATTGTAATTCTACGCAAGAAAGAAATGAATAAAGAAACAAAAATCTAGTCTAGATAACGCTGTAATTCAAAATTTACATGTTATTACGGCTAGTTTATAATCTTCTCATTTTCCCAAGTTGCGAGGAATTTTTTTTATCGTTAAATCTTTTCCAACACAGTACACTGATATCTGCAGAGATATAGGAGAAAAAATATTCTTTATTAAAGAATCGCGACGAGAAATATTTCTGTAAAAAGAATTGGGACTAATAATATTTCCATAAAAAGAGGATTGGGACCGAAAATATTTCCGTAGGTAGAATTGGGACCGAAAATATTTCCGTAGGTAGAATCAGGACTGAAAATGTTTCGAGGAAAAGAAGTTATTACTGAATTTATACGGAAATTAGCTTTTTCTGCGGTGATTTCGTTCTTAAAGTACATTACGTTCAACTTATATACGACACTCCATGTATATACGACGTTAAATTTCGCTCCCTTCCCGTCGTTTCTCTTCGTCTTTTTCTCGGTGGTATATCGCAGAAGCGTTCAAACCACTCTGGCAAACGGCAGGTCTGTAATCGTGGCTCAAGAAGGTCGGAGAAAGGAAATTCTTCATAGATTGTTGAATGAGAGCGGCCTGAACGGGAGAGAGCATTGGAGGAAAATCCGACAGATGGCAACGGCACGAAGGGGAGGGGAAATAAAATTAGGATAATAGAAATAGATTCGGAGGGGAATGAAAGACCCGGGATAACGAACGGGAATTGACAATCCTCTGGAGGAGATAAGCCTCCGAGAACCTAGGGACGTTTTCATTTCGAATGAGTGAATTTTAATTTTCATGGGATTCATCGCGAAATCGTTCTGATTGCGAGAACCATTCGGGGTGCTCGATGGAATATGATAAATGGGAATAAAGAATAAAAAGTGGAAAAACAAGATTAACGGTCGAGACGATATTTTATAATAAACACAGAGGACAGTTTTGTTACGAAATTATAAATAATACACAGAGTGCACCCTTTAAAGGTTTGTCGCGATTTTTCAAGCATTTTCGACCGTGTAATCGAAAAATATTTCGAGCAAAAAATGATCGGTTGCTAGTCGACTACGTGATCGAATATTAAAAAATTTCAAAAAGTCCTTTTTATATAAAGAAAATCAAGGTGACGTTGATTTTTGAAATAACACAATTTTTGACTTTTTAGAACCGTAAATCCTATCAGGAATGAACTAGTAGGGTGAATATTGGACTAATAAATTTTGTACAAACGTAATATTAATAGAAAATTATTCATTTATACCCACAAGATTAATTATGTTGTGTATTCGAACTATAATTTCTCTTCTGCGGTACAGTGCTCTGGATGATTATATACATATTGTTATGTTATATGTACATTAGATACAGATCATAATATATACAGTATGTAGTTATGTATTATATACACGTTATATGTGTACGGTGAATAATATAACGTTGGAAGAGAAAAGGGAAGACATAAAATATCACGAAGCTTCCATTAAAATATACAACCCGAGGCATCGAATCCTCCTCTACAATTTCCCCGATTGAGTTTCTCCGTTACGGTATCTAGCCTTTCGATACAAATCCGTGATCCTTCTCGACTCAATTTTCCAGCTGCAGAAAATCACTGGGAAGCAACAAGTAAATTGATTACGTGGAACGCATACGTTCGCCTCGAACCCATTTAACTCTGTCTCTTTCCGCAAATTTCGCTGATCGTTTAAACATCATAAAGTCAACCCTTTGACGCGTTAATGGAGAGCAGCCCTAAAAATCTAAAAATCTCAAATGAATTTTCAGGATAATGCACACATTTTCTCGAAAACCGATGAATCAATTTCCCAAAATTTTTCAAGATCTCGTGAAACTTTTATTTTCAAGAATTTCTACGAAGGTGGAACGATTAGGTATAGAAGAATATTAAGAATACTAAATTTTTAAAGTCTAATTCAATTAATTATTCTATTTTTTTTTCTCGCATCTCTTCAGCTTAAAAAAGGAAAACATTGTAGAGGAAATACAATTTTTAATTCGAGAAATAAATCGTCGTTCTCGAAAACAGACGAATTAATTTCCCAAAATTTCTCAAGATCTCGTGAAATTTTTATTTTCAAGAATTTCTACGGATATAGAACGATTAGGGACAGAAGAATACTAAATTCNGGTGGAACGATTAGGTATAGAAGAATATTAAGAATACTAAATTTTTAAAGTCTAATTCAATTAATTATTCTATTTTTTTTTCTCGCATCTCTTCATCTCTTCAGCTTAAAACATTGTAGCATTGTAGAGGAAATACAATCGAGAAATAAATCGTCGTTCTCGAAAACAGACGAATTAATTTCCCAAAATTTCTCAAGATCTCGTGAAATTTTTATTTTCAAGAATTTCTACGGATATAGAACGATTAGGGACAGAAGAATACTAAATTCTTAAAGTCTAATTCGACTAATTATTCCGTTGATATTTCGCGCAACTCTAGAAAACATTGTAGAGGAAATATGATTTTTAATTCAAGAAATAAATCGTCGTTCACGAAAATAGACGAAATAATTTCTCAAAATTTCTCAAGATCTCGTGAAATTTTTATTTTTAAGAATTTCTACGTAGGTAGAACGATTAGGGACAGAAGAATACTAAATTCTTAAAATCTAATTCGACTAATTATTCCGTTGATATTTCGCGCAACTCTAGAAAACATTGAAGAGGAAATACGATTTTTAATTCGACAAATAAAAATGATTCACGAACTGGAGACGATCATATTATTTACTTAGCGTTAACTTGCTGGTTTCACAGCACGATAATATCCAAGACTTTTCCGCGGTTTCTTAAGCGCTACGCTTATCTTACGAGAAATTACATCTGTGCTAGGCAAATAGGATTCTCGTAATTGCCGTGCCCCTCTGGAACTTCGTAAACAAGATAGCTGCTATTAAATTCGTTGTCCTTCGCGGTCTAAGAACCGTGTCGCGAAAAGAAAGAAAGAGAGAATAGCTCTTCGCGGATTAACGGTCGTTTTATCGATCATTAGCGTTTAACGACTGAGAATTAGAAAAAGTGAATTCGTGTAGCGTGAAAGTGGGTGAAAAGCTTGACCAAATTGCTTAACGTACCGAATAGAAAATCTGATTGTCACCAAAAATGCTTTGGGAAATAAACGTTCAGCTGCGATCTAGCTTCGAGAACTTTGTTATCAATAATAAATTTAATTCGAAATTTCATTCCCATTTCCATAAAATAAATTTCCATGATACGCGTACACGTATGCCGAATATTTTAATTTATAAAAATATAAAATTGAAAATATAAAATATTTAATACGAACCGTGAAAATCCTACGTTCCTCTGTTTTTCCACACAGAAAACCTCAAATTTACCCTTTAACTCTTTGCACTGCGATTTCATGACGGAAAATTCCAGGCTGAACGATAAAATTAGACAAAAATTTTGGTGATTCTTTGCAGGTATCAAATAAAATTTAACCGCTGAAAATCATTTTACAACGTCGAAACGTGTGAAATATCGTTACATTTCACAATCGCGGGATTTTTCATGCGACGAGTTGTAGAGGAATTGAAAATTGACAAACTCTTTCACTTTTCCGCGAGATTCACACTTTCCACCGATACACACGGGGGATAACAATCGACATCCGGATGTTTTTCTCGAGCGTTAATTTCCCGTTAACGGACACATCCGCCGGACGTAATCGCGTTGCTGTGTCGGAAAAACGGATCGCGTTCTACGCGATTTATACCCAACGTTCTTCCCTTCGAGCTGACAGGGATATTTTTCATCCCAGTCTCTCCCCCTTCTTTTCTTTTTCCCCTTGCCATGTCCCCCGCGTTTTCTTCCACTATACGGAAACAGGCGAACGAAATCGCTGATCCGCACAGGTAAAACCGAGCTTAAAATTCACAGCGGTAACTCGCGGAATGGGAAACAATTTGCTGACCTTTCGCCGATATGGCGTGTGAAATCGTAAAAGCAACGGGTCAGTGGGATACAGGACGCGTGGGCAGCTCCCTTTGTGAATTTTCTGCCGCGTTCGCTGTGTTCGAAAGATGACAGGGAACGAGATAATTTACAGTTTACGCGCATTGTCGGCCTACGCGAATTTCGCGAATCAGATGATTCTATTTCACTCGCTAATCGCGAAGAATGAAACTACACGAAACAAATTTTTTAACAAAACGTTGATTTCCCGATTGTTGCGTTGATTTTCGTTCTCTTATTCGTCAGGACAGTCTCCTTTTCGAAAGAAACAGCGTAAGTTTCTCGAAATTGATGGACAGTGAATGAGACGACGCTATAGGGAATTCGCTTTCGATTCGACGCTGGCGATTGCCTGGAAATCGGGTCGACACCTGATAAATCATCGCACGAGGGATACCTGGAACGTGTCTCGAATAGAAAAATTTCCTTCCTGCTTGTTCGATTCCGAGATTGTCGTTTAACGCTTCGAAGACGCGGCGTGTTTATAAATATCTGAGACCTCGCGATCTCTTCGAAAATCGTCGGGATTTCGACAGAGATTCGGAATCGAATGAAACACGAGACATAAACGTCGATAAGTATTCTAAAAAGATAAGACACCTCGTTTCCTTTCTTTATCCTTCGTTATCTAAAGTAATAATACACGCGATGTCATTGGTATCTGTAAATTTCAAGCGCGAACATCGAGTCGCTGCGAAAGAAAGGTCCAAGCACGATTTCCTCGATAAAATTCTCCTTTTATCGCGTCGTAATTTGCTCGTCGCGGGAGGAAAATATTCGATAGGAACCCTGGTTGGAGAATGGACGGTTCTCTCGAAAACTCGACGGCGAATATTTTGTCTCGTTTCACGGAGACGCGTCTCGTGACCGCGACGTCGATATTTTTCCAGTGTGAAAAGGTCAACGCGACGCATGTACCGAGCAGGAATAAAATTCGATACATACTCGATCACGTTATTCCCTGTACATCCAATTGGACTTTAACCCTGTTCCCTTATCACTCGGCCGTTTGTTACAGCGTCGTAACGATACCGAATATCCTCGGGTATTCCTCGAGCCATTTTCAATTCATGCCTCTTCCGAACTGAGATGATCCCAAAGGAAATTACAGAGGGCTATATTTCACCATTGATTAGCGAAGACGCATTACCCTGACTATGGGTAAGGAGATTAAAAAGAAGAATTGCAGGGTTAGAATCGATCCAGCGTACGTCCACGACCAATTTATCACGGATCTGATCGTGCCAGGCGTATCCAAAGCTGCCCGTTCGCTTTCAGAATCCACCCCTCTCTCCTCTCTCTCTCTCTCTCTCTCTCCTGCCGTCTTTCCCTTAACGTCGGATCGAATCGAGATCACGGGAGATACGTGATCTCGAATGCGTTACCGGTTAACCCTCGCAAATATCGTCTACTTTAACGGATCGCCGCGGAACCGTTACCTCTGGTGCACGGCGAATAATTCGGGAAACCGATACATCCGCAACGTCCGTGCGGTTGGAAATCGCTTGCCCGGATAACACGGTTCCCGGCAGGATTTGCGCGTCTATCCTCGCCCAACATCCTTCCAGCGATATTTAGTAACCGACCTGCTGTTTACTCTTCCATTCCTGTATATCGTGTTTGTTGAAATTGTGTATCTATTCAAATTCGCCGGAATTTCCAAGCCACCAAGTCCAGGGTATCGTTGATAACGTAACAACCCTCGACGATATTAAAACTTTATTTCAGACATAATCTATGTGGAAATCATTAATACCTTGTGTGGATGAATTGGTTGGATTAGACGTAGAATTTTTATAACGTGGTCTAGATGTATAGACAGTACGACTATAAACGAGGTTATGCCAAAACCAAAAGTACAATGAAAACAGGAAGACAAACGTTGGCATGTAAAAAAAATCCGACATTTCATATGCACCAACCTAATATAAATATCAACAGCCTTTACTGTTCCCAATTTTACACGGCTTCCTTTCCTAATTCAACAGTATTATCCTAAATAACTAACTTTATAAACATAAACATCTCAACCCCACGATATACCCAGAAACCACGTGTATTACTTTAACTTTAAAACTAACTTTTCTTCGACAGTCAAACATCCTTCCCCATTTTCTCAGGCCAAAATCTAACGTATAAAACACGCGCAAACTAAAGTATAAAGCATCTTTTCAAACCATAAGGAGTCTAGTAGTGAAGATCTATCGATACTACGAATTTCATTCGTTTGAAAGATTCACCTTAGTTGCACGACGGTTCAAACTCGATATTTTATTGTCATCGAGATCTGTTGCAATTTTAATCATCCTTTCCGTGTATCGTTGCTATAATTAGCTTCGTTTGGATTAGGTTTAGGGAGGATCGTTCGATAACAAGTTATTTTGCGCGATTTTAGTGCAAAATTTCGACGTCGAGGCTGTCGAGAGGAGAACCAAAGTGTACTCTACCGTTCGTTATCATCTATGTATAGAGTAACACATAAACAAAATTTCGCTTGTCGAGGTGGAAACAGAAACTACGATGTTATACAGCCGGAACACGGCTGTATTTGCATATTTCCGACAAGGACCACTGCGCAGAAGAAGATAATTAACAGCACGTGATGCCCGGCGATACGCGAAATTTATCACCGTGATTATCATCGTGTAATCAGATAGCGTAATGTTGATACTTCGTAGAAAGAATGGCGTAATTCAGACATTCGTGCGAATTCTGCGCAAAAACTTCCTTCGCTCCGGTTTTTGTTCTACGAACTGATTAATTTATCTCGGGCAAATCTCTCTGGAACAGTAGAACGAGGAGAAAGGAATTTCAAGTTTGCCTTGCATAAAATCTCCGATTTCGAAACGTTGTATCGGGATACGCGAGGAAATATTTGTCGCGTTTCTATATTTCCTATTTTCAGCATTTTGCGATATTTTCGCGTAAAATATGTCGAAACGCGGTGAGATACTCGTTGCGATCAGTCGACTCGTTATCGAATCAGAGATATGGAAGCGAATAAAACAAAGACCACTCGAAAACGGCTTTTCAATGGAACAATAGCAATTTCGTTAGTCGGTAGTAGGTTAAACAAACGGGAAATTTCTCGCTTCGGAGACGAAGCAACGATTTTCTTGCGTGTATTACATTTACCTTCGCTTTCCGGTCTCTCCCATCTGCACAAAGGGTTAACTATTTAATGACTGCCTTGTTCCCATAATGCTTTAGAAACCAGAATATTTTCTCACCTCTAGGACCTCGCGAGTAGCGTATTTTCCTACAATGTAGCATATTACGATAGAAATTTTACTATAATAATATAAATTTCACCCCAGACTCGTAGATAGAAAATTGAAATAGAGGTTTCGTTTACCCCGTTGCTTATACCCTAATTTAACATTATTTATATAGGAAGTGGTGAAAAGGTTGGTAGCAAGATTTGCGAGACCAAATGCTTTCTTTCTGACCACAGAGACCGAAAATAAAATTAGCATGGACAGAGAGATAGCATCAGCGAAAAGTAAAACTATATACGCTACGTTAATATTTGAACAGTTTCAACTTTGCCAGAAGAAATCGTACGTTAATATTCCTCAGGTCAGTGTAAACAGCGAAGCTTGCACTTTCACACCCTAGGATTTAATTTCTACTTAGAAGAAGATTTTACGCTAGAAAGCCAAGAGAGTCTTTCGCTCGGAAAATTGTAAAAATTCAAAAGCTGATAGTTTCGCATTTTTTCCTGAATTGCCACGAATTAGCATAGCATGACACATAGTACGATATTTATTTCACGTCTCAATCTCGTATTTACTATCCCCGCGAAATTATTCGTACACGTTTTAATGATCTTTTTCGTCGCCTCGCGTTTCAAAGGCAACGATACCAAAATGGCGACCGCGCTACCCGTTAATTATCCTCCGACCTACCGACGTCGCAGAGAACAATGGCCATTAAACTCGGTCTATTAACAGGAGAGCCAGCAACGAAGTTGGCTGAACCACGAGCGACGAAATTAGCGACAGTTTGGTTAGACAAACTCAAATATCGGTCGGCGATATCAGACGACGAGGGGCGCGATAATTAACGCGACCAGGCTCTACGGGAAATTTATTAGCCGATAGAGTACCTCGTTGAAAACGCGATCCTGAGGATCCTGGTAATTGCCAGACGATTGAAAAAAAATCGCATTCGGCTGATATAATTTATCGGCTTTGGTCCCAGTCGCGGAAACTGAAATAAAATAAAAGTCACCGATCGTTTGGGATTGATTCGAAATCTTCCGATGAGTTTTATAATTAACGCAGTATTAGTATTAATCCTTTACACTCGAATGGCGACTGTCGGTCACCATGAAATTTTAAAGACCTCTATTAATTATTATACCAAATTTATGATAATATAACAATATACGAAATATCGAAATCAAATAATTGTAAAAATACGATTCTTTATTTACTACTCAAAAAAATAATGTCAGTTTTATACCAGAAAATTTGTAAATTCCAACTCTTCTGTAGCGAAAAAATCGTCGAGTGTAAAGGGTTAAAATTCGGAATATCATGTAAATAGGTTGGTAACGAGTGTAAGGGAGAATTCATGATTTTTATCGCGCGAATTTTCGAAATAAATTAAGATATTCGAATTTGAAGTATCGCGTGACTATTAGGTTACCAATGATTCGGATAAAAACGAGAATTGGTCGCTTCGAAATGGAAAGAAACGAGATACGCAGGTTTTATATTAAATTACTATTTGCTCGCGGATGAAACCGTGATTAATACGCGTTATTATATCCTGGAAATGTGCACGCAACTATTCCGAAATCGAACACACGAGTCTGTGCTTTTATTCCTGTCTCTGCTGAAACAAAGTCGCTATCATTTTTTCCCCTGTCGTATTTCGGTAAAAACCACGCTTAACTGCCTGGGTCCCCTAACCAGTCAAAAATGATGAATGTAGCTCGACGTTGCTAACCTAAAAGAGGGCCTAATTAATGGACGACTGCGTGTTTAGAGGGAAAGCTCGAGAAAATCCCCGAGGCCATCAGTCAGACAAATTCCTTGGCGAAAATCCTCTGTCGCGCGAATTTCGTTCCTTCGAAGCAACGTATTTCAGAAATTACACCACGATACAACGAGATCTTCCTCGATTTCGAGAGAAAAAAGAAACGAAGGACGAAAAGCTTGCAGAAACAAAGACACAGGCTACGAAAGATCATTAATATTCGACGTTCGACGCAAAAGCGTGTATTTCTCGGGAAAAATAAGATCCAAAAGAAACACGAAAATTCGAGAAAAATTGAAAGCAAAATTCTCCGGAGAGATCACCACGCTACGCGTCGCGCGGGTGTGCTTAAAATAAGTTCGTGCTAGCATAGAGCGGAATTTACTGGAGGAATTGCTAGAAAATAAAAAGATTCCGATGCCAAGCCGAGCAGCGACTTTTTGCTACGCCTTCGGTTTTTACGATCTTCCGGATCGAAACCGAGGATACTGTAAAAATGCCAATTCACGTAAACCGATTTCCACGATTGTCTCCGACGTGACAATTTCCAAGGAAACTCCAGTCCCTTCGATTTCCACGGTAAACAACTTTTCAACCGCGTTGAAAAACCCTCGAATATACCCTCTTCTTGGTATACACGCGATATGTCTCGGCTGGCAGAAATATCGCAAAGTTCTATCGTCGCGCGGTTTATTTCCGGTTTTTCTCACGACGAAACGAAACACGATTTTCGGAGGAAACACGATTTTCGAACGAAACTATGAGAAAGAGAGAGAGACGATTACGGAATTCAATTACGGATATCTCCCTGTGAAATTACGAACAAGTATCGTTTCTTCCAATTTTAGCCGGGGAATTAAATAAACAACGATATCGTTGAACGTTCGAATATCGATACTGAATCGCAGATTTTTCCCATGACAATTGAAGTACGATTAAACACTCGGGGATAGGAAAGGAAAAAATAGACGTTATAGCCAATCCAGCAGTCACTTATTAACTCGCGGGTATTTTCGATGAAATGGAGTTTCGAATTTAATATTGTAAAGCGACGAGGAACGAAAGCTCTCGCGCAGGAGTGAAGAGAGAATTAAAATATCGTATGTACGGGAAAGGCGTTACCAAAATTTGAAAAATTAAAGAAAAATCGAAAGCTCTCACGCAGAAGTGCAAAGAGAGTTGAAGTGTTGCGTATACGCAAAAAGAAGCGCAGAAATTTTAAAAATTAAAATAGAATGAAGGGAAATAAAATGAAATCGTCAAGGAGGTTATCACGAAGTTAAACGATGGTTTTCGATGAAAATCATGCGAAGATTGACAGTTCGCGACAAGTTTTCGAAACAAATCTTTCGATCTTGTACTATCCGAATGGAAAAGAACTTTAGATTGACGCTTCGACTGCTGTTAATCCCAGTCGGGAAATGGACAGACGGAAATTAAAAGTTAATCCTGTGAGGGTGAAAAGGAGAAGCTTCCAGTCTGTTACAGACAGCGAAGTTAAGATATGATTTCGAGAAGGATCGAAGAGGAATTATCAAATAGATCAAGGAGAATCGTGATTTCGATCCCAATCCTTCCAAATATTTAATTTCTCACGCAGCAGATCCTTCAAAATGGGTGTCCATCGGATAATCGACTAAATTTATTTGACATAATGATTGGTGAAAAATTGCGTTTCATCGAGGATTGTCGAATTGAAATTGATGAAGCGGAATTTTAAAAGATTTGGAAAATGGAATTGATCGCACCGGCCTGTGTGAACAGCTCGTGTAATAGCTACAAGTGGAGAAATACCGTCGATTAGCAGACGGTATGGCGGAAACATAATCGAATTTGAACGCGAAATATATTTCGTGACAAATATTCCGTGACATTCGCAGCTTTTTAGGTAATGGCAATTAATGTATATCCCGGAGTAACCAGCAGACCGATGAATTTTCGTGTGTCCATGTAATGGACCTTGAAATAATCACGTGAAATAGGCCAGAATTCGCGGAACGGTTTAACGCTACGCTTGTTGAAACTCTTTTTCGAAAAGTTTCTCGATGTAAACGCATACCGGAGTTGCTCGTCTGTTAAATAAATATTTTCTAAGAGCGCAAAGGAATATTACACGTTTGATCGCGAAATAAAAGTGTGCCTCTGTGCAAGTCCATTTAATTTTTCAGGATTCAATTTGAAACTGCATTTGAAAATTTTCCACTGCGACTGATACTTTTCACTCTTTGATATCTGTGTACGTGCATTACAGGTATTAATTCAAAGAGCAACTTAACGAATCGGCCAGAAAATAACGCTCGATTTGATTATATTTCATAATTTTGAAGAATTATTTCATTCGAATTATTATAGAGAATTCTCGTTTCGTACATATTGATGGAAATTCAGATTTTCTCGAATCAGAAATATAAGGAGAAAACAAAATTTATGACACAAACTCGATCCTTCATGCGAACCTTGACATGCACGATCCATTATTCTAAAAATCCGTTATGTACTTGAAAATGACACTACACAAAGACACGATTGATTTCTTTATCGCTATCATCGCGTACGTGTAACTTTTATCTCGATTTCTCATTGAGAAAATCCACAACAGAAGATCAAGAATAATATCTAAAAAAATATTTACGAAATTAAAAATACTACCGATTTTCAATTTGGAAAATTAGCAAAAATTGTAAATTTAGTCCGAATTAATTACAAATGAACGATTCTGAATCGTGGATTCACGTTTTGCTTCGTAAAATCGAAGTTGCAGAACTTGTAATTCAGCTTCACTGCACGGGACAATGGCACAGTCGCGTTTGAAACTTTCATTCTGCCGTATTGGGAATATAAACCAACGTGTGGTTAACATTTCGAGTGCATAACAGTCGAATAAATACAACAATCCGACATGTGGTCGTCTAGTGGCGTTTTGATAGTAGTAGATAGGCCACTGTGTGGTCAGCCTCTCTGACAGTAGTACGTGTCCACGTGTGGTCAGACGAAACTAAAGCGACTCTATGGCACTCGTACCGAAGTTATCTTTTCCTTCTCGCTCTCTCCACCTCATCTCTGCTTATTTTCCCTCCCTACCCTATTTTTCTTCCAATTCTCGAATCAATTTTTACCCCTATTTCTCGCGATTGCTCTCCTGTGAAGCACTGCGAAGACGATAAACCAAAGATGCAAATTCAATCCTCGTAAAAGCATTGCCGAGAATTAAAAATCACGTTATGCAAGATTAAGGTGTTATTTAATTACCAACACACGAATCTTTGAAAACATTACAAGCAGAAAAGAAAGATATAAATGCAAAAGAAGATAAATTCTCGATATAAATAAAACTCGCTCGACATTTTATCACAGACACGGGTGAAATATTATTATTCGCATCAAATAAATATTTTATTCGTTGGAAGGATTTTCTGAAATACTATTCACGACATCTCCTATGTAAATTTCAGCCTGCATTGACATAACGTTAAACATTCGGAACAAACGAGATTGATAATTTAAGAAATATCTAATTCTTCGATACGATCAAATTTAGCGATAGAATCGCGACGAATTTTTAATCCTCGCTTTTCTGTAGAATAAAACGCGATAGAATCGTCGAGACGAGGATAATTCGAATTATATAATTAATTATAATGTTCCACTGGCGGACACTCGCGTAGGCAAATATCGCGAGTGAGCAATCTCGAGTCGCGTAACTTCATTTTGACGTTCTGGAATGTTTGACAAGGATAAAGATGACTCTCCGACGTCGTTTGGAAATTTAACGAGTTCAGGAAATCGTCATTCGGAATCGAGGAATGAAAACTGTCGCGCCTCTCATCGTTATTAAAAAGAAATTGTTCGAATAAACGATTAAAATCTCGCAACGATATACAATAACAAAATTTCTAATGCTTCAAACATTTTTCATCATAAAATAAACGTTGCTTCGCTATTTTCCTTTTCACATGAAAATTTTATTCATGGAGTCGAAGAATATTCTTTTACAATTCCTAATCGTCCAAAATGAAGACGTAAATACTAGTAATTGCGGTAAGACGTTCTTTTGTCACAAAAGTGTGTCAATTTTCCTCGTTCTACCGTACGGAAAAGTCAAAACGAATACAAACGCTCATCCCATTGATTAAACCTAATTTTCAATTCCCTGTGCAACCTTAAAACGGCTGTGTACGCTCTGTTATTATCCACCGACCATTAACGGCCGGAGGACTCGGAATCGCGAGGTCGTCTGACGATAAATACACCCGTCATCGAGACATTCAATTGCGAGGTATCGATCAGCTGTGTCCAATCTCGTTAAATTCCGGTGTTGGCCGGTGTTTCGAGTTGAATCCTGAAACATGGATCGATCCGACGAATTAGCAGCAATGGCCAACGAGACGATAATCGAATATTCCAAGGCTGGATGAACGAAAATCATAAATTCGAACGACAACACTGTTCGCCGCGAATTTTAATCTGTAATATACATCAGCTAAGCCTTGTAGAGTCTACTTGTAGAGTCTACTATTCAATCCATAATCAACACCACTTTATCATCCTTGGTTTTCGAAAACTGCAAATTTTTCCAAAAACGCGCGATTTTTCGCCAAAACGAAGTATCACGTGAAAACTAAGAAAGTTTGAAGGTTTATTCTTACCGTGAAAATTAGCCAAGAGTATTTCGAGATCATTAATGGTCATAATTATAATTATTCGTGTTTTTGAATAATTATAATTTATTGTCGAACGAATGCCTCTTGACGGATCAGTGAACTACCTTTGTTAGCCTTCGTTGGAAACGAAGTATGAACTTCGATGAACGCTATTTTAATTGAAATATCTATGCAAATTATGACTGAAGTCTAAAGAACGTAAATTACACGAAGGTCCTTTATCGATTTCTTCCCCCTAATTTAACAGATGGAAATCTACGACATGAGATCGCAGCCAATTAGCTCGTATTACTTGCTATACCATTCATAATTGTATCAGAGCTATTGGTTATTGATGATATGGTATACCATTAGTGATACAATTAGTAATTATATGTCAAATAATACCCATTGTCCAGGTTTCACCACGTGGAGGTGCTGCGAATGGAGACTCGCCTTATCCACGACCCATCCTCTCTCCATTCGCGAAAAAATATACTACTAACAGTCGAATAAATTCTCCTTTCGATGCACGATTGCAAAACGTTCAATCTTTGATCGGCGTACAAAGCAATGACAAAAGGATTGGAAAGAAAAATCAACGCGAGAAATTAAACCTGAAGATAAAAAATAAATTTTGCCTGAAACTACAGCTGGAAATAAAGGGTAAATTAAACTAAAGTATAATTCTATGCGAAACATTATTTCATTTCTGTATCAATATTTTACATTTTCATTAGCACAAAATATAATTGGAAAGTTTAAATAAGAAAAAAAGACAACGTTAACGTTTATGAAACGAGGTTTTACACATTTCTGAAAATGTAGAATAATTGATGATTGAAAAATTAAAGAAGAAAAACCACACCAAATGAAATGAAATGTCTCGCAGAGAATGAAACTTATTTTACTAACTTAATACTAATTAAAACTACTTATCCTTAATGAACTTAAATACTAATTTGCATAATTACTATTACTTATCCTTAATATTACCAGACTAAAATATCTTATATTACTTAAATACTAAAAATCTTAACTTACAAATATATTACTTAAACATAAGTCTTACTTATGTTTAAAAATATCCTGCCTAACTAAAAATCTAATTCACCCTGCCTATCAAATATCTGAAGGTTCAACCCTACCTACATAAAATTCTAATTGCAATGATGAAAACAGGAAAATACCATGTGACTGTCTTCCATTGGTGATCCATAAGAGTAACTGAAACAAATTATGTTTAAAAATACATCCTACCTAACTAAAAGTCTAATTCACCCTGCCTATCAAATATCTGAAGGTTCAACCCTACCTACATAAAATTCTAATTGCAATGATGAAAACAAGAGAATACCATTTGACTGTATTCCGCCAGTGATTCATAAAAGTACCTGAAACAAATTTTGTACATCCTGCTTATGTAAAAATTGTAATTATTTCTTAAACATCACAAGATATTTATATAAAACCAGGAGAAGCTACATAGCCTACCTATCAGAAGTATATTGTGACATACCCAACCTACATAAAGGATTAAAGATTTCATTCAGAGCTCAACCTACATAAAGGATTAAAGGATTCATTCTTTTTTGATTGATGAAATTCAGACATTCATAAGTTTATGAACAAAAAAATTATAGTAATGAACCGTTTCTATACTATTGATTCTAAGATATGAATTTATAGTTGATATTTCAAGAAAAATTAATACTCTAGAAAATATGACTGTAGTAATTATTATTTTATAAGCTTGATTAAAAGAAATTTAATATTTTATAGAAAAAAAGAAGGAAAAACAAAAGTTATTCAGAAACATTTCAGGGACAAAGGGAGCTGAAAAAGAAAACGCAATGGTAGCTAGAGAGACCACCGTAACGAAAATTTTCAATCAATATAATCTCGAGAACAAACCGTGAGTGAAATATTCCATATTTCGCAACGCTAATTTATTAAATCTATAATATAAGAAATTTGTAAAATCAAACGCGGAGAGTGCTTCATAATATTTGCAGTAAAAATGAATTTACCATTTACAAGAAATTAGCAAAAAAAAAAATACAAAGAAAACTCGCGAAAGTGATCATAATAATTACAAACGCAACACTAATAAATACTAATTTATGCACTCATAAGCAATAATACGCAACACTAATGGTGAAAATGGGCAGCCAATTTTTAGCATTATGTTTTCGCAACACTACTTGAAACACGCGGTTATATTTCAACGCAACGCTAACTATGATGGATTAAGTAATTAAAAAAAAAAAAAACGCGATAAAGTTAAACGCAACGCTAAATCCTGAAATGAATTTAATAAAAATTACTATCTCTAAAAAAGCTACTTCTAAAAGCTCCCGATTGGTAAAAATCGCAACTCTATAATTCTATGCAATTTATCTCTAAACAAATCAAATCCTAATATTACTATTTAACAAGAAGCAATAATTTGTATAAAAAGGGAGTCAAAAACAATCGCGATCTTATAATTCGCAACTCTAATTCAAACCGAAATCATTTCTCACAACTCTATTTAAAATCGCGATATCTGGTCTCTTTCGCAACTGTAATGAACTTCCGAAATTTTCGTCTCCTTCGCAACTCTAATAAAAATCGCGAAGTCTCTTTCGCAACTAATTCAAACCGTGATCAATTATTCGCAACGCTACTTGCAAGAACCGCGATTTGCGCAAAACAGTACGATGGACCGATATAGATCGGCCAGTATACAAACTACTACTACTACTACATGGAAGTTAATAAGAGTATAGTGACAAAGTAGTAACAAGAATGATCTCCCATCTAAAGGAAGGTCATTTTCTAACGGATTAAATGGAACTAATAATCATATCGCATTTATCAACAGCGCCCATTGAAAAATTATAATCCACTATACATTTTGGTTTGCGTATAAATTCGTCAGTTTTATAATTTCTCTTTCCTATACTTATTAATTCATTAGTGTGGAAAATGGATAACATGAAAACTTTTTTTTTATCACGCCATTTAAGAGCCAACAAATTATCACGAGTAACTATAGTGACCGCCCGTATGTAGCGATCGTCAAGCATTGGGTGACTATAGTCACCGCCCGTAGCGAAAGGGTTAAGCAATTCTAGTGAAGTAAGCCAACGCCGTAAGAATAAGTCAGTTATCCTATACCGTTGATTATTTTAATAAAATTATATCGTATTCCCAAAAAAACTCGCAGTATTATTCTAATCAATCCCCTACGCCAAAAAAACAATCCTACATATATTTGCGATAATAATGTTCGAAAAGTTAATAAACAAGCACGTGTTAAACGATGAAAGGTAACAGTAGCGTATGAATGATAAAAGAAAAGAAATGAACGTACTATGATGGAATAAATAAATCGCGATAGGTTACATCAGGTCCAGCACGTCGAGTATCCGTGACAGACTAACCTCGACACAAAGCCATAAATCGTATAGTTTCTATACGTAGGCAAACTCGCCACTAAAATAAGATAGCTCCTAAGTTAACCCTTTGCACTCGTGTGGTGACTGTCAGTCACCATGAAACTTTGAAGACTCGTATTAATTAATATATCAAATTTAAGATAATATAACAATCTGCGAAATATCGAAATCAAATAATTCAACGTGTCAATTATTATACGATCCTCAATTTGCCACTCAAAAATATAATATCAGTTTTGTATCAGGAAATTTGTGAATTTCTATTTTTCTGTAGTTAAAAGATCGCCGAGTGCAAAGGGTTAATATTATCCTATAGCGATAAGCGCGGTAGTGTAAGATTACTTATAAGATCGCGAGTGCTCCATCGATCTCGTAGACTAAATTATCATCTGTAAACCTTTTATACGTTATGGTTCTCTTATATGTACACAAATGATGTAATGTGCACAATAAACGTATGTTTAAAAAAAAAAAAAACTAACCTCGACACGAGTTCCTTCTAAGCCGGACGCAAATAAGCCACGAGGCAAATTCCTCTCCGGCTTCCTGTGTTCAGTGAGCAGTAAAATTCGCCGAACAAAACAGACACGAGGACCTCGTGAAGTACAACGACACCGACTAAAACAAATCTCGCAACACTCGACACTCGTGCAAGTGGCCGGCTCGAGCACGTGTACCGGGTGAAACATTGAAGATTCTGTTAGAACTTTGAAACTAGCCAGCGCGGTTCGCGTCCTAACAGTTTCAAATTTCCGAGCGCGACGCGCTTTTCAAATTGAACGGGACGCTGCCGCGCAGCCAAACGATGAACTGGCTAGCCGAGACGACGCGTCGCGACGCCGCAATTGAGCAACACGGCAAGAAGTGTGTACTAACTATACAATACGTCCGTATTAGAGTCGTAGCATTTTTTCAACTGCTTTAATTACGAACGAAAGTACGAAAGTATGAAGCGCTAAAATAGAAAAAATAAGCAATAAAATAAAATAGAAATAACATGATAAATAAGAAAAGAAAAATGAGCAAGGAGCGCACCAACTCGGAGGAACAGAGAGATTGCGAACGGATAATCGCACTTTTAGTGAAAGGAATGAGAAGGGGAATGAAAAGGAAATGTAAAAAGCTTTCGTTCCAAATGAAGGAACCCAATTCGGTACAAGAGATCTAACCTGTAAGAAATTAAATCTAATACACACGCAGGATTAATGTGCTACTAAGATTTATCAACTATAAAACTATCAGAGCTTTCACTACTCGATTCGGAAAATCGGGAAGAAAATAATTAGCAGACCTCATGTCCCGCAAAACACCGAAACACGTAATTTTGACTGAATATTGAAATCAGGAATTACATGAAATATTTTTCATTTACCGTTTAGAAAATATGCACACTTCGGAAAGAAATGGACTTAAAAAGGACCTTCACGCCAAAGGATTAATATATAAAAATTTAACGATGAAACAAATTTCTATGTACGAATAAAAAATACGAGCAGCTGTTAAAAAATTCAACTCCATCAGAAATAATAATAAAAAATTCATCAATCATCGAAATCAAGAATAATAAGGAACACTGCGTAGCTCTTAGCTTGGCACCGTTTGTCGAAGATAAGGACCGAAAGATTGTCAAAGACCGGAGAGTCGAAAAATTTCGAAACAAAATTAATTCAGAAATATATTGAAATACATCGTTGACAAACGGTGCCAATTACCAGGTCTCACCACGTGGAGGTGGCTACGCGATCGAGACCCGTACCTAAAAACAATAGAAAAATATAGTACAAAGCATAATACAAAACGTAGTAGAATATATAATACAATATAAGTGAGGAAATAAATTTCCATGTAAATTACAAAATATAGTATGCCTTACATCGGCAACAGAGGAA
>NIJG01000170.1:187530-199792 GCA_002201625.1 Euglossa dilemma
TTCTTTAACATAATTGTTGATTGTATAATCTCGATTATAATCAAACTAATATACACGATAATAACGTAAAGTTTCTTCTCTGAAATATTTAATTTTTAACTGTTTGTAAAACAGGCAAAAACATCTCACTACCCTCGTTGGATACGTAGCTGTTTGTTTTGTAATAAGTGAAAAAAACAATTTTTTTTTATGTGCCTGAATAGATATACGTTTGTCGATGTTCTTATTGTTATTTTTTGTCCACGTTACATTCGATTTCGAGAAGCCGCTTGTCTGAATTTTGATGTTTCATTGTGTGTATTAATAATATTTAATAAAATTGAAGTACGGTTGAAATAAGAATGTGAAAATATGAGAAAAAACAGTGAGAAATAACAAGTATTAGAATACGGACGAGTGAGAGCTACAATCTTTTTTACGGTACAATTATATTATTTTTATAACTGCTTTATAAATTATAACTATAAGAAGTAATTGTCATTTTAACGAAATAAACAAATGCATCGCAATGGTAAATACGTGGAGTATATTTAAAAAAACACGACTAGTAACTGTCATAAATGTTTACATAAAGGTATAAAAGAAAAATGCTAATATAATATAATATAAACAAAAAAATTGACGTGGCCTTGACGCGAGTGCCTACCTGAAACCGAGAGTATGTTTGTCGAGGTCAAACGAAACTTATCGAACTCAACTGATTATTCAAAGACTCGCGAACGTTTTACAATAGTTATTACATAGTTTATTGCAAATATATACTTCCTATCATTTACAGTAACAATATATACAGTAATTCACACACGTGCAATTATATTTTGATATAAGAAAGCCATTCACTTCTTCGTAACAATGCTTTTTAACGTACAAGTGTTTAAAACAACTTTTTAAATTTATAAGAAAGTGAATAGTGGCTAAAAATGATATTAACCAAAGGGACCTTATACCCCATACCCATCATCCACCTTAAAATAAGCTAAAATTCGCGTTTTTACTATTTTTACGAATTTACAAACTTCGATATTCATGTATATTTTATATGTAATATTGCTTCCGTACTTTCGCAATCCAGCATTTATACAATTCTTTAAAATACGTCTAATGAATACGTGAAGTACTTTTAAAAGACACGACTAATAAGTGGCACAAATATTTAAATAAAGGTATAAGAAATAAACGTTAATATAATGTATAGATCTTTCACAGATATCTTTTCGCGCAATTAATTATTTATAATTCGCGTCTAGTTATCCTCAATTTCCGTTAGTACTTCCTTTAAAGTATTGTTATAAGAAACAGCTTATCCCATAGAACCCTTTTTTTTCAAGAAATTTAACAGGTTCCACTGGTTCTAATCCGCTGGCATCTAACAGAAATTTCAGTGATAAACGAAAAAATAAGTTGAAACGTTATTTCAGTTTTTAAAACCTTTTTATATATATGAGCTCCACTTTCTCGTTAGAGACTTTCATATAGATTTTGATTTTATTAATTTATAACGCTTCTATCCTTAGGAACTATCTAATTTGTTATTTTCGTAGCAGAAGCAGATTTTTGTTATGCATGATATGCTTTTCTGTTATACATAAATATAAAAACCACCGTATAATAATCTACATTGATACTTTAGTACATGAATATTTCAAAGTTGAAGCATCTTCCCGCCACAACGGCGCATGCGTGGTCTAACAGCGGCCATCTTTAAGTCGAAGCTAGCCCGCGCAAACCGGTAACATGGTGGAGTATCCTCCAACGTGAAATTAAAACCTTTTAATGTTTTCACGATACGTTTCGCGAAGTAGTGTTATTACTGATCGATATTTCAATTACGGCAATCGACGGAATATGTATGAAAGAACAATAACGCGCAGTATCAGGTATTATTTCGTACCAATGCAATTGTAGGTTACTGTTGCAACATTGTCGTAACATTGACGAATGGCTCATAGGAGAAGTTTAAGAAATTGTGAGAACATTAACAAGATCCAGATAACTAACTGTCAATATTGTGTACGGTTGTAATATACCACAAGTGGAACGAAAAGAGGTTACATAGTGCATATATCAAATGATATAAAGTGTACGTGCGAAATAAACAGGTGTGAGTGGAAATCTGTGAGTGCCATCTGTGAGTGCAATCCGAGTGTAAGGGATTGTAGGTCTTAGCTTTCGATTCAGAATTAGGATATTTGGTTAACATGGCTTGGAAAAGGTAGTCTTTTCCTCGATTTTAGCCTAGCATCTGCGAAATAAAGAGATAAGTGTGCAAGTCGTGTAAACGAACTGTCCAGTTTGTCTGTTATCGATTGTAGGTCTCAGATTTCGACTACGACTTAGAATTTTTTGCTATCACTGTGTAAAGCTGAGAGTTCTCTAGAAGGATCAGTAGATCTTATTCGATATTAGTGTCCGCTTTCAAAATATAGTAACAAGCATGGAAATCGTAACAATCGTGATTCGTTGTTTGTATAATATCGATTGTAGATCCTAGAATTCAACACTCATCTCGGATATTTTACCATCGCTATATAGAGTAAACGATTCTCTAATAGGATAGATAGATTTCTTTCGTTTCCGGTGCAGATTCTTCAAGATATAAAGACTAACATATGGGGCATGGGGAAATCGTGCTGCGCAATAGACGTTTTGGGCTTAGCTTTAGTAGATCATCAATTTCAGTCACGATTTTTTCGTCTATTTGTGTAGTGGCGATTATTCTGTAATAGAATTGATAGATTTTTTTTATTTCTATTGCAAATTCTTCAAGATATAGTGTCTAACAGTTGGGGCGAAGGAATGACGTACAATGCAATAGAAGTTTTTGCCTTATCTTTACCAGATTATCGATTTTGATCGCGATTTTTCCGTTTAACAGTGTAGAGGGGATTATTCTGTAGTGGGATAGGTAGATTTTTTTCGTTTCCGATGCGGATTATTCAAGAAATAGTGATTGACAGATGTGGCTGATAGAAATCGTGCTGCGCAACTGACGTTTTTGGCTTAACTTTAGTAGATTATCAATTTCTGTTACGATTTTTTTGTTTATTTGTGTAGTGACGATTATTCTGTAATGGGATTGATAGATTTTTTTTGTTTCCGATGCGGATTATTTAAGAAATAGTGACTGACAGGTGGGGCTGGTGGAAATCGTACAGCGCAATTGACGTTTTTAGCTTAGCTTTACGTAATCATCGATTTCCTTCCCGATTTTTTTGTCTATCTGTGTAGTAGGCAGTAGTCTGTACTAGGATTGGTAGATTTTTTGGTTTCTGGTTTGGAGTTTTCATGATACAGTGTGTAACAAGTGGAGCGGGGTAGTGATGCACAACGCAATAGAAGTTTTTGTCTTATTTTTAACAGTTTATCGATTTTTATCGCAATTTTTTCGTCTAACAGTGTAGAGGCGATTATTCTATACTGGAATTGATAGATTTTTTTAGTTTCTGCTGCAGATTTTTCGAAATATAGAGACTAACATGTGCGAGGTGTGAGGTGTGGGGTGTGACGTGCGTCGCAATAGAAGTTTTTCTCTTATCTTTCGTCCATTTTGGATGTTTGTCGACATTTTTTCATATCACTATATAGTTCCAATTGTGTTCTATTAGGATAGATAAATTTTTTTTGAATTTTTTGCCGTATTTTCGGAATAAAGTCAGTGACAAGTGAGTCTGTTGGTGAAACGTGCGACGCAATAGACATTTTCAGTTTATTTTTTTTTTGTATCAGCTTACGCTATCTTAGATTTAAAGCTAAGATCCTTTTGTTATTGGTCGATGAGGCCCCTTTTCAACGACTGCTAAGTTGCGTTCGTGGAATATTTGCTTACTTTTCATAATTTCAGTTTTAATCCTTCTCGCGGAATCATCCAACGATTAACCCTCTATGGGCCGAATTTTTGTTTTAACTCCAAAAGAAAAATTGTGGGAACGAAAAATGAGAAATTATAAACCTATATATGCAAATGAAAACAAATTTTTGCGTTTAAACAATTTTATTGCGATATATTCGATCTAGTGTATAATATAGTGTATATTCAATATAGTGATTCAGTATCATGAAAAACAGTAACAAATTGAAAATTGAAATGCAAACAAATAGGTTGTTATTGATATACTAACCCAGAGTTATTATGTCCACTATTTTTAGTTCGGTAATCACTGACAAAAGCACAAATAATATCAATTGGATCAAATGGTTTCGCGTCGTTTTACTGCCGACAGTTTGCACAGTATTTATTTTGTTATTTCAGGTTGATCAGCCTTGCAATGGACATGAATACTATTATTGGTTGTGTTGGCAACGTCATAGAGTTAAGATTTATGCGCCATCTCATGAGAAAAGCTATAATTATTTTGTAAAATGTCGATAAATTAAAATGTGACCTGAAAGTTATAGAGGGTTAACTTCGTTCCTCGACGAGTTGTTTTCTAAAACAACCGTGGCTACTTTGCTGTGGGTATTCCTACCTTTAATCTATCACTCGTGTCCCCCGAAAATTTACTCGAATGCGACCTGGTAAAGCTCACATCCTAAACAGACACTCGATGTCTTCCGTTCCATCCTAGGCACGTGTCGTTCTCGCTCTGTGCACAGGAAGTTCGGTCATGCCCGGTGCGCAAAGCTCGTTCGTTTCTAAAGCACATGCCAGGATTACAATTGTACCTGTGAATAGGTTAACTCGTGTGAAATGGTAGTGCGAAATCACGTTCTCTGGAAATTCACGGCCATATCTTCGGAACGATCATCGGTTACGTTATGCGAATCGAGAGAGACCAGCCGGAAAAATAATTGCCAAAACTTCCTGGAACTAAAGATATATTTATTAATAACAGTATTAATATCACTGGTACTTGTATATACAGTGACTTAACTATATAAAATAATTTAATAATGTCAGTATTAAAAAAATAATTGCCAAAACTTCCTGGAAATAAAGATATATTTATTAATAACAACGTTAATATCACTGGTACTTGTATATACAATGATTTAACTATATAAAATAATTTAATAATGTCAGTATTGTTTTATTTATATGGTTGATAGACCTCGCTGTGTGAATTATGGAACAGCCAGAAAAATAATTGCTGAAACGTCCTGAAAATAAAGATATATTTATTAATAACAGTGTTAATATCACTGGTACTTCTATATACATTGACTTAATTATATGAAATAATTTAATAATGTCAGTATGGTTTTATTCGTATGATTGATAGACCTCGCTGTGTGAATTAAAGAACAGCCAGAAAAATAATTGCCGAAACTTCCTGGAAATAAAGATATATTTATTAACACTAGGTTTACGGAACCCGTCAATTTGACGGATTGGTTGCTCCAATCATACAATAATAACAGATTTCGATAACTTATATTAAAACTCTTATTATTCTAATTGTTTTTAAACGAATCTAATTCTCTTTTTTTTTTTAAGAAAATACGTGATTTCCTTTACCTTTCAATTAGACAGATACCCATAGAAATATGAACACAAAAAACATCCGTAAACCTAGTGTTAATAATAGCGTTAATATCACTGGTACTTATACATATAGTGACTTAACTATATAAAATAATTTAATAATGTTAATACTGTTTTATTCATATGGTTCATAGACCTCGCTGTGTGAATTAAATTGAAAAACATTCGTTTCGTGAGAGAAACGTTAAATATAATTGAGATTATTAGAAGAAGAAGAAGAGATAGCCATATTTGAATACTTGCGTTTTTCTTATGAACATTTTCCAGCATCGATTGCTTCATCTTGTAGCAGTTTATTTGTATTTAAGCAATAATCGCTTCAGGTGGTTTGGGTTAGATACCAGAAAGATTAATTCTTCCATTTCACGAGACGAGACGAAGAGAAATTCAATAGCACGTGTCATCTTCGAAAATCCAATTTACGCGTTCGAACAAATAAACGGGGTCAAAACAATTACGGATAACTCGGATAATACGAAGAGAAATCCTACGGGAGAAGCTTGGAATAAAGAGATAAAAAGGTGGAGGAGAGATTTCTCCGAAAAAAGAACTTTTTTATTAACTTGTCGAACGGAAAGGAAATTCGACCAAGAGAACACAACTCTTTCCTGTTTCTTCGTCTCTTCGCTACATCATAGATACTATATTATCTTATATAATAAAACTACACGTTTTCACGTGATTCTTCATTTTGGAGAAAAATCGTGCGTTTTTACAAACACTCAGATTTTTAAAAACTATAAGTTCTATAAGAATCACTTAAAATTTGTTAAACGATGTAATCAATAGTCACATCTCCAAGTTCATAAGCAATGAACTTCTTAGTAGAAATAATTCTAACTAAATTACTAATTAAACTAATTAATAGAATAATTCCTTTTTAGTGAAAAGAATTTCTTAGCACCAATCCTTCTTTTTTTATTATTATTATTAATAAGTGGACAAAGCAGTTTTACAAATAAAAAGGGAGGAAACGTGACAAAGATGAGAAAAATAATTATTATTTCAAGGAAGAGCGTAATTCGCGTCTTGAATTGTTAATGAATGCGTGGAAAAGGTAGTAAAAATTTTTATAAAGGTTTCACGTTGCGAAAAAATTCCCGGAAGTCGATGTCTTCATAGATATCCGGGAGATATCCTTTCGTCGAGATGGGATGCACACAAGGGTCCTGTGGGTTATTGCAACGCGACATATTTCTGGAACACAGCTCTGCAATGCTGGTGAATATCGATCTCTTCCCAGCGAGGGCTTAGATCGGCGAATTATTCCGGATCACGGAGAATTACGGATTATAAACGATGGATTGCTTTGAGTCTGAGATACGTTACGAGCGGTTGCGTCTAACCAGTAGTTAGCGTTAAATAATCTTCTCCAGTTATACCGACGATGACTTTCACTGTGAAATTGAAACCTGCCAGCAGGTTCAAGGAATTACGCGAACCTTGGCTCGGGAGTTCGCTAAGATTCCGAGTTGCATACAGTCGGATATTGTCAAACATCAAATATTAACACGGGAGAAAATTGGATGGAATTTATGGGAAGAGGAGAGAGACTGAAGAGATGGAACAGGTTCAAGAAGAAATATAAGAGAGTAGAAGCCAAGAATCTTCTATTTATACTATGCAGCGTGGATCCTACGATATCTTTTACTAAATTTCATTCAAGAAGAGACCAGGATCCATATAGAAATAGAAGTTTGAATTTATGTCTATGAAATTAAATTTTAATCGTAAGTATTATACTATACAACTATGATTCTATACTTCGAAATATATTAGGTTGGTGCATATGAAATGTCGGATTTTTTTACATGCAAACATTTGTCTTCCTGTTTTCGTTGTACTTTTGGTTTTGGCATAATCTCGTTTATAGTCGTACTGTCCATTGCCAGAGTCACATTTCAACAAAGGAGATTTTCTCGAAAGTGTTCCCTTTTGTTATTTGATTTGAATTTTCTACCGATATGAATCTAAACGATATTCGTATAATTTTTTTGTACGAGTATAAACTTGGTAATAATGCTGCAAAAGCTGCACGCAACATAAACCAAGCGTTTGGGGAGAATACAGTTAATGATCGAAAAGTGCAGCGTTGGTTTGAAAAATTTAGGTCCGGTGATTTTTCACTACAAAATGATCCGCGTGGGAGACCCAAAACGTCTGTGAAAAATGATGATCCGAAGGCATTGGTGGAAGCGGATCCAACTGTATCCACGAGGGAACAGGCTACCAGGATGAAAATTGACCATACAACAATATTGCGACATCTTTCTGAAATTGGCAAGGTGAAGAAAATGGATAAGTGGGTACCGCACGAACTAACTGAGCGAAATAAGCTGGATCGGTTGAACGTATGCTCATCGTTACTATCCCGATTTCATCGAGAGCCATTGAAATATGAAGTTTTGCAGCACCCAGCCTATTCACCGGATCTCTCGCCAACCGACTTTCATTTTTTTAAACATTTAGAACTGTTTTTACGAGCTAAACAGTATGAAAATGAAGACAGTTTGAAAAATTCGATATCAGAGTTTATCGATTCTAAAGATCAGAATTTTTTTAAGACAGGCATCTATGCTTTAAAATCTCGTAGGAAAAAGTGTATCGAAGCGAATGGAGCATATTTTGATCGAATAAACAGCTTTTGAAAAGAGATATGCAGTTTTATATATTCACTTAAAAATCCGACATTTCATATGTACCAACCTAATATTAGACAAGATTTAAAGCACCAAAAGTGTCTTGAAAAATACGAAAAAGATACGGAATTCGATTAATGCTAAATAATAAAAATACTAAACTTGATTCCTTTCTAATTTGAATTATTAAATTGAAAAATATTGTCCTTTAATTTGTCTATGTGTATCTGGAAATACTCGCAACTTCCTAGATTCATGTTATCCATAATTTATTCATATTTCCCGAATCTAAATCCAAAATTTGTAGTAGATGTTCTAAGCTTAAATATCCACATTTGTTTTACTTAATTATCGAGTCAGTCGATCGAGATAGTGACACTGTTTCGGTATACTAAGCGATACGTAATTATGCATGTATGCAGATCTTATTACAGAGCCTGACAATGCTTGAGTTAGGAATTTATAATCGAATTATATCGCAAACTGCGTAAGTACTTAGTGCAACATTCACCGATTAAAGAGTATTATACGCGATATCTCAACCAAAGGCAGCTATCTAGACATTAAAAAGTTTGCAATGATATTTAAAAAATATATATACACCGTAGAAATAATTTTTCCTGCAAGATCATTCTTTCCCAATTTTGAAAGTCGTTTCAGATATTTTCTTTCGTATAAGTATATATTTTTTTCTACCACATCGTGTTCCTGAAATATACTAGCTCGAAATGACTTTAACTAACAGAATTAAAATTGAAGTTTATTTCCATTGAGATCTAATGATGAGATTTCAGCAGAAACATGTAAATACTGGAATATACAAAACGTAGGATAATTAGAACTCGTTAACGCTTCTAAAATTGTATAAAAATCATGTATTTATCGTGAATTTATGGCATCGCATTAGAAGAAAGTGCTTGAGGACATTCGAAGACGTCCATTTACGAGGCATCGTAAAGACGGATATTTTCTGGATATAAACTGGATGTTAATGTTGTGGAAATTATACGCATTTCGCGTACATTTATTATACCAAGTACATCGCTGAGAATGAGACACGTTGATGGTCACCATTACATACACACCACTAACGTCGACCATCTTCATCCTTTCATCTTCCTTATCTCCTTTTCTCGTAATTTAATTCCACAATTTCCACATTCGTCCATAGATTTTTAGAAAAGTTTCACACCGCGATAGCAAGTCTAAACCGCCAATGTATTTTCAACTCTTATCGAAAGGAATCGGAATTCAGATATTTATCGCGTGAAATTATGAAATGTAAATATATAATAAATGAAAGAAATTGGAAAATGAACAATCGATAACTGAAAATATATAACCGCGCGTAATTCAAGGGAATTAGGTCCTTGAAATGGAATCTAGTATAATAAACTATGAAAATCAATTCTATTTCATTTGACTGATTCTCTTTCTCTTCCTCGAAAATAAAAATACAAATAAAAACGCGAAAGGTAAAAATACAAAGATGACGAAAGGAAATGGAGGAAGAAAAGGCAGATTTCGAAAAAAGGAAACGACAGCAAAGGTAAAAACACAAAGGCAATGGAAGCAAAGCAGAAAATCGAAGCAAAAAGAGGCAGGTTTTCAACAAAAACACGAGAGGTATAAATACAAAGGCAATAAGAGAAAATGGAATGGAAAAGGGTCCAAGTTGATCCTCGCAACGCTGATAAAAACAGTATTTCTCGTCAAACATGTTACGGATCGTCTCTTTGTTCGATTACAGAATGAAAGCGTCGAAAGAACAAGCGTTCTCGCAGCACGGCTTGGAAATCATGGATCGTGATGATCGTTGCACGAGTTGGATAATTGGGAAGCGAAAAAAAACGAGGTTTTACGGTGTTTACATCTAGAGAGATGGGATTTTTTCCCATCGCATCCAGTGTATTCTATCGATCGGGCGGCCATTGTCAATGCGATACAACGCCTTCGCATTTTCGAAACACGCGTGAAAACCGTTCTCTCCTCTCTTCCTTTTTTTCCCCCTATTTTTTGCACGAACACGCGAACGTGTCGTTGCATAATAACAGGCCGAAAACAAAGTGTCTTTTTTTTTGTTCACTGAAAAGAAAGTTAATTCGAGGACTACCTGACTGCAGCAAAAATTCACCTTTGAACGGCGTTTCCTCGTGATGCTTTTGTACGAATACGATCCAGCGTTGTGTATAAGGTGTTCGATAAAAATGGACCCTCGAGATAGGTTGTTTAAATCGATCTTCGATACTCCGCGAATCGTTGAGAACAGCTAGACGCATTCCCATAAATGTCAACGTTACGAGCATCGAGTGAACTACTTTACAACGGAAAAATATTGACCAATATTGGTTCGCGATAGATCGAAATATCTCAAGAGAAAGGTATAGGATCATAATTAATTTTCATACACCCCGTATAAATTAATAAATTTTGCATACCAGCGTAACTCGCTAACTTCTTTTACTTTTTCTCTGTAATTTCTAATATCTAATGTATATATAATAATTTCTATAATTTCCATAATTTAGATTTCTATAATTTCTGTAATTTAGATTTCTATAATTTAGATTTTTATAATTTATATAATTTTAATTTCTATAATTTACATTTCTATAATTTCTACAATAATATATATCTAATAATAATTTCTAATTTCTAATCTAATACAGAATTAATCTCGCGAATAACAACTGGACGGTTTATTTCCCGACATTCGGAAAATCCTGCTAGAATTTCCACGTTCGAACAGAGGAAAAGTACATTACCCGTCAGCCATAAACACGTCCTCCGGGAAACTTGATTCCGGCCCCACCGTTAATCTCACACGACGAAGTATTATGTCTTTAGACGACTTCCAGACCCTTCTTCTTCTCCTGCACGTTGAAAGATCAAAGGTGGAGAACTCGCGTCGATCCGCGAGCAATTCCAATTCTCCAATCTAAATTCGTCAAACTTTCCCCGGCGAAGCCAATCTGCACGAAGTTCAGCCCCCCTTCGGGAAATGTTCCTTCGATTTTTATACGAACTACGCGTTACAAATATTACCATATATTTGCCGACAATTCGCGACAGGATAATCGAGGATCAGATGGGGAAATATCGATGAAAGTGCGATTGTTACAGAGAATGCGAGCCGTTGGTGCAGGCCTGACGGAGTCTGGAGCAACTACAGCAATTACAGCCTCTGTCACAATGTCAGGGAACCAGCAATCGAGGGCGGCGTCGAGATCATATCCACAAGGATCTACTTTGTCGGATACAGCATCTCGCTGCTCACCCTAATCGTCGCTGTCTCCATTTTCCTTTACTGCAAGTAAGTGATTCTCAGGTAATCCACCTGTTTACAATCTCCATTTCGCCATTGATATCCGTGACATCGCACCGGAATCGTAAAATCGATCGACATTCAAACACGCGCTTTCAGTTGTCTGAATAACTGATCAACGATAATGCGATTGCGTCGATTTTCTTAGAAACCAATCATGACACGTCGAAGATAATTTCGTTATACTCGGTAGCTTTTCAGGATCAATCGTAAATTTTAAGGAAGATATTAACGCTATTTCTACCAAGAGGTGTCAAAAGACACCTTTCAAATTTTAAGTTAACATTATTTTCTAAGTTTAATCATTTCTCTAGATTTAAATTTTGGACTTTTTGTACAACAGTTAAATTAATTTAGTGATATTTTCCTCCAGCTCATGTGCAAAAATGTGCATATGGTGTACCTATTTCTACCATGAGGTGTCTTTTCACACTTTAAGGATTTCATAACAGTGTCTAATTTTAAACCGATTTACATATAAATATCAACACCATTTTGCAGCATCATATCAATTGTAATCTGATTAGGGAATCCCAATTTCAGTTGTAACGGAAGATACTTTGATTATTTGTTTGTTTTTCGCCTTGTTGCATTTTACTGTAGATCATTGCAGTGACTTGTTCTAAAAATTTCTATTTTATTTATCTCTTTTTTACGAGAAAAACATAAATAACCTAACCTTATTTATTTTTTTATTTCTAAAATTATTCTAAAGATGTCCCAAATTGCTATTGATGGAACAGTTTGGAAAAAGATCATTACAATGTTTGATTATCTTTCTAATAAAAATAAAAAAATGAAGAAGATAATATTTTT
>NIJG01000170.1:199799-223213 GCA_002201625.1 Euglossa dilemma
ACGAATTCGATAGCGATTATGAAAATTACTCGTCAAGCAGACGAGTGATTGAAGAGGAAGATAATTTGAATGCAAGTAGAGATCGAAAAAGAATGAGATTGTTGAATTCTAAAGGCGATAATGAAAAAAGCAATGATCGGCAAAATATTGAAATTGCTATTGATGGAACAGTTTGGAAAAAGATCATTACAATGTTTGATTATCTTTCTAATAAAAATAAAAAAATGAAGAAGATAATATTTTTTAATTATTGTTCCCGTTATATTGCTCAAATTATCTATATTTAATCGATAATTTGAAATCCCAACAGTTTTGGTAATTATTTACATTCAAACGCAAAGGTGTCAAAAGACACCTTTTGGTCAAAATAGGTATACACAAAATCATGGTAGAAATAGTGTTAAAGATCCCGATACGAAGGATCGAGGTTTAAGTCAGAATACTATGAAAATTACTAATCACGATCGTCGAGTATAATTTGCATTTCCAAAATACCGAGATTAGAATAATAGCATACGAAATTAGGTGTATTTCTCGATGCAGAGAAATATCGAATGTTTTATTAAAAGCGTTTGGAATTTCAGAGCCACTTCCGTGACGGATCCGCGGTTTCCGGCAGAGAATAATGCATGAGCTGTATGTTAACTATACGTTTGGTTTATTTACGGTGATAAATTGTTTGGAATATGATACTGTTCTGCTCGTCGGACAGACGCGTAGCCATATTTCACAAGCGAGGTGGAAATGCATATAAGAAGCATTTCTCGCGGAAAAATTCCCGTCCGAGATGGGATTCACGTTGAAATAACTATACTTGGTCACTAGGGCCTCTCGGAACATTCGCGCTGCGAGATAGCATGTTGTTTAATAATGAAGATCCAGCCTTTCTCGTTTCTTCTCATCGAGGGAACTATTGTAGTGAATACAGAAGCAAGTTGTTACACCGGTGCAACGTATCAATTTGTAAGCGAGAAGGTAATAAGAAATCATGGAACTTATGAAAGTAGCGAGAAAGCAGAATTTACATGAGGAAACGTTTTACCAAGAAATATCGATACAAGGCGAGAGAGGAAAAAGCAATTGCAATAACAAACAGTAATATACGGTATACGATCTAACGATAATATAAACAGCGTATATAAAGAGAATCACGAAGTAACATTTTTATTCGTAACCACGAAACGAGAAGAAAATTTCAAAATCTTAATAATTTATACCTTTTGTCGCTTATACCATTTACGTGCAATTGAACGGAGATGATATTAACGTTAGATTTACGGGTTTTTTTTGGATACTTATTTCTACAGACACCCGTCAGATTTAGGGTAAAGGAAACCACATATTTTCTTTAAAGAACAAACGATGGGTTTAATTTGGAAACAATCGCAATATTAACACACTTAATATAAGTTAATTAAATCTGTTAATATCGTATAATTGAAGCAATCCACCCGTCAAATCGATGGGTCCCATAAATCTAGTGTTAAGTCTGTCTATCATGGAACGAGATATTTCTTTGAAAAATTTTCATTTTAAATTCCTATCTCGATGGCCGCTGCAATACCAGAATTAAAAAAGAGAACCACCTGTATTTCATTTCGATATTTCACGTCTATTTACTTTTAATCTATCTGCTAACTCGTGCAATTAATTTCCACGGTATTCGAACAAGTTAAACCGAGACTAACTTCTCGAATACAAAGGGTCAGACGGTAAATTAACTCGTGGTCATCACATTTCGTAAATATACAACGCGTTAAAATTGTAAAGAGGAACGTGTCCTGGTGAATCAACGGAAAATGTAAACAAAAGTTTCATAGAAAAATTTCATAAAAAAATGGAACGCGTATAATCAGTCTGAGACCTATAAATGGATTTCAACTTAAGATGAAACAACTCTCTTGATCAAAAAACGTAAAGAACGAATGGATAACCTAATTAAACGACTTTATTATTCTACGAGCTAATTATCAGACAACTAAAAAGATCTCATTTTATATTAAATCGTAACTATGAAATTTAATCAATTATATATATTTGTTCATTGTCATTTGGACAGAGTGCAAATAAAAGTATGGAGATCAAAAAGGAAAAAAAAATACGTATTCGTAATCATCCTCCAACTCGATACCAAATGTATCGTGATACAAATTTCGAAAAATAGTGGAGACTGGATTAATAACTGATAAAATGCAGAATGTTCGATGAAATCGTAATTAATCCGTTGACATGCAATGACGTCTGAGAGACGTCATCCATTTCCCATTGTAGATTTAAAACAAATGGATTAAACGTTATATTTATTTCGAAAATTTCGAAATAAAATGTCCCGTTTCTAAGCTCGCGTATAACTGTTCAGATAAGCTAAATTAAATAGCATTTTTCGGATGTATCGAATTCCATTTTATTTGTATGTCAAGGGATTAAATCGGATAGCGCGATGAAACGATGAATTTTGTTTCAGGGAACTCAGATGCATCAGGAACAACATACACACGAACCTGATGTTCACCTACATCCTCGCAGACCTGATGTGGATCCTGAACAACGTGATGCAGGTATTTTGCTACCTTTATCCTGTGAGAATTTTCCTTCCGCGATGATTCATTTACATGGTGGAATTGTTTAGAAAACTTGATAAAACAGCTCTATTCTCTCGCGTGCTTTGTTACGAGTATACCTAAGAGGAAAAGTTAAAGTTCAGCGTATGTACGACAGCTTTCGAGGATTGAACATTATTATTTTTCACTGCAAAACCAGGCTAATAGCGACCAACGTCAGAAGTATCTCGTGAAAATGTTTTATCGCTAAAGTTTGAAGCGTGGTGGTCCCCATTCCGTTTCCTAGGGATAAAATTCTCTTTTCACCGTGACTTTTCATCTCAACCTGTGTATACGCGCAACCTCGATCTATTCGTTACGTGAAAAGAGAAAAATCATTTTACGGAATTCATTCGGTTTCGAGGCAGATATTTTCCAATTTATACGAATCCCTTCGTATAAAAAGAAAATCCTAATTTCTTTACTCGTAGAATCTTAGGACACGCATTTATGCATTTATAAAGAAAGAATAAATAGAAATAGATCTCATATAGTCAAAGGAATCGTTTAATTTAATCAACTGCTGATAAGAATTCACGTTGAAATATATCAAACGCTGAAATCTGGAAAATAAAAGAATATGCTCTGACGATGTCTTTTACAACTACAGAATCAAGTGCATATGTTCATATGATTATTATTCGATTCAAAATGCGATTCGTCGATTTTTCATCGCGGAATCCTTCATCCGAGAGACGGAATGAAAAAGAAAGGAAAAGAAAGCGGGAATGGTTATCGGTTTTGGCTGAAAGGTGTTTGACCTACAAAATGGAGGGAACTAAAACACACCGCCACTTGTTGCTGGGACGAGAAGTTAGATTATTCTCGCGGAAAGGAACGACGCGTTTTAAACTATTCGTGAAATCGAGAAGAAAGGCGAGATAAACGAGAATGGGGAAAAAATATTTTCAAAGTTCATTACCAGCCGGTAAAAACTTGTTATTACGTTTGAAATTAAATTTATCGTTAAATCGTGATTTAAACTTTATCATTTTCCACCGTGACAAATTAAAATTCTAGGATTTAAGCGTGAGAAATTTCCATAGAATTAATTAGGTCTCTTTGACGCGAAACAGATGAAATAACTTTGTGACTCGGAGCAGAGGGATTAAAAATAACTTGTTTTATTCGTTTCCGTGCTTCGTTAACATTAAACGAAACGTTCGAATTACAGGCGAATGTTTTTTCGAAAATTCGCTGAATTACTCGAAGAAAAGTTTCCTTCCGTGACCAGGGTATTCCTATAGGAATTTCCCATAGGAAACTCGTTGGTCTATCATTCCGCGAAAACTCTGGTAGCCACGCTAACGAGTCGGTGGAAAGGAAAATTAATTAAGGCCTCGGAATGGCCGATGTACGTTTGGTTTTTCGATAATTAAATGGTCAATACGAGCGATGAAACGGTTACGGTGAAATTGACCACTCCGTGAAATTCAATTCACCGACCAGTTTTAATTACTAACGCCCTTCCGCCATTTTTCTGCTAGTCTGGTCCCGGAAAGTAAAATCGGAAATAAAACGAATTCGTTTGGAAAAAAAAACGACCATTTCGAATTCGATTTCGAAGTCTCAGAAATTCTCGATACGCTAGATAATCGTCTAATCTTGCACGCAAAAAATTTTTGAACTGGAATAATTCACTTTTCAGGTTTCTATGCAGCCGGACGTGCCGACCTGCGTCGCCTTCCTGTCTCTGTTCAATTATTTCCAGCTGACCAATTACTTCTGGATGTTCGTGGAAGGTAATCGAATTCAGCTTCTTCGTATCGTGCAGAAATTTCTAAATCGTGATTTTCTATCATCGAATTTTCGTATCGGATAATCGTCCGTTAAGTATCTACCGATCATCTGTTAACAATCTGATATACGATCTCTTGGTTTAAACGTCGTTTAAACGTCGATTATTTGAACCAACGATACCGATTTATTTGTCTGTCCATTTTCCAAATTTATCGCTTGCCATTTCGTGGCACGATTTTAACACGCTACTTTGTAAGAAAATTACACTCTTCAAACTGAAATTCGAGCGCTACATCATCGAAATGACTTTGATTCTCTTCCTTATCGGTTCGAAGGAAGCTATTATTCTTTCTCCACGATTTTCCAGCAGTAAAAGCAAACCCTGTATCTAATTATTGGTCGAAAAGCCCATTATATAAGTTTCCTTTACCTCGTACTATTATGTCACAAAACAGATTTCAATTACTATTTAGAAACTTTCATTTTGCTGATAATATGTCTACTGCCCCTGAAAATCGATTTGGAAAAATACTTCAGCTTTTTGATAAACTTCAGAAAAAATATCAAGAAACGTTCACGCCTGGGATAAACATTGTCATCGACGAATCGTTGATTCCATGGCGCGGAGGACTCATTTTCAAACAGTATATACCGAATAAAGCACATAAATACGGAATTAAATTATTTAAATTATACTCAAGCGAAGGATATACGTGGTCAATGAAAATTTACTCTGGAAAGTCTGCTGGCGGGATTAGAGAAACGAGATTGGCACGCAACGTATGTCTACAACTTGCAGATAAACTTTTCTATAAAATAATTCTGTTTCTATAAAAATAAAACACTCCATACGGACCGATCAAAGGCACGAGCACATATTTAAAAAGGCACAACTTTTCGCCCAGATTGCCCTGATCAACCTAAACTCTGTTTGGACTGTTTTAAAACATTCCATTGAAATAATTTAAAAAAAAAAGTTTATGACAATTCAATCGTCTCATATTTTGTGAAATAACTTTCGAAATATCTAACAATCTACCTTGTAAGCATTCAAATAATCACCCGTATTCGGGTGACCCGACCTAATCAGAATTTTTAACGTCATCCGAATACGGGTGACCCGGCAGTCAACGTGTTAAACGAAGAATAATTCACGTTTTAAATAATTCACGTGAAATTTACATTTGTTTCAGGCTTGTATCTGTTCCTATTGGTCGTGAAGACTTTCACAGGCGATAATATCAAGCTTAGACTGTGCCTCGTTATCGGCTGGGGTAATGTTTCACTATACTAATTAGCTCTCTTATGTCAATTGCTCCGATTAAACGCTCGATTAACTTTAGCTGACTAACAGGTATTTCAGTAGCTAATTTTGCCAGCTAATTTTTCACACGTCTTAAAATAATCGTGATACAGTTAACCCTTTGCACTCGAGAGGCAATTTTGAAATTTTGAAGACCCATATTAATTAATATGTCAAATTTAAAATCATATAATAATGTGCGAGATAACGAAATTAAATAATTTGACGTGTTAATTATTGTACGATTCCTTATTTACCATTGAAAAAAACAACGTCAATTTTATAGAAGAAAATCTGCGAATTTCTACTCTTTTGTAACCCAAAAATCGTCGAGTGCAAAGAGTTAACATCGCGACAAATTTATCTTCATCGCGATCGGAATAAGTACACCATGACTCATGTACAATGAAAATAAACCTTGTGGATCTAATTACAGGTATGCCGGTCCTCTTCATAGCTATGTGGGGCATCGCGAAATCACTGGATCAAGGCATCATGAATCACGCAAACCAGGTGTGAAGAAACACCTCGTACCTATTCTCTATACTTGCCGACTGCTCCTACGAGAATTTGAAACAGAGGATAAAAAGAGAGAACGATCGCCGAGAGACCGGAAATAATATAACTTTGAAATCCGTAGAAATGAAATTCGAGTAAACGCTAAGAAATGTCGGTAATTTTACTTTGTAATCTACGAAATTATTTATAGAAATTCGATATCTAACTAACATCGAGCGCCAGTAATCGTTTAGGTATTTATTACATTTTTTAACGTCTTGTTCGCGCTATATATCTGCTAGGCTGTAAGAAAAATGCTCCGTGGCATTTAAAAAGAAAGCGAAGTCCCGCGAAAATGGAATTTTTTAATATCGTAACCCATGTAGGACACATAACGCGCGTGGCATACTTCATACGGTACATGATCAGAGAGAACACACCCGAGATCAAAAATCCGAGGGATTCCGTCGATCCCCCAATTTCCTGGCGCAGCTGGCGCCGGTATCGAGAAGTATCGAACGAGAGTCTTGGGACATGATCCGAGTTAACGCACTGGCAAGGAACGTGGCGTGAAAAGAAAATAAGGACGACGAGGAGTAGTCGATACACACCAGGAAGAAGAAACGTTCCCTTGGGTCGCACGTCGATTTGACTAAGGGTTCTCCATCCTTCGAAATACCTCGAAGATCAACCTTGAATTATGTTCTACAATCACGCGAGAAAAAGAAGCGAAATTACTACAGTTAAAGATATAATAACTAAAGATAGCATATCTCAAACTTATCGTCAGATATTACTCAGATATAGAACAGAGATTAATCGTTAGTGATTCGTGTTAGGTATTTTCTAACGTAAAAGACTTCTATAATGGTGTCTTACTTATTTTATAATTCGTGTTAGGTTATTTCTAACATAGAAAGCTGTTATAATGGTGTCTTGCTTATTTTATACGTCGCGTTTAGTGATCTAACAGCGATCGTATCACGAGACAGCGTTCAATTAGGGTCAGCCTTGTAGTTCTTCCAAGTATTTCGCATTGATTAGTATATCTCATTAGGTGATTATGTACCGTTGTTCTGGGAATGTTTGTAGCATGCACTATCTCTAGCACGCTGTATGGCTTTGATAAGGTCCGTATCTGTCTTTGCTGGCCAGCTAATGCGGTCTTCTTCTTTCAAGTCAAAACCGCCAGCTCTAAAATCTCTTAAACCAACTACGGAGTCGTAACAGTGTTAGAAGCACTCCCATAAACGGTGCAAATCTTATCTGCAGTATCCTTTGTACTCTTATCTTTAGCAATGAGGCATAACGTACCACTAATGTTTCCTTTGGCTGTCTATATTGAACGGTGTTGAGGAAAGTTCGGAGAGACACAGAGTCGCCAACGAAACGTACCTTAACACTAGGTTTACGGGGGTTTTTTGTATACTTTTTTCTACAGACACCTTTCACAGTCAGATTTAGGGTAAAGAAAACCATATATTTTCTTTAAAAAACAAACGATGGGTTTAATTTGAAAACAATCACAGTATTAACAGACTTAATATAAGTTAATCAAATCTGTTAATATCGTACAATTGAAGCAACCCATCCGTCAAATTCGCGGGTTTCGTAAATCTAGTGTTAAGAGAGCTCTGCGACGACTAGTCTGTATGTTTATAAACACATAGTTGAAGTCGGTCTCGACGTTCCAGGAAGGAAACTCGCGCGACGTGTTAATATTTCAGAATAGACTCGCAGAGACCACTCAAGTACTCGAATATTTTACGTTGCACGATCTCTCGAGTAGATGTAATTACCAAATGTAATTACGCTTTATTTGTACTCGTTACACGTCTCGTTTTGCAAGGGATACACGTCCTAGTGAACCTGCTTACGTCTCTCGGCGTGCAGCGAAACTTTCTCAACATCCTGTGTAGCAAATAGCTGAAGTTAACGAGCTAAAACATCATCGAAACGAGCCCTCTGTCTCTCGTATCGCGAAGAAAACGAAACCCAACGACGTTTGCTCGTAAAGTTAACGCTGGCCCAGTTTCCAGTAATAAATGTAATCCAACGTTGTTCGCAGGAAGTCGCGCTGGGCAAGCATTGTCCGTGGATGGTGTCTCATGCTTATGACTGGTTTTACCAAGCTCCGGCCATTTTGGTACTCTGCGTGAACGTGGTCTTCCTTTTCATGATAATGTGGGTGAGTATTAAAAATATCCAATATCCGGAGTATTCCTGATGCTCGCTATTTAGAATCGACATGTCGTTATTGGTTTTATCGCAAAATATTTTTAGTATTCTCGAGCATTTTCGGATATCCTGGAAGCAAATTGTACAAAGTTCGATTTGCATCCTTCTCGAAAGGAATCGCGTTGTTTTTCATGATAATCCTCGGTCATTGTAGATATTGCGTGATACTGTTATTGTTATCGACCCATCATTTCGGCAGATCGTTTGTGCGATTGAATTAATGATGATTGGAGCGGTATAATCCGGTACGATAAGCTTATAATAGCTAATCTCGATTAATTAATACGCAACAAATGACAGTCGAAACTAAATCGTTAGTAATGAGGGTGCAAAACGATTATCTGGCAATTGGGATAATCGTTTTTCAAATCAATTACCCCAGTTTCATATTTTGCGCAGTGAGAAAAATATCGAGGAGAATTGGATTCGTAATTCAAGATTATACGATGTGAAATTGGAAATCCGAAAAGATGAGTGAGCAATGAAATATCGAGACGACGTTTTCTTCGTTGTGTTTCGAGGGAATCGATGACAACGAATTTTTATCTTTTTCTTTAATTTGTAACTTCCACTGGGCGATCTTTGTAGAGTTTACTTTCTTAAATCGAGTCTAAAATCGAGTCTAAATGTGTAAATTCGAAATTGTTCGCCAAAGTTTCCGAAAATTGCGAGTTTCTCTTAAAAGACGCGATTTCTGACTAAAATGAATTATTGTATGAAAAGTAAGAACGTTAGAAGGTTCGCTCTTCTCTTAAAGGTTAGGTGCGAGTATCCTAACTTTATTGATGTTTATAATTATAATTATTCGCGCTCCTAAATAATTATAATTGATTTCCAAAATTTAAAACTAAGCCGTCGAGCGTACTTTCTACGCGGTATTATTGCATTTTTACGACGAGTTCTTTATCCATCACGAATTTGCTATACAGCGTCGTATTCTGTAGGCTTTTCTGAGGAGAAAGCCATGGAATAGAATTGTTGAAACAGTTGTCAATTCGATTAAATCGGGAAAATATACGGCGATAATGGTAACGGTCAGCGTCATCTATGATTTTGAACCGGAAACTTAATGATAATGAAGACACAACTATCAGCGCCATCTGTAATTTTAAGCTGGAAACTTATCATTAAGGTTAGGGAGAAAGAAATCCATTATTTTTATAATTTTAAATGGACTTTTTATAGTCTTTTTCCCCGACCTAATACAATTTATTTTGGGGAAAACATAACTGTCAGTGCCATCTATGATTTTAGGCTGGAAACTTGTCATTAAATTTCCACAGATAGCGCTGATTGTTTTGTCCTAATTATCATTAAGTTTCCAATCCAAAATCACAGATGACACTGAGGGTATCACAAATTTCCGGCTCAAAGTCATAGATGACGCTAACTGTTTAGTCTTAATTATCATTATGCAGTGAAAAATTAGCAAATTACTCAATTTCTGGGATTAATTTATGAACTTTTATAACTGTATCGTAAAGGCACATTCTTTACGAACTTTCTGATATAATTTTCAACATTAATTTCTTTTTAATTAATTAACCCTTTGCACTCGACGATTTTTTGGTAAAAGAACAGTAGATATTCACAAATTTTCTGCTACAAAACTGACGTGACTTTTTTGAGTGGTAAATAAAGAATTGAATGATAATTAACGCGTAAAATTATTTGATTTCGATATCTTGCATGTTGTAGTGTTATCTTAANTATTAATAATTATTACACGGAGTGTTCCATCTATTACCGTAGATACCAACAATTTATTATTAATTACTATCTTTTAGGCAATTAATGTATAAATATTCATGCACGCATTTTATAAACAATATCCCCGGGAATATTCCCATATTACTTTTGTTCATATTTTACTCCTAATTTTGTTCGTAATTAAATAGTTTAACGAACAATAATACCGGCCGTTGTTACAAAATCACGAACACCTTTAAATTATTATTAATAACAAACTAATTAGCGTCCAATTATGTACATAATTCATATAGAAATGTTGTCCAAAGTTCCAACTTTGCGATGCAGTTATAAAAGTTCATAAATTAATCCCAGAAATTGAGTAATTTGTTAATTTCCGTTGCCGAAGCTTCGTCTTTTTCTAACCATCTTCTGTTTTCGTCTATCACGACCTGCAAACGACCTCCTTGCTCATTCTATATTCCTGTTATTTTCTCGAGCTTCTAGCCTAAAATAATAGATCGTTTGAAATTTTATTGACTTTACTTGAATGAGATACATTCTATTAAATTAATTCTCCAATGAACTGCATTGCAAGATAGAACTGCTGGCAATATTCCTATACAATTTTCTTACACAATTCGCGAATAATTAATTCATTATTAATATTTATCTCACGACGGTTGTAATTTCGTAATAACCAGCTTGATCTTTCGTTAAAATACTTGCTACGTGCGAAACCAGAAATAAAACAAACTGCGATATTATTTTCATAACGTGTAAAACATAATTGATAAATTAATTCCACAAAAGATAGTAATTAATAACAACAACTATTAACTTTTTAATAACTTTTGCAACAGTTGAAACGATAATCCAATAAACGCTAATAATCAATTAAACGACAGAAAATCTGTGTCCAAAATTACAGAAAGGTGTTTAAAGGCAAGATAAGCAAGGTATAAAGATAAATATTTATTTTCCAAATAAATAATTACGAATGTCTAAATATATTTATTCGAAAGAGGAACATGAACGGTACACTTTCGTACAAAGGAGAATATAATTTTTGCGATTCAAATTGTCACGCAACAGTAGGCAGGGAAGTTAGGTTGAAAGATATTCCGTGGAATTTGAAAATGCCCAAAACGTTTCATCCCCGCTTTATTTAATTCCATAAGAAAAATCCTGCGTGACTTTATATGATATAGAGAAACGTGTAGCATGCCCATGATTTTCTCTAATTTCGCGTTACACAATTACTCGCAGGCTGTTCATCGTACGGGCAAAACGAACGAGATACAATAATGATTATTATTAACGTTACACGCTATCTCTCCCATCTCGGCAATTTTCTTAATCACGTTTACCGCGATTCTCCTCCCTTCCTGAAATATTGCTCTAATCTCTTAAATGAAACGACCGATCATCTTTTATCCGAGATTATGAAAACTTCCGGCCCGTAAATCGTGGACAAGCCCCGGCATGCGTGAAGAGGAAAATTGAAAATTATCTAGACATTTACGAAACCATCTGTCTCGAGCGTTTCGCCTCGTGTTTCCAACAGCGAAACCTCTAAACGTAATTGCAGATGTTACTTTTGATTACCGACTAATTTCTCGATTTACAGTCGAAATCTCGAGGAATCTTCACGTTTTTCTCCAGCTACATCCGCGATTTTGAAACGTCGTTTTCCGTGTTATATAAAACCGAGGATAGGTTGTTGGTTTAAAGTAGAGGTAGTTATTCAGTGTCCTTCGTTGAATAATTAATAATTCGTCTTAACCCTACGACAACGTCTCGTTCGGGAAAGTAGGTTGCATTAAAATCGGTATAACTCGATACAACTTCTCGGACAACACGTTCGCGTGACGAAAATGTTGTAATTCAACGAACGAGAGACCGCGCAGCAGAATCCTAGGGAGTTGGAGAAACGGCTAGGGTCGATACGCGGATAATTTCTAACGCTAACAGAATTGTCCCGTGGTTTTAAATTAAATTACTTCTTCTAGTAAATTCGACTATGTTCAACCACCTTGTTCCAGCGAGAAGTTCGCCGGAAGAAAATAGTTTCTTGGCAGTCATCGGATGGCCAGAGCTCTCGAGGCCTTGAGGCCCGAATAAAACATTCCTGGACGATGCAAATCAAGCTTTTCCTTTTACGATATAAAAATAACGCTCGGTGCCAAAGATAGTATAGCCATCCTTCAGCCTGAATCTTCTTTTACGAAAATTCGCTCCGGTTCCCGGCGATTCCTTATCAAATAATTTATATCGATACTTAAACGTGACCGTTCGTTGAAACATCCGTTACAATAGGAATATTCGACGGAAATTCACGTCCGTCTTCGCGTAACTATGGCTTGTAAACAATTTGAGAAATACAATTCACGGACTTAAGGAAACGATAAGCGAGATCCGTATCTGTCTCGAGGATTTTCTTCGAAACCGATGAATTTTTATAAGTACACACAATTTGTATCGTTTGGAAGCATACAGATTTTTCACGATCCTCTTCTTACCCTGCGTTATCTTATTTTTACATCTCGAATATTCCACGTAACGTTGGTTACAAATGCAAAGGAACGAAACATCGCAGAGATGAACGTCAGTGCTATATCGAAAAACTAGAAGTATTAAATCATCCCATAAATTCGTGCCGGTTTTTACTTTTAAAATTATACATCGAATAAACGTTTAAATATTAACTCTTTGCACTCGACGATTTTTTGGTGACAGAAGAGTAGAAATTCACAAATTTTCTGCTACAAAACTGACGTTACTTTTTTCAGTGGTAAATAAAGAATCGCATAATAATTAACGCGTAGAATTATTTGATTTCGATATTTCACATTGTTGTATCACCTTAAATTTGATATATTAATTAACACGAACTTTCAAAATTTCACGGTGACTGACAGTCGCTTCCCGAGTGCAAAGGGTTAAGAAAAAATTTAGTCGCCCTTTTGTTCTACTTTCTTTTCTTCCTATTTCATTGACAAACACGTTAATCATCGATATAGTTAATAAAATGCGACGAAGAATGTAAATATTACCGTGGAACGAACTTATGGGACCTAATAAATTCGTTTCGTTTTTCGATTGAATTTTCGTTTGTTTTTTTTCGTTCTAACTCATTCTCTGTTGCAGGTGCTGATAACGAAGCTGTGGTCCGCGACGAACGCAGAAACTCAGCAATATCGAAAGGCGAGCAAAGCGTTGCTGGTGCTGATACCTCTCCTCGGGGTGACTTATGTACTGGTGCTGACAGGGCCCACAGAGGGTCAGGTTGCTAATGCATTCTCCTACACTCGAGCCGTGTTACTTTCTTCGCAGGTAATGCAACAGCAAGAGGTGTCTCGTTACAAAAGCGAAGGAAAAAGGATCGAAGAGAGGCTCGCGAGCAACGTTACCTTTCCTTTAATAAAATCCCGATACAATCGAGGATCCTTCCTTGAATGAATTCTCGAGAAAATCCTTGTTTCATCTCTCTTTCTTTCGTGCCTTTCAACCTTCCTTCGAACGACGACTTCGCCATTTCTATGAGAACACACTCTGGATATGTTTATGCCACTTTTAACCCTTTACGGTCCTATAACGAATGTAACTCGACGTTGGGAAATTGTTTCAAAAGATTTACACTTGAAAATTACAAAGAAAGATATTTACATAGATATTATTANTAAATCTCGTAGTGTAAATATAACGTCTTGTTAATCCACTATTTCTTTCCATAACCCTATTTTTTAGTCGAAATAAATTACAAATAATAAATTTAGAAACGTTAAGGACTACTAGGTAACAAAATTGAAATACAATTCGGACCGCAAAGGGTTAAACACTTATTCACGGATTTGGGATATTGGAAAAATGGATAGGTATAGAAATTTGGATAAAATCAAATCTTAATTCAAATTTCTATGGAAATTATTTCACCTCGTGAATTGAAATGGACGTGAGAGAGTAGAAATGCTAATTGATATGCTTAATACGATTAAACTAAAAGTAACGTAAATATATGCTTAGAGATCAGTTGCTTCAAATGCAGATTATAATGTAATATTACACGTAATGCTATTATGCTGGCGCGGATTGTAATCGTCGTTCGAAGGCCGTGAGAAAATAATATGACACGGTATAAGAGACGGAAGGTACTATTTAAGTAATTCCTATTGTAACGAATAATCGTTGTTCCATTTAGGAACGTGAAATTGCGAAAGTGTTAAAGATATCGGCTGTCTCGTGAAAACGGGAAATTGTTTAAAATGTTACAACGCGCTCGTAATGTTTATAACGCGTTTGATACGTATTGAAAATTTCACGGATATCACCGTCTATTCGACTCGAATATTTTAAAGACAACATCGTTGTTTACCGATCAAATGGCAATCGAAACGCCAAGTCGCTCGTATACAACGATTTTATCATTTAAACTGATTCCTGTAATTCAAATATGATATTATTTACAAATCGTGCCTCGCAAATTTCCCACGCATTCGTGCATTACCGAATTTCGAGTAATCTTCGCTAACTAATCAGTATCTTTCGCACCTAATGACACGCGTAATCAAGAAAGTACGATTTTTGAAGGAAAAAATTATTCGAACTCGAACGTACGAATTCGTTGATTCGTTGATATCTAAAATTTCGGTCTCAGGAAAATTTTATCTCTGACATTTTGAATATCTCTTCCATTCCATTGCTCTAGTGCCAGGATTTACCCCTGTAACAAAAAAAAAGAACATATTATAAACGGTTCTTGCGAAACAGCGCGAGAAAAAGATTAATACACGCTTCACGGTACTTAAAAAGAATTAGTCAGAAAATCCTTGAATAAGAATTTGAAGGAATATTCCTGCAATTGAAAATGATTTAAATATCTACAACGAAAATAAAGAATCATTTTTATTAAAAAAATTCACTATATTCGACTCGAAACGCGTGACCGGTGATTCTCAGGCACCTAAATACAGATAAAATTAATTGCACCGTTCAAATCGAATATCCAAATCGTACTCGTGAAATTTCCAATACCTTTACACTTATGGTAAATCTTCCCTTTCGTTAAATTTTTCTAAATTTTCTAATAAAACGGTTTAAAAACGGTTTAGTATGAAGCAAACGTATTAATCGATGCTTGATATTTTCAGGGTCTGTTCGTCGCGTTGTTTTACTGTTTTCTAAACACTGAGGTTCAAAACACGGTGAAACACCACATCGAACGATGGACAACGGCACGTGATCTGGACACAGAAAGAAGGTATTATAACAATTGGTCCCCCCGTTCGAGAACAGAGAGTATAAGGTATTCTATTCCCTTACTCCGTAATAAATCGCTTAACATTCGTTCAGTTGTTGTCGGTTTCGATTCGTCGAAGAAAGGCTAACGAGCTACCGTTACGATCGGGGAAAAAAAAAAGAAAGCGAAACAGATGAAACGCGATGCTTCGCTCGGCAAATCTGTGCCGCGTTAGAACGTTTCTAATGGGGCCAATTTAGACTAGATAATCGCATTTGCATGCGGTAACGGTGTGATTTACAGATTGTACTGCCCACCGTCGAACCCGTATAGAAAAAGGGACTCATCGGTGAGCGAGACCACGACCACGACCGTAATAGGATTAAACTCGACCACCACTTTCCTAGATAAATCGAAGAAGGCTATCTCAGAAGATCTAAACGAATAGGAACGATTCTAACTAGAAGACTTGGCGGAAGGACCGGTTAAAAGAGCCTCTTAAAACAAAGAAATTCTACAGTCGTAAGACAACGCGAAGCAAACCAAGATCTAAGAGATACCTATTTTCTTTCTTTTAGTTTCTTTTCTTTCTTAGCTGCGAAGATTGTTACTTGCAGGAGAAAGAGAAGCTTTATGTTCGTATATTTTGTAACATCTCTGCGAGAAAGTGCGAAATATTGCTGATTTTATAAGCGACGAAAGGAAGAGGGAATAGTAACTAACGAAGAGGTTGAAGTGTGTAAATGCGTGAACTGTTTATGAAAGAATTAGTATAGAAACAAAGATATTTGTTTATTATTGACGATATCTTTATTTTCTTGCAAGATATTTTAATTCTCGTTAAGATGAATTTTTACTAGATATTATATTTCTCTTCCGTTCTTTAAGTTAAATTATAATATAAATGAAATTCATCACGAGTCAGCGGTTAAATATCTTTTTAATAGAATTTCTTCTCATTCTCACGGTTCTTACTGTAGCGAAGTAAGTCATTTCTATATTCATTTATATGTGTAAGAATAAACGCGTATAAAGAGCCGAACGTAATAATAAAGCAATGCTTCAACCAAGTGGCTAAATGAAATTTTTCGTTATTCTTAATATCACAATCAACTCTCCCATTTCCACGATGTTTATAAAATTACCAATTAATTGATTCTACCATCTGCATCTCCCTGTACACGTATAAAATATACAATTATTTTTCTCTTTGCCTTTTCTATGTACGACAAATCTCTCGAGGACGTAAAACGAGATTAATTTTGATTAAAGTGCGAACAAATGCTCGCACATCCTATAACCGATCTGTGAAATGGAAATACTCAATTTCTTTCTAATCCGTGGTTAATTAAATTAGAACACAGACAAAGGAAAAAGGGTTGTAAAAGTATTTCTCAGATCTTCGGCGCTCGACGAGAGTGTTATTTAACAAGGGAACGATATATCGATTCGTCGTAAGGAATGGTTGGAGAAATTAAAAAAGATCCTAAGGTATGCAACAATGCTTCAACATTTTATTTTGAATTACCATTTGCGTTAGAAGAAGGATGACCTTTCATTCTCCCATTCACACGTTCATTCATACCTCGACACTTTCGCCTCCTCCACACTCACTTCCCTCCGTTTCCTTCCTTTCTTTCTTTTTATTTTTTTTTATTTCCTTTCTTTAATTTCTTTACTTCGTTTCACGTCTGTTCCGCTCGAGAAACCCGAACGCGTTCGTATTGGAGGAAAAATCAATTTCCCTGTTTAAATTCTACGACACCCATCATCAAACTTCCACGAGCGGACTCCTGTAAAAAAGAAAAATCCATGAGAATCCTTTCCTTTGTCTAATCACGAGAACAGGAACATGGTAACATTATCAGTTCTCTTTCTTTTCGTTGGCTTTATTCTTAAACGGAAATTCGGAGAAAATTGGAAAAAATGTGAAATCGAAGTTGAATTGTAAAAAGGAAGAAATTTATCAACGTGAGAGAAATTTGCAATTCAAACTGGGTGGAAATATTAATATGTATTTGCGAGACTGCCTTAATGTCATACGGAATCGCTAAGATGTCGTTAATATTTCATTTCCTTATTAAATATGTGTGTATCATCTTGTATTTATCGTATGTTTGTATTTTTGAAAATAGAGAAAATTGCTTCGATAATGTTGTCAGCAGCAATTTTCTGCTGTTCTACCCAGTTACGTTTGCGATTAAAGAGAAAATGAAATTTTTTGAAAATGTGCACTCGTAACGTTATACGTACTGATGTTCATAGTGCAGATTTAATTACATAAGGAACAAAAGAAAGGACTATGTAAGAGCTATGTAAGTTACTTTTTAAGCCGAAACAATGTATATATCCGCACAAAAGAATATTTCAATAGAAAAACTTGCCTGCTACACTATCCAGTATTTTGGTTTATGCATAGTCTATTTTACGATATTACGATAAAATTCATTAAAACGATACGAAATAAAATTGTAAAGTAAAAGTCTTGTAGCTCAATTATGTTATAATAACAAGTTTGTGATCGTCTATATTAAATATCAGCTTCTGTTAGAGACATAAACGAAGAAAGAGTAAATGAAATTAATAATAGTTATATTCATAAGACGAACATCGTATTTATATCGAGATTTCAATAAGAAAGAAAAAGTGTTTATCGTTGTAACAAACTGTTAATGAAAACATTATTTATTTCGACTCCATTGTAAGCGTGAAAGCTTTATTGAGTATCGAAAATATATTGTAAATACTTATTAACAAACACTTCTGTAAATCGTTCAGCATTACTATATTCCCAAATCCGTGTACATATCGCAAAATTTTCCATTTCACGTTATTTAATAATATGAAATGACCGACTATTGTGTTTTACATGTATCAAAATTTATAAAGTGTTACACACAATCGAATGTGTCTGCGTGTGCATGTATCTATAAAAGGGTCGACACTAAGTTAAAAACAATTAGTTTCAACTATCCTTAAAAAAATATTGTATATCTACATATAAAGCAAAGAATTGTATTATGCCTAACAGTAACGAAAGAACGTGTTACTCGGGATTCAATTTTTGTCCAAAGATCTAAAAAGATATCTACTATTAAGTAGCTATGAAGTAAAAGACCAAAAAATGGTACCTGACTTGTCATAAAATTTAATTTTGATGTTTACATACAATTAAATGAGCTTGTACTCTGTAGAAATTGAAGTTTAACATAAATTAATCAATGCAATATTATTGATATTAAAGAAACTAAAAGCTAGGAAAATGATAATATATCAAAAAATATCATATACACTTAGTAACATTGAACTAACATAAAATTTGAAAATTTTCTTAGAAATATTTCTGTAAAATATAAAATTTGTAAAATATTTAATGATCTTTAGTAAATAAAACTAATAATTTCTTTCAATTTGTCAAATTAATAAAATAACGTAACATGTACATGATCTTTGGACGTCAAGAAATTACTCCTCTAATAACGCTATCACTTATTTATTTTATTACGTATCAGGCGACCCGTGAATTAATGTTTATTAAATAATTTTGTATATACAAGTTTGTATAATGAGAAATTAGAGAAAAATTATGAATGGTATGCATTGTTCAATGTGTTGTTATTTCAAAGTATCATTTAAAGTACGCCTGTCGCCGTAAGAACACAATTTTATTGCAACAAGTCTTATATTGACCTAAATTGAACTAAATTATTTCACGATAAATCTCTTTAATAGAAATGATTAAATATCGTCTATGACGATCTGTAATGTATACCATAAGCAGTCGGAAAAATTTCGATTTCCTTTTCAGTACAGAAGAACTTGATTAATTAAAATATATATTCGTATGGTTACTGGAAAGGAGACTAATATGCAACTACAATTTCAACCGACATTACTATTTTTACTTGATTTAACAAAATCGATAAGATAAATTTTGAATAAAATTTTTAAATATAAGAAAAGATTTAACAAATAAGGAAGGAAGCGTACTGTTATACGTGGAATGTTCGTAATGAAAGCAAAATGCACTAAAAGATAAAAAACAGTACTACTATTGAGATTATGAACCTTACGTGTATAAATTATTTTTGTTTTTCTTTACATTCAATGTTAATTTAATATTACATTAACAACTGCTGTACTGCTCATACTGTTACCGTGTCCACAAACCTAGCAATACTTTGTACAAATTTTATGATACAAATATATTACGACAATTCAGTTTATATACCATATAACATTATACTTTTAGTATTACACCTTTCATGGATTAAACCTTTTCTTGTACAAGGCAATGATTTTATTTGTATTTAATGCTATTAATAAAAAAAATCTGACTGCTTTCAAATTCAAGGATTTTTTTTTTCCACATGATACTGGGAAAATAGAAATCTACACACTTATGCACCTCCATCAACAAGCATACTTCACACCTATTCACTTTGAAGGTATTAACCTCGAAGTATCCTCGTGATTCTCGTACTTTGGTTTTCCATGAGTAAACGGCAGATATCTGTATCTGATCATATGCTGCAAATAAATTTGAAATTATTTTATATTTTTTTATATTTTTATATACAATAATATAATATAAATAATGCAAGAATAAGAAAATACATCACAAATTGAGCTATAATAATATATCTTAAAATTATAATAATATAGATTTACCTTTATTTGACGTTTCATAGTAATGCAAAATAGTGTTATGAAGTACATAACAAGAATGGGCCAGAATACTGGTATATTGCAGCAATCAAACATAGTACAGATCATAGCAACAATTGTAGACTTTATCACAGAATACCAGAATTTAAATTCAGGCAATCTCCTAATAAATGGTCTAAATTCTTCATTAGATCTTGTAGGTAACTCTGGTCCTTCACCATCTATTAAGAAATTTCTGTTAAAAATATGCTATGAAAATGGAGTTGAAATTCTTTTAAGTATTAAATTTACATAAAATAACAACTCACTAAGTCTAATTTTAACATTACAATTTTTATTTAACTTCAAATTTATTTTATGTCCCACAAATAATATTTATAAAGACTTACCATCAAATTCCATTGCTGGATCAATTTTAGGAGTAAGGAATGCTATGAATAAATTCAGGTGATAAATTCCTAATGCATATGTGACAATGTACCACCCCTGAAAGTATGTAGGCATAAAAATGTATCTAATTCTTTTTTACTTAATAACATTAAAATTGTTTAAATAACTCACTTGTGAGATAAATATACGCAAGAAGAAAACAAATATTAAGAATATAGCAAATGTCCATCTTGATGCTACATGAGGAGTCCATAGGTCCAAATACTTTTGATATAACTGTAATACAAATTTGTAAATTTATATATTAAAAAATCAACATAATCCTTATTTGTTATCTTATAAAACAAATTAGTTTAAATAAAGATAAATAAATACCTGTGATATTCTTCCTTTTGCTTGACTGAAAACACTTCGTCTTGCAGGACTACCTAGATGCTCATCTTGCATCATTTTATCTTTACACAATATAATTTTTATTTCAATTATTATTTATAATATACTAATTACCTATAAATTTGCATATTTAATATTTCATATAAAATATATTCAATATTTTGATAAAAATAACTGTAACTACTATAAATTTATGACATTTTTTTCTTTGATTTAAAGTTATTCTAATTATAAAGATAATACTGACTCATTTAATATCAAATCATATATTTGGAAGAATAAATATAAGACAATAATAGATAATACTATATACTATACCCAATTAAATATTAAATTTTAAATTAGAAATAAAAAAAATAAAGGATAAAAGTCAGCTATATCTTATTTTATTTACTTTATTAGAAAATATTCATAAATTGTGCTTGCACTAGGGTATCTAATTAGATATTTAATCATGATAATAAACACCTTTTTTTATATACATTATTAAACATATCTTCATAAATGAATCTCAATAAAAATGAACAAATGTGTGCTATACTTGTTGAATGTTCGTATATACAACAATTAGCGTTTGTAAATGCAATTTGATAATTAAAGGAAATTAATAATATACCGAATCATTAAAATTAATTATTACAGCAGATTCAAGGTTGCAAAGATATAAGATTCACTAAGTAACACTTTTATTAAACCTTCGTATCAAACAATAACTTAAAATTCACATAAAATTTCGAATTTCTATTTCTTAATTATATCGATTCATTTTTTTATGTAAGTCTGAACATTCATCTACGAAATTGATAGTATTTGCACAAGTTTTTAGTAATATGAAATAAACTGAACGATGTGCACATAACCTTATCATTTTAGGATGATCTTAAGTTCAATTGGAATTTACACGTAAATCCAAAATAAATAACATTTACCTACAGTATTTGTACGTTTTCAGCCAATCTACCCGATTAATTTGCTGTTTATTTGGTTAAAAAAAATAACACGTCACAACATTAATGGCATACTATAAAATTTGCAAGGTGTTTTAACTTCTCTTCTGGTATTGTATCACAAGAACAGACAATCATCAAATCTGATTCTTATGTAACGAATAATATGATTTACATCAATTTGTGATTGGTAAAGCATTTATAAAAAAAAAAAAGTACCGATTCCAACATTTTAGAACACACGATCGTATTTATTCATGTGCAAGGCATTTTTCCCGTCAAACATAAACAACTGTTAAATAATTTGTTATTATTTTGTATATATTTATTTGCATGTTTTATTAACAAAATAATGATATCCTTAATAAAAACTTTAAAAACGTAAACTTAATGATAAGAAAGTCAAAATTATATTCTTAAAAGTTTATACGAAATCAAAACAAATTATAAAAATTTCGTTTTAATCCTTTGAATATTATAATCTACATAATTGTATTATTTTTATATTATATATTATTTTTGTATATTATATATTATTATTCGCTCGGCAAATCTGTGCCGNTTAATAATTGATTTAAAAACATATTTTTTTGTTAGATATACAAAAACATAGAATGTGCAAAAATCGATTTATATTTTAATTTGTGTTCATAAACACAGCGAATCAAATATAATTAATCAATTAACATAGAAATAAACCATAATATCAAGCATATTATATTAAATATATAGAAAAAAGAAAAATTAAATTTGATTTAATTAATGCCTTATCGTGATAGCATCTTGCTGTCTGTTAAAGACGAGTAATTTATCTGGTATAGATATATATGTGTACATATATATTTTCAAATAAATGTATAAACAATGATTAACGTTTAAAAGATGAGTTTTAAATAAAAACTGTCAGAAATTGATGTCTTTTGGAACGAAAATCGCTACTAAACGTTAAAATTTTTATTTTTAGAATAGAAGACTGTGAAACTGACAAAAGCGCGGCGCCATATTGCGTGCTTGTGTTTGGTTACTGTTCTGGCGCGTGGTCAAGGATTGTTATATTTAATTAATTACCATGTCCGACAATCAGGTGAGCTTTTTTATTTTAACCAGTTATTTCTTAATCAATATCTTGTGGTATAAGTGTAATATAACATTCGAATGTTCAATCATATTTTGAATCTAATCGATCTAACCTTGCATATTAGGAGCAAAAACCCGAAGCCGGCCCAGGCGACGCGAATTCTGAATACATCAAGCTTAAAGTTGTTGGAAATGTAAGAAGTTATAGTTTTATATATCTGTATTTACACATCTTTTTTCGATGACGCTTAATGATCAGCTTCGTCGTTTCATTTTTTTTTTTAGGACAGCAATGAAATTCACTTTAGGGTAAAGATGACCACTCAAATGGGTAAACTCAAGAAATCGTATAGCGATCGTGTGGTTAGTTTATATTTCAAAATAAGTGTGTATTGTAATGATATCGATAGATTTTGATAATGCACAAAATAATTTGTTGCAAAATTTGTATAAAACTTTCTTTTTTTTTTTTTCTATAACATGATAAGAGAAGTTATGTACATAGTAAAAACAAATCAAAGAATTTATGAAATTTTAAATTATTGGGGTCAAAAAACTTTAGTTTTGATTGATTTATTATATACAACAAGAACTAAGTGCAATTTATTGTTAAAGTACTTAACTGTGATGGA
>NIJG01000170.1:223559-234791 GCA_002201625.1 Euglossa dilemma
TATATATATGTATGTTAAAAAAACATTATGTAATTTGGTTTTTTATGTAACATTTTGATGTGCTGTTCTACATTCCTGTAACGTGGCAAGTTTAAGGACCATCAACAGTCAGTTTCATACAATATGTTCATCCAGAAAAGACACACAAAAAAAAAAAGAAAAAAAAAAAAACAAAAAGAAAAACAGAACTAAAAAAAAAATCATGCCTTAAATGCAGTGAGTTTTATCCATTAATAATATTTGGCAATATATTTTACATTTGATAGATTTTGAAATTCCTTGATTTAGATTGCAAGATTCCTCAAAAGTTTTAATTTTGTTATCGAAACAAACTAAATATTATATAATGTGAACATGATTTAAACAAAATTGTTGCGTTTAAGGTGCATCTATAATAAAAGAAATAATTGTAATATTTTCCCTTTGCCTTTTCAATGTAATTATAATAACAAAAGTATTTTCTACATCGCATGTATGCAAAAAGATTTATTTTCTTCTTTTTTAATAATTATGGATTAATTAATTTGATGTAAGTAATGTGGATGCTTCTGGAGAACTTTTTATTATAGTTTTCAAGCTTTATTAAGAATATGTTATATACTATAATAATAAAAATGCAAATTTTTATATAAGATAAAAGTAACAATTGTGCGATTGTAGATTCCACTTGACGTTTATAATTCTATATAGGCATCCTCATTATAAAATACTTATTCATTAATTTAACAAGACAAAATTTTTACAAATTGTAATAAAATTTATTCTTGTACAGATAAGTAATATAATTTCTGTTTTCATTGCTAACATGTAGACATTGGTTAACACTTCTCTTTCATTATTGTATGTTTAAACAAATTTAGCTTTGTAAACGATACAATAGTTTTTTAGATAATGAAAACAATTTAAGTAGACGTTTATAATTAGAAAAAATAAGTAAAAATAATAATTACATTACTTTAGTAGTACTCTCTATTACGAAATGTAGTACTTGTTGAATAGAAGAATAACTGAATAGTAATAAAATGTAGGCTTTCATCTTCGTAACAAAAGCAGAAAATGATTTTGATATAAATAATATTGTAATAATCGTTAGATTTATGGTCAAATTGCATCTACGTTTATTGAGCTTCACCGATTTCACGAATCATGTTTGCATCTGTCAATAGCATAATTACCTGTAATAACCATCTAGAAAATAAATGATTCTTCATCTTTCTCTACTTATTTTACATACCGTTTAAGAAAAGTTATTTACAAATAAAAATACTTGTAGATTACAAGGCAAACTTTTCATTTAATAGAATTACTTTTATTTATACATTTAACAGAGTTGATAATTGCTAGTATTACTTATTTTTTAGCACTTCTTAACATATTCGCAAATTTTTAACATTATAAGCGGACATTCATAAAAATAATTAACTATCTACAGATCATTTTGAATTAACTAGTAATCCTAATATGTGGCATCCTATCATTATTACACATTTACAGTAATCTATAACTTGAAAGAAGCAATGTTTTGCCTCTATAATTATAATATCATAAATATTGAAATCTTCAACGGATGGTTTTCTATTGTAAATTCCATTTTATTATTGGAAATTAAAATATTTAACAAAGTTTTCAGATCGACTTTTAATTAAAGGTTTGTATATAAATTGTTTCTTTAAAAACAATAACAACTTAATTGCCACAATTCAATTACTTAATTAGCATTTATGCACCGGTGCGGAAAAATTAGCGAGTAGATAAATAGTTCATTCAATAAAATGAGTTTATAGGTTCATATACACAGCCCATAATATGCATACAGAAAAATAATGCATCAAATATCGTCTGAATCTCGAGCTCATTGATCGGTTATAAACTGTTACAAAAAGTTCACGTTATTAAATTAGAACGAATATTGTTTTGTAAGAAAAAATTTTACAATATTCATATAGAGTTAATAACAATTCGACTTATCAATACATTACTGACTCTGTTTTTTTTTTTGTTTTTCTTTTTTTTATAAATAAAAACATGTGTTAATTTGATATTCAAAACACAATTTGCATGTCAATCTTGATATAACTAATATTTCATTCTACAAAATTATTTCTTAACATTTTAGCCAATTTAATACGAAATTTTTCCCTTCACCTTGTAATTAAAAATTCATGCATGATCGATATTTCTACTTTGCTTATACGAATTCAGAATCAGTGTAAAACGTGTTACTAATTGCAACAAAATTATATAGAAATACAAAATCAAGTTTGTTATTAAACTTATTCAGAAACAGAGTTGTTATAAAGACATCATTATTTGATTTTGTCATGTTTGTAGAGCTAGTATAATCTTCTGCAGTTTTTCATTTATGGTAATAAATCATAGAATATCCTATTTCTGAATAAACTAAATACAAAAAAGATTTTGAATTAAGATCTTCAGTATTTAACAAAATAATTATTGTAATAAATTATAAGATATAACGAATTTTCTTTCTATGTTTTTCCTACATTAAAAAGAAGCACACAATAATTCAATCCACCTTAACGAAAAGAGATTATGATTTCATGAATAATATGACATTATTTATCCTCAACAATATAATTTATCCGATTCTTAGTTTAACCGAAATTTCGACTAAGAAATTCAATAGTTTTCGTCTCTTACGTGCAAATGCTACATACTAAATAAGTACTTTTTTATTAGGACATAATTTATATGCATATACTTAAATAGAATGTACAATGTGTGATTTAAAACATACATTTCTTCGGATATAATCTTTCATGTATTGTGACTATAAACAATTTGCTTTAGCTCTCACCACATTTTTTTCTTTTAATACTTTCATTCAATATTATGCCTATCTACGCATTTCATCATAATAAATATAGTTATTCATAAAGTATTAGAGCAATCTGTTATTTCTTAAAGCGATGTTATTTCTTGGCGAGGCATTGTATGGGATTAAACCTGTTGAAAGTCTTCGACTTGTTTTAGAGTAACCACTTTTTAGCATTGTAAAATGTTACAGTATATCACGATGCCATACCCATGTCTTTTTCGTATGGTCGAACCTGTGTGCCAACCATTGCTGTTCTAATAATTGGTATCTATCCTGATTTAGGTACAGAGGTCTCCCACGTCTATAGTAAGATGAATAAATACAATAACATATTAATGTTTTTATAGTAATAAAATAATAAAAATTCAAAATTTATATAAAAGTAGATATAAAAGTAGATTATACATTTTCAATAATTCATTTAATATTAATTTTAATGTTATTGAAAAATAAAATTCTTACTTCAGATCTCTATCTTCTTCCTGAAAATCATCAAGATATAAAGATCCCCATAAACAGACACGTTGTCCACGAATTACAACAATATAAGTTGATGTAACCACCAGATATATACCAGTTCCACCTCCACAATCAAACGAATGCTATACACACAAAAAACAATTGCACTTTTATAGTTACAAGTTACTAGTATAAAGTATGTATACGTACAATGTACTTACTTGAACAACTTCAGATACATTCCACTGTATGCGGTTTTGTTTTAAACAAACAATGGCACCACATAATAAACAGATGCTTATCTCTTGTGGGACTGAATGACCTTGACGACATTGTCGCCCATGATAATACTAATAAAAGAAATAAATAATCATTTATAAAATTTTAATATTTAAATATAAAACGATATATATATTATGATTAATTATATATACATATATATGTACCGTGAAAATCTTTTCATATTCTCTTGGAAGACTAAGTAACTTGGGTACGTGCCACGATATGTGTTGTTCCATGATTAAATATCTGCCTGCATCGTTTCGATTTATAAAAGTGAGCATTCCATCACACCACATACGAGGCACCGAAACACTGGTCTTATCATCTTGCCAGTTCAAGGTTACTGCTGAATTAAACATATTCCAATCCATGCCTTCTGGTACTAATTCCAAGTAACAAACTAATCCAGCAAATTCAGTTTGTGATGTCCTAATTACAGGTAACGGTTCCTCGTATAAATGGTAACGTAGTAAGGCAGCTACTCGTAAAAATGGTAAACACATAAATTGTATCTGAAATAATATGATTAAGCACATGTTAAAAATATTTTTAAAATATGAGATTATAAAGTATATTATTAATTATATATACACTCACCTGTTGTTCGATACTATGCATTTCATCTCGTGCATACAACGTACATGATGAAGTAGATGGATCATAGGTATCTGAATGATAAAGTGGAGTATTGTTGAAATATTCAATGATTCTATAAAGTATAGTTTCTGAAGACATAGAACTGGGCTCTGCACATCCTGTACATAAAAATGTATTTCTTTCTGCTTGTGTGAGACCACCGCTTATTTGTACTATAACTTGATAGTACAATAAGTTGTAGATGACTTTTACTATGCTAGAGAAATACACTGTAAATAAATGAATTATTAAATGTTTTAAAGTTTGTGAAATAATTAAAATACATTTACAAATGAATTTATATACTTACTTTGATCCAAATGCAAAGGAGGTAATAAAATAAATTGTATAAGAAGTGCAGTCGGATCTGTTAGAAGTAGCGGAACTTCCCCTTCGCAAAGCGTTAAAGCGTGTGAGGTCGTAGGATTTGTACGTAGCCCGCAGAGTTGTTGCCATGTACGTTGAACGGGCCAAATCGTACACAGACGTGCATTTTCTACCAGGACGTCAAGAAGTGGAACTTGAAAAAAAATTATGAATGCAGAATCTACTATTTTAGTTATAATTAATTATATAATTAATAAAAAATAAATTTACCAATACAGTCGCGTTTTGGACTTAATGGTATCGTAGTAGGTGGTGGAATACATAATGATCCACCACGTTGAACAAGTTCAATTTCGATATTAGTTCGTGCTACAGAAGTTATAAAGGCAAATAAACTTTTGTAGCTATTTTGTTGTTGCAACTTAGAATTTGTGCACTTTGTCATATCTTGTACTGCTTTACGCATTGCTTCAGATAAAGATGTTCGTCCCTATAAAGAACATGGATTGTCAATTATAAAGAATATTATTCGTATTACAAGTATATAAAGTTTAAAAGGTGGCTTACCGTTAATGCATGACTTTTTATCTCTGCTAATAGATTATTTATCTCCGGAAGTATTGTAGAAAAGGGAACAGAAGGAGATCGTACAATTTGTCCACGATTTCCCAATCGTGGAGAAAGTGGAAGAAAACAATTAGCTAACTGCCGACAAAGCGGACACAGATATTCGTTGATATCTACAGCAAGAGAAAGTCGTATTTCTTGATGATCAAGAGACTTTACATATGGCAACAAACAATCTAAATGTAGGTGGTGTCCACACGTTTGAACATACACTCCACTCTCCCAACCTAAATTAACGGATAACAACAACGACATCTGTAAAACATTAACAAAAATATATACAAATTTCCTTACTTCCGTCAATAAATAGCATGTTAAAATTAAAATATTTACGGCATTAAAATGACGACCCATTGCATTCATTCTACGATCAAAATAGGCACCACGTGTATCACACTCTGGTATAGGCGGATCTTCATCAGAAGTAGGTAAAACAAGTCTGTCTGGTTGTTGTCGTTCATGACCAATAACACTTGTTCCCTACGCATAAAATTTATAAAAAGGTATTATACAAATATTTTAATAAGAGTTAAAATATACAAAAAAAGTTTCATAAGTTTCATTACTTGAACTAATACAACAAGACCCATGGGATTATCTTCAGTACTCGGACTACTTTGACTGCAAATAACGCAATCGTATTCCTTTTTGCTAGTTAATTTTGTTGCATTATCTTTCTGATCCCAATCCATACCTGATACTCCAGCTTCATCTAAATAGAAGTTCAAAAATTTTATTTTGTTTTATCTTTCTTTTCTGTTTCTTTTTTTGTTTACATATAATGATACCAGAATATATATCTTATATATTCTACTAATCTTTTATATTTACCTGTTTCCATTGCTTTTTCCATAAATTGCTTTCGTTTATTGGCAAACTCAGCCATTAATTTTTGTTGCCTTTCTTTTGCTCGTCTTCTTCTCTCTTCTCTTTCTTGATCTTCTTTCTCTCGTTGTTTATCTTCACTTTCTTGCATACTTGACCATAATTTATTTCTCGCTTCATTTATAGCTTCTTTACACATGGGATCTAAATTTGCTATCTTGTTCAATAGTTGTGCAATAAAGAATGGGCCATCGCCAATTCGCGATTCTGTTGATTCTACAGTTGAACTACTACTAGCTTCATTATCTGACATTGCACTCTGTTCAGGATTATAACTATCTAAAACACCCGACAATTGCGAGTGCAATTTTAATAGTAATGTGATTATACTCTCGTCTACTTTTACGGTTTGTGATTGTAATGCCCCACCCTAAACAGAAAATAAATTTAGAATTAATTAATTTAATGGTAATTGATTTACTAAAATATATATACGATAATATAAAGAAATATAAATTATTACCTGAGTTTCTTTTCTTTTAAAATGCTTAGGTGAACTCGTAGATGGAACGATTTCTGTCGTTGTTACTCTAGAATTACTTAGTCTTGAGTATACCGTTGGTGCACCAACTATTTCGGTACCAGCCACAACAGCGGGCCGCTGAGATGCAGGCGGTAATGTAGGTTGAACACTAATATCTAGAGATAATTATTAAAAATTAGAAACATGTTTTTATTAAAAATATTCAGTACCTTCCTCCCAATCAAAAAATTAGTATCTTTTTATTCACTTGTAATAGCATAAAACACACAACAGTAAAAGGGATATAACAATGGTTAAGGTGAGAAGATTAATAACATACTGTTTGGTAAAGGAGGTGATTCAAGGGCAAGGGCCATGGATTCTTCGGTAGATGGTGGCAAGGCTCTTTGTAGAGGTATTATATCATCTTCACTATTAGTTTCTGATATTCCATCTTCAGGTACAAAAGTTATTTGAAATTGATCTATAAAATAGTAAAAAAAAAAAGAAAAAAAANTAACAGTGAAACGTGCATTTTGTAGTTAAAAACATAGAGTCATTTATCACTTCATGTATAAAATAGAGTATGTAGTGCAGATAGTAATAAAACAAATTTACAGTACATAACAAATTTCTTAAGAACCTAGAAGGATTAATTTTGATATACACATAAAACGTAAAGAACTTACATACATGAAATTAAATTTATTAATGCAAATATTTATTTTAAAGTATAGTAATTGAAATTTTTTCTTTTTAATTTAGTACGTTTTATGTTTATATCACATTAACTAACGAAAAGAATAAAACAAAACTTACCATTTACTTGGGGCAAAGTAGGCAAAGATGTACTTATAGCAATTTGTAATCCAGTATCATTATTGATTGGATCCAAAGATGATAAAACGTCTAAAGACTCCTCATATGCTGCATAATCATTTATTGTAAGTGAAGTTCCAACCTCAGTCATTTCACCTTGAATTTCCCATTCAAAGTCGCCTATAAAAATTATAGGACATTATAATAATTGCTCTGATATATAGTAAAAGACAATGGTTTATGATGATCTATTTTACTCACTATCTGAACTATTTGACTCTGGCTTTTCAAGTAAAATGACTTGAGATATTACTGTTCTTAAATTTTCAGATAAATTATCACTTTTATACCAACCACCTAGATCTGTGTCATTTATTATATGAGATGATTCATTACTAGTATAATGACACAATGGATTCATCTGAAGAAATGCAAAAAAAAAAAATTACAATTATTATTTTACAATTTTATAATTTTTATAACTCATTACTTACAGATTTATCAGGTATTTCTGCAGTAATTACTGCCATTTCTAATAAGTAAATAGTCAGTGCCATTACATGTTCTGATATGTTATGTTCATACACAGCCTGATACAATATTATTAAAATCATGGCATGAAAAACCCTAGTACGTAACACAATTCGTGGATCATCATATGCAGGTGAAACAGGAGCAGGATGTCTAAATGGTGGCCATGGAATTGCACTACTTTTCAGTTTTCCTGATTGTTTTACACTGAAATAGTTACAAAATATTGAATAAAAAAATAGTTATACTTAGAATAGTTAAAACAAAAATTTTTCATATATTAATACACATTTAGTGTAAAATAATCTTTCATATTTTTTAAAATTATTTCCTTGGATAAAATTTACATACTATTCAGTAAAACGATCCATTGCCATCTGGAAATCTCCTTTTTGTGCTGCCCGAAGTAAGACATGTAAAGGATCAAATAACTCTTCCCAGACTAAACGTGGTTTTGGACCATACATGCCCTGTTGCATATTTCCACTAGCTTCAAGATTAGGTGCTCTATACACTGCAACCTGTAAATCATATTTTATAATTATAACAGTAGGTATCTAATATTCATTTCCTATATATCTATTTCTTTTATAAAACATAAGACATACATCATTTAATACAGATTCAAAATCTCTATTTTGGGGACTACCAGAACGTTCTGGCATTAATTCCATTATCTGACTATGAGTTTTATCTCCCATAGATAATAAAGTAACCATTTCTAAGCGTGACATTTCAGCATCTGATAAGCCTGAAACATATATGTATATATTTTATTATATCATTGTATTATATCATATTAGTAAAATTAAGAAAATGATATAAAAAACTTACCCAAATTTGTTCGAACATTAACTAATATAGCTAGAAATGTTAAGAAACTTTCTAACATAGGTGTGTCATCCAAGTATTCATTTTGAGATATTCTGTACAAACAAAGGCTCATCTTTTGCTTTATGTGAAACCTAATTAAACAAAATTGAATCAGTTTTTTTAACTTTAAAGATACAATTTAAATATATATTTAATAAAGCATTGAAAATTACTTCTTAACAATTGTTTTTAGGAAAACATCTGGCTGTAGTTTGGTTGCACAAACTTGCAGTAAATAAAGATCTGCATCTACCATTGAATTACAAAAGTTGCATTGTATGTATGTCATAATTTGTCCTTTTATTTGAAGACCATTGCGCACCCATAATCCATTCAAAATTTCATAAAAGGCAACCTAAATAAAAATTAATTATTTTATTGCTAATGTTAAACAATAGAATGAATGAACAAAAATTATTTACTGAAATGTTACCTCATTTTATATCTAAAGATATTTTATACTGTATACATGATACATAAAGAAACTAATAATATATATTAATTTTCTAATAATTTAAACTATTTTGATAATTCCATGCTATACACAGAATTATATACATTAAAAATTATTTATAATTTTTAATTCTAAAATATTTAAATATGCTGTCAGTATAGGGAAAAATAATCGTTTAAATCTTTATATACATTCCTCATAATGAATTTTTATAAAGATTTAAGCAATTTATCATTGAAAATATTTATATTTCGTATATAAAACTTTTTTAATAAAAATTCTTTTTACTTCATATATAAAACTTTTGAAATTTAAAGGCATTTTTTTCTATAGAATAGCCATTGTCAGGAAAGCTGCAAAAATAGTGAAGAGAAAATTTCATAGTGCAGACTCTGACAACAAAGGAAGTCAGAACAATAAGTTAAATTCTAGTTTTAAACGATGAGAGATGGCAACGTGGGGTTAGTAACATGTAGGATTACCCGACGCAGGGCTACCAATCATGCAGGACTTCTACAGATCTTTCTCTTACTTCCTTAAAACGAAAAGTGTAGAGTGGGGAATAGTGTGGTGCAAATGTAGGGATGGGAACAATGGGTTACAGCAGACACAAAATGGAAATATAGATGGTGTTATTCCTCCACTCTTATTTCTTTTCTCCTAGCTTTGTGTAGGAAAGTAGGGGGAAGTTTTATATTCTTGGCTGATTCTCTGACAACGCTGTAAAGCAATTAATTTATAAACTCATGGTGTGTCTCCATTTAATCGGCCAATCCCGTCGCTGGAAAGCATTCCGTATGCTGTGTTGTCAAGTTTATAAAAATTGCTGAACAAGAGAAGTGTCTGATTTCGGCAGAAGGGACAGAAACACATCCTTGATGTGATTAATTCTTTAAGTATTGCTGAAAATCTCAATTTTATCCCCACGTGATAATAAAGACAGCAGTTCAATTAATAAAAGGAGAAAGAAGAACGTGATTCGACCAGTGTCATGTGTGAACTTTCTAATTTTTCTTAAACTCATATTTATTTTAATTAAATTCAACAAAATGACAACAATTAGTTCGAAGATTATTTTTGTTTGTTTAATATTTAATCTAGCACAATTTACAAATGGTTCTAATTATGTTGTTATAAAAGACTTGATAGAACTCGGAGAGACTGTATTAACGGACATCTTTGAAGCATGGGATATAATACAACCAAAAGATTCCGAACAAAATATATTTCCCTTCCTCCATAGACATGAAAAAGAACTAAAGAATAAGATATCAGAACTGTCAACTAAAATTAATACTTTTGAAGGAGAGATGAACATAAAGTTCGATGCCATTATGACTAAACTATTAATCGAAATACCGTTACAACAAAGACTGGATCAACAGTTACGTTTGATTGATGAATTTGTTGGTCGGATAAATGAGTTATATAATACTTTCAAAAAATTGTCCCTTTCACCTCATAAATACGAGAAATACACACTAGAAGATTTTGCAAGAACGTGCGTTTCCTCAAGTACGGGTGCTCTTAGTGATATTTTGAAAAGTCTTCATCGGTTATTTATTCCTTCTCCTGATGACGTCCTCAACAGAAGTGTTCTCATAACATTAGCAAACACAATGCAAGTATGTATATTTTTAAATTAATATAAATTATACATTTTTAAATACATTTCTAACTACGAGAAAATATCTTTTTAATTGTTCAAAAAGCATTAAATTTTTAAAGTTAAAAAAGCAATACAACCTTTCGTTTCACTTGTATTTGTGAAATATATTTTAATTAAGTTTTTAAACTGCTTGACATTGTAAACAGATCTAGTATTTTTGGTATGTAAATAGTTTTTACGTAGTATTGTCAGAAATTTAATCTATCAGGGACTATTGAATACAAAGGGGTACTCAAGGATACTAAAGGATAGGAATGACCTCTAATAATTTATAAACCTATTCAAATTCTAGTGGAACATATATACAATGTTGAATTTGCTATTAACTTCTTATATTTCAATTTATATATTATTATATTTAATATCTT
>NIJG01000170.1:234977-253113 GCA_002201625.1 Euglossa dilemma
AAAATAATTATAGAATTATTGCAACGAGATTATTACAATTAAAAATTGTCTACAGAGTATGTAGATTTTAAATATATTTGATTTGAATGAAAAGATTCTAGTTTTTACTTTCTTAATAAATTCATCTACCATTGGCCTAAAAGGAACACGAGAATCAACTGCGGCATTTTTCACTAGAGCAACCATATGTTTTAAGCAAACAGTTCGATAACAACCGGGAGTAGGGGAATGAAAAGAGCATGCGCAGAAATACAACACCGTTTAAGCTTGAACGATTGTAACTCGAGAGGGGAGATGCAGAGTCAAATGACAGAACAATAACGCGAAATTCTCAGTATAGTTTGCGTTCCTCTCAGTATACTTGATTAGTGTATATTTTGAATATTTTCCCCGTTAAGTCATGAATGTGTCTATCAATTGTTTTTTAATTCTGAAAAGTGATTTTTAAATAAATGTTCGTGCAACGGTATACACGGTGAAATAAGCTGGAGCAGCTTAAATTATCATCTAAAGTTTTTAAAGAAATTAAAAAAAACAATGTAAGATGTGATTTGTGTTTACAATCTCTCTGGTTTCAATTTTCGCGTATCACGCTTGAAATACTTTAATTAATCATACTAACCTTTCACGACCTATATGTCTTTGAAAGGATACTTTCCATTTACTATGATAGAAAACCGTATTTTGAGGTATGAAGAATGCAACATAGATAAAACATTGTGTATTTTATGTGGAAAGAAATGTTCAGAGATCTTACTCTTAGAGATTATATTCAAATGATTGTCATCTTAAAATTTCTCACACCATTTTGTCGTATCATGTTTGAATATTAACATGCACGATTTTTGCTATATGCAAATACAAGTGGCACGTTTAAAAAATGTTGGTTCGCGATATTAATCATCACCTAATATCCAAAATGTATAACTTGTTGAAAAAGAAACCTATTGATGAAAGTAAAATGGCGAATAAAATCTTTGTAGAGATAATTTGATTTTTACTTTAAAATCGATTGATTTGTTTTATGATAAGAATAAATGTCAGATACAATTTCTGATTTGTTATAACAGTTGTTAATATGGCACGAACTACGAAAGGTGGAATATTTTCTCCGTGATACGATCTGAACATAAATGGAGAACGTATTACAAAACTGACTGACTAATACTTTCAACGTAGACATATTGAGTCGTTAGGTCAGTAAGAATTAAAAATTAATCGTTTTTTACATAAATTAGAATTATAATATATATATGTGTAATAAGTCGCAATAGATAGAACGAAACCTTAGGAAATGCTATTTCTAATGCAATAAGCTAGTTTTTTTTTTCTTCGGTATTTCTCTATTTTACTTTATTCCAAATATAATTTTATTTTACTTTATTTTAATGTTTTATGTTACATATAATTTATTTTATACTGTATACTAACTGATTATTATAAATGTTACGTTACAGAAATAAAATTCTCAAAGCACCGATTTGACAAGATCACTTGTATCGCCGGGAGACTTAATAATTATACACGGATGTGACTCGTTTAAGTAAATTAAATTTATCTATGATAATCTATGATCTATCTATGGATAAAAAAAAAGAAAAAATATATCAAGATTAAATTATCAATCAACGAAAATAATAATTAATAAAAAATTGTAACGGAAAATCCCATAGCCGGAATTTTCCTGCAAAGGAAATACAATGACGTTATTTTACTTCAATTACTGATGTATCTAATTTCTAACTTAATCAGTACGTTTGACCGTTACCATCAAAACATGCTTCACATGTTAGTAAGCAATGCACGTAGATAATTTGTACAAATACACACAACTATAGATCGTTGCTACAAATACATGTTAGTTACTCTCCGAGTTTCAAGGTCTCTGCACGTTATGAATCTTTATGAACCAAATGTTTCATTTCGCGGTAAATAGTTGATTCCTTCTATGAAAAGATGAATCATACGGAAACAAAGAATTCCAGTAGAATTTTTTTTGGCAGAATTAAAAAAAATGTCGACAAAATAAAACACGAAATATTATCAACTTAAATATTTAACTTATCATGCGATTATAAACTGAAGCCAGAGAGTATGTGTGTGTGAGTGAGTGAATGAGTGAGAAAGAGAGAGGGAGAGAGAGAGAGATCAAAAAATCTTGTTGGAAATATACTTGAATACTGTACATCTTTATATAGGTAATGAATACTTTAACGAATCAATTATAAAAATTTGATTCTATCTATTTATCTACATATGAGTGGAGACGAATTTAGCTATCAAGAACGAAATAAAATAAAAAATCTATAAATATGAAGAAATCAAACATCCCAATATGTCTACTATTTCTCTCCATAGTATGGGGAGCAACAGGTATAAAGTACGACACGACAGTGATCGATGAAATGCGGAATAAGCTACTGAGATTGGACAAAAAACTCTGGGATAATTACTTGTTTCACTCAAGAACGCACGAGTTTGATAATAACGAGGAGGAAAAGTATCTATGGGTGATAAAAAGTTTTAAAAAGTTTGGTGACGAGTTAGAGCAAAACGTTCCAAATAATAATTATAAAAATTTAAACGTTTTGAATTCTATTCGGTTATGGAGAGAAACGAAGGAAGAGTTAGAAGCTATTGATGCCTTGTATGAAATTTTTCGTGTGATGCAACAAGAGATCATCAACGAAAATGCTCCTCTTAACATAAATAAACTAGCTGATTTCTTGAATACTATTCTGCACGATCCGAAACTATCGATCGTGCCCATCCTCGATCGAATTAATAAGCTGATAGCGCACGAAAAATTATTCGTTTCAGCTTATAAGGTATAAAATAAATAGATGAGTTGTAAAGAATATCCGGTGATCAACTAATTAGCAAATATTCTTTGATAATCAGCAGTGTAGAAATTTAAGAATCAATTATTTGATCTAAACGGATGTAACATCCTCTTTAACGTTTGTTTATAGGAAACATCCACGAGCATTTGCACTGAAAAACAGACGCTTCAACAGTTGCTCTACAACCTATATACCATGGTAACTCTGTCGGAAATCAAGGGTTACAGTATGATTCAATTCTCTTACCATATGTTGCGGCTTTATAATCCAGGTATATTCAATTTTTTGTATCTTCATTTCATTTTGATCTATTTTATTTCAATTAACTAAATTAATTGAATTACTAAATTAAAATAAATCTTAAAGAAAAGGCTGCATGTAATAATTAATGAATTTTTAAAGTGGTGTCAATCCTTGAAAAATTCATTTTCAAATCATAATAAATTTAATACAGGTACTAATTTCACTGAGGAAATGGTCATGGTAAAGCAAGAATACGAGGAAAGAACAAGAGAAACTTTGCGGGCTGTAAAAACAGCCATGGCGTTTGCTCCACGAGAAATGTGGAAATGCGATCCAGAAATACATAAATTAGGTATATTTTCATGCTTCCACGCATCTTTAAAAATAAAGGAATATAACTAAACTAATTGTTACAGATGAAACATATACTACTTTAACACAATTGTTCCAAGGATTTATCGTAAATGAGGTGGACTTGAATCCTGTTTCAACCTGTAAAGAAAATTGTGCTTATTACGAATATACGAAAGTTTATGGTTGTTATAAAAATCAATTCTGCTCCCAGCAACGTAAATGTAATGGTAGAGTGCTCAAATGCGAATATATCGATTCCGATATGTGGATTTGTCCTGCAGTATGTGAAGATTCTTTTCCTGCATTCAACATAACTTGTACTTAGTATAATAAGAACACATTGAATAATTAACAACTAATAATAATTCATAAACAATTTTAGGATCCACACAGTGATCGAAGATATGAATACATACAGTACGAAAACAACCAATTATACGGACAAAAAGGTACTTGCAAGGCAGGTACAACCAAAGTCGACAGTTGGTGGCGTTGGTTATTCTGGCATTGTAGCTATTGTTTTTGTTATTGTGATGACAATAATAGTCGTTCTGATCGATACTTCAGTTTAAGACAAGTTATATCTGATATAATGAACAATAAGTACGTTATTCGTTGTATTAGATACTTTAGAAAGAATTTTGCAATGAGAAATTATTAATTTAATAAATAATACAAATAATATTATTTGTAGAGTCATAACGGGTATCCGGTTCAAGAAAGTGAATCATATAATACATATGCAAATTCAGGAAGGTGAATTGATGCCACGAGGAATAATCAATAAAACCAGTCTACAATGGAAACCAATCGAAGAATTCTCTGTATTGGATGATAATGTTAAAAATGGTGTTGATTATCATACTTTATCATGGGAAAACAGAGGTTTAGAACTAGATGATTTGAGCCTTGATACCAATTATCTTTTGACGGGTATATCAAATGAAAATGATATATACTTTTCACTACTTTTGTAGATATCACATTTGTAATATCTATTTTTCAGGTGTCAAATTTCGAACGGTTGGTTCACGACTAAATTTAGAAGTGAGAATGTCAATTTTTAATTTTACTACTGGAAAATTGATACAACCGTTGGAAAGGAGCTTCTGGACCAGTCGTGATCTAACTGATAGGTAAAATTAAATTATGAATGATACATATTTTTGGATACTTATAAATATGGTTCAACTGATCTACTATTATGTTTACAGAGTTGAATTAAAATTTACGAATCCTGATATACCAATTCGACCATCTGTTGTAACACTACCAGATTCAAAATCAGAACAGTACCTAAATTTTGCCCCAAGCGACAAGAAAAGTGATGCTGCACAAAACACAATACCATTTCTTGATATTCAACCAATAGAATTAGATCCACCAGTTCCAATCGCCGGTGCTGGCATTTTTCATAAAGGCCGACAAGGATCGGGAGGATACGTAGCACTGAGATTGATTACATATGATTTTAGTAAACATTTACAGGTTGATTTACCTCCTACTAAAGAAACGGTTCTTGATGCTCCAAGTGATATGAAATCACTATGAACATATCTACATACTATTACTAAGACTTAGTTCATAAATATTTTACTATGTATTATTTCTACTTTCATATATCCTTCAGTGATTTAAATTTAAGTTTAGTTTACATCATTTATATTTAAGATTAAGTTTATAAATTAATTAAATCAATAATAATTCTTTTTTTTTTCTTTTAAATAACTTTTTTTACTAAATAATTACTTTACTATTTTATCGTATTTGTTTTATACATATATATATATATACATATACTCCTACCTCCAATTTATATTAGTAAAACCTTCAATAATGATGCTCCATTTATAAAAAGTTATATTTTATTGTAGTAGGAAATTTATAGATTTCCTTTAGTATTATATTACTAGAATAAAACAATGTAAACCTACTAATTATTTAAAATATCTACTCCATATTGTTATTCTGATATCTCGAAATATCATGATATTGAGGTATAAGACAGAAAAAAAGAAAAACTAACATATCTAATACCATAAGTGAAATTCCACAAAAAAAAACATAATTACTTTTTAAATGAAAATGCTGTTAAAAAATATAGTTCTACAGAAATCCTCAAACATAATTTTAGTTTCATTTAAGATATTATATATGTATATTCTGATTATACCAAAAAAGGGGGAGAAAAAAATGTAATACTAGAAAGTAAGAAAAGTACTTACCTGAACGCGTAAAGGATGCATCATCAAAAGATGTAACATATCTGTAGGAGGCAACAAATCATTGAGTGAAGCTCCTTGTTGACGCACAGCTTGGCACATAAATACAGCAAAGTATCGGTGCAGTGGGAGATGGAACGATACTTGGAAATTGTCGCCCTATAACAAAACAAAAATGTATCAAGAATATAATATCATTGATACTTTAATTCAATTAACTAACTTATATTCTAGTCAAAATAAATATTATTATTAAGTACATGTTTAATTACTTACCACATTTGGATGACTGAAATTTATAGCATCTAACCAATCTTCTAATGCAGTGAGACAAAACGATAATACTCTGCGAGTAAGAGCTACGCTTTCTGGATCACGTAAATGAGAAACTAGGGCCCACATTGGATATGCACTAGCTTCTAATTCAGCACTAAATGCTGCATAATATGTATTGGATTCATATTCAACATGTTGAATTATTTCTTGTTGATTCACATTCATTCCTGGAACGAATGTAACAAACAATTTTAAAAACATCTTCTTATATGTATATGATGTTAATTACATTGTATAAGAATTAAATAATACCTTGAAACATAGATAGAAAATCGAACCACATTTGTAAAAGCTTATCGTCGCTCATAAATCTAACAGCTATAGGCTTATGTGAAAGAACATTATTTAAATCTGATACAATAGGCCAATAACAATGTTCCTTCATCACTTGCCGTTCACAATCTACTACATAATGAAAATTGTTATCTGGTTCTGAAATGAAAGAAATAATACTGAATTTTAAAAAGTTTTATTCTAAAAATTTAATGAAACTCATACAAATACCACTTACCATGCAAAGTATTTTGAATCAATATCTTATTCATCATATATTTTAAAGCTATTACCATAACATGCAACAGCTTTAATTGATCCACCATTTTCAATGCTAAATTTTCATTACTAAATAGCTGAAAAATAAATTACAAGTATATAAAACATTTGTTTATTATAAACAGAATATTGTTCTTTGCAAATAAACAAACTTACCTGTACACTAACATGGACTACCTTATTGCTCAAAACATCAGGATCCGTTGAACGCTCAAGCATCATTGAAACTCTACTGTAATGTAATACAAATGCACGAGTAAGTGCCTCCTTAAATTCTGGATCAGGTAATATATTTAATAGTAAACAGACTAATTTCTGTGGAAATTGATAAGCTACAGTCCAGAACATTAATTCTTCTAAGAAAGTAGTATGTTGTAAATGTTCTTGTAATGATGCACATTCTAAAATAGTACAATAAAATATACATGATAAGTGTATATATTTTGTCATAACTATATTGAAATGTAGAATAGAAAAAAATTTACCTTTATATTCATGAAGTGGTTTTGGATTTGGTAAAGACCTCACTGCATTCTGATATATTTCATTGCTATCTTGACAATATCTATCGTATTCTGTGTCAGTTGATGCCGTAGGACCAATAAGATTTTTATATTTTTGTGGATTTGTAAGAGCTGATGTCATAACATGCCTCATCAATGCTCCCATTTTGTTGAAATCAATGAGCATTGTTATATATTCATCTTGAATTGCATTTTGGATTGCAGTTTCATAAGCTTGTCGACCCACATTACTATAATGAATAAAATACTTCAACATTTCTTGTATTTTTGATAATAAAACAAAGAGACATATGACATACTAATTTTCACGTAAGTGTTGTATAAGACGAAGAATTATTCTAGGCATCATTGCTTCTGCTACACACATTAAATTTGGAGGAGCAGCTGACTTATCAACAGCTGCTTTTGGACCATGTCTATTACAAAATCTATGGAAGTAATTATATTAGATACTACATTAATTAATAACAATAATTTTAAATAATTTTATTCTAACTATTTGATAAAATTTTTACCCTGATTCTTTCATAACAGATGTATCGCCACAATCACATGCACCTCCAGCTTGACTCAAAAACATATTAAAGTCATGACCATAGTGATTGCCATTTTTAAAACATTCAGTACATAGAGACATACATGGTGATATACCACATGTACGACAACGATATGCTACAAAATTAGGTATCCAAACTAGTCCACAAGTTGTAGCATTATCATACATACTCACTGAAACATTTGCAAATACTTGATTTAAACAGATGACAATTTAATTCAATATGCTATATTTCTATTGTTATATATCTGCTCTGAAGTTATAGAAATTTATTAGAAAACATCATTAATATTCAAAATAAAATATATTATTTAAAAGTATCAAACAATGAACAATATGTTATAATAGTTATTAATATCTTGGATTTTATTTATTTTAGTCACAAAATTAAATTTTCGACACCGTTTTTTTAATAACCTAAACATTTAATTTTGACATTATTTATATCAGTATGTATGTTCATGCATGTTATATTTATTAAAGTTATAAATTCTTATAACATGTTTTAGGGATTATATTTGAAACAATCGTATATACCATAATATTATGCAATGTGTGATATATGTAAATGTAATAAGACCCATTGCAAGAATATACGTGAAATATACGATTAATGCAATAATGTTACTAATGATTAATTTACTTAACTTATAAACTATACTATTGAGTAAAACTTAAAAAGCTCTTGGTTTGTCCAATTGAAAAAAAGGAAATGCATGTGGTACCTGTTTCTGCAAATTTCTCCGGAGTATGACCACTAGCTATTAACCATTTACACCAATCGATGGTGTCTCTGTCACCAATATATTTACGAGGATCTAGTAGTTCATCCAATAATTTACTAAGAAGTGGTGGACAGTCACTGTCATGGGGTAAATTGCTACATTCTTTATGTATATGAGCAGCTGCATAACTTTTGCTATTGTCACTTTTCATTTTAGCACACAAGCTAAACACAGGAAACATCGCGAAAAATTGACCTCACAGAGCGAAGATACCACTGATTTTGATGCGTGTTGCGGTATCCTCCGAGGATGACGAGTATACGGAAAATAAATGAGCAAGTCAAGTTGAGAATCAGGTGATACCGACGTTACAATTTCAGGAAGCCGACAGAACAGCCGATAGTTGCTTGACGACTTACACCTTTTTGCGTGTTTCTCGTATGAAAACTTCCGGGAAACCTTTCAAGTAGAGGCGGCCCGCGGACCAGGGAATTCTCAACAACCTCCATATCAGTGAGCATCTCCCGTCAACTTTGTCTTCCTCATCAATTTTGACAACATGACGAAAGCAGCAAGGGACCGTTACTTTATACTACTCTCTTGAATCGTGGATTACTATCGACTTTCAGATTTCGTGTTTCAATAAGCACTTGGTACTTGCACAATAATCGCCGTTAATACAATACACATTCACATTTACCGAACAGCAAAAGCACTCGATCACCAATTGTTCGATAAATTGACCACAGCTTATATTCTTCTACGGTACGTCTTCTTCTTTCTGATCAAGAATTTGTCTATCTTATCGACAGAACAATGACAGAATACCAGATCTTGTTTTCCAATGAATATATTTTATCAAAACGTTTTCACTACGTTGAAATATATATGCTTAGTTTATTCTCTATATCAGAGTAATTGTAAACAATATTTATAATAAATTTATCAGAATTGATATAATTAAATAATGTTAAAAATATGATTTAGAACATATTATTTATTCATTTTATTTATAGTCCAATCACATATGATTCTTTGGACAAATTGGTCTATTGGGAAACAGTAATATTTTTTACATTTATCATGGTATTTGACAAAAAAAATTAAATACATAACTGTATATTTTGCGTATTTGTACAAAGTTTTAGTTTTTATACATAAATATTGTTGCTAATGATTATTACTCGTGAAATAAATGACGATTATTAACGGTTGTTGAGACATTATTTAAATCCCAAGAATTTCAACCAATGGATTGCAAGCAAATTTAAGTGGTTAGTGTGGTAAGCCTGAATCTAACTTCTCTTTTTCGGTCGGCTAATCGAGCGTGTACGTTGTTGTGATAAACAAAATTATAAATCGCAGGTAATCTCAGGTTTTTAAATTCATCCATTGTAAATTAATTATAGATCCATCCTTAATTCTAATAATTAATTGATTTATAATAATATTTTACACTTAGTGGTGTACTTACGAAAGTATAAAATGGTTAGTGGAATAGTATTGTGTTTTTCATTGTAATTATTTAGTAAACTTGAATTATATCCCTTAAAATTTGTAAATATTTTGTTTAATTAATAACGTTATATTGTTTAAATTTACAGAAAGATAGGATTATACTGGTTAAATCTATGTTGTTTTTATTATAGGTTATGTTTGTTTGACATTTTGAAATAGACATCTCTATACTTTTTTAGAAATAAGTAGTTTGTAAGTGTCTTGTAATTATTTAGTAATGTAAAATTATATTTTGTTTTTAGCCATGGTACGTATGAACGTTCTTAGCGATGCACTTAAATCCATTAACAACGCTGAAAAGCGTGGGAAGAGACAAGTTCTCTTAAGGCCTTGTTCAAAAGTGATTATTAAATTTTTGACTGTAATGATGAAAAAAGGTAAGAATCTATACGAAAATTCTTTTAATCTAAAGTAACAAGCAAATATTATAATATGTCTTCAATTTTTTGTATATGTATCTACAATTAGCTTTACCATATTTTTTTAATGTTTAAGGGTATATTGGAGAATTTGAAATTGTTGATGATCATCGCAGTGGCAAAGTTGTAGTAAATCTTAGTGGAAGGTTAAACAAATGTGGTGTAATTTCACCTAGGTTTGATGTTCCAATTAATGATATTGAAAAGTGGACCAACAACCTGTTGCCATCTCGACAGTTTGGGTATGTACACAGAATGTTATGTTGTTATAATAAATGATTTGATATTTTTATAGCATATTTGTAATTTATGTTTTAGATATGTTGTTTTAACCACAAGTGGAGGAATTATGGATCATGAAGAGGCCAGAAGAAAACATCTTGGGGGAAAAATACTTGGATTTTTCTTTTAATGTTTATTTAATTCAATAAAAATTTCTTAATATCAAAATCAATTTTTCTTTATTAAAAATAAAGTGAGTTATATACCTATATACCTATATATCTGACACTTATTTCCTTGTTATTTTTTAAATAATTCTCCATAATATAACTCAAAAAGTTTTCTATTATGAAAATTAGGATATAAAGTAGTCCCAATAGTAAATTATTTTAAGATTAAAATAACTTATAATATATATAAGTTTAGTAAGAGTATATTTAAAAATACAATTAATAAAAGCATGTAGAAAACGTAGAATGTAGAAAATATAACTTGTATACGTTTTCTAACAAGAAAATATACATAAATGTAGTATTAGCAAATTTGAAACATGTATTTTTCATTTAAATGTAAACTGCGGTGAGATAACATATAGCGAATACCAACCAACACATTTAACCTGTGAAGAGCTCCTGATTGGTCTTTGTATCTTTTCGTTGACTGGTTGAACGCTACTAGGGCAGTTCGAGCATGCGCGTGGTTGCGATTTCAACTTTACGCCTCCTGTGAACGCAGCCGATGACGATCAGTCAACAAAACTTTGTAATTCGAACGAAACTCACGGACGGTTCGCATCATGCGTCGCGTCATACAAGTTTTTACTTTTCGTTAGAGTTTCATAATAAAAGTTTTTCGATTGTATTTTTCATTTAAATTACAAACCGCATAAGCGAATTTCTAACAAATTTAACGGTGTTGCCAGGTGTTACTAGGTGAATGTGACCGTTTTGTGCCGCGTTACCTGGAACTTACCTGAGGGGACAACCGTACGGAAGAATGCATTCAAACTTTAGTTTTCATGTAAAGTAGAATCATAAGAAAATAAGTGATGATTAGAAATGTGAAATCAAAGTTGTCGACGTTGAAATTTTAACATTGTGGATATATATTCGTATTTACCTGTTTAATAATCGGTGCACTATACAGTTCTCACAAAAATTAATATCGTTTTTTTTTTTTTTTCTCGTCGCTGCAACAATTTCTCACATGATTTTTACCTGTCCATTTATCTATTCTCGTTTGATTATAATTGCAGACGTTTGTTTACATTAGTACAAGTTCTAGCACGTTTCACATGCATAATTCTGGAAAAGAGAAATGCGAAATATGACAATGAACCACAAGGAAGCATTCAATGACACGTAACATTAAAATGTGACGGGGGAACTGAACAATTTGGTTTGTTAATCAGGAAACGAAAGATAGAAAAACTGTTTGATATATCGAGAGTCGAATGGAAGACAGTACAGATGCTTCGAGACCGTCGGTTTTTCGAAAGGAGGAGGGACTGCGAGTGCAAGTAAAAGGAATGTTGTCTCACAGGTGTACGTCGTAATGCTCTTCCGTTACGCCTACTAAACGAAAACGTAATTCGAAGACGGATTCGTACGTAAACTCAAAAATGCGGAGATCATATAGGAATTGTTGGTATTTGTCTGCGTAATTTAGTCGTGCGATTATATGACGTTCTCGGAGTGAAGTGTAAGAAAGTGCAAGTGGCAAGAGCGGTAAAGAATTTACCAACTATCATGGAGATGCCGTGGAGAAATGCAGTGGCGGACCTGTCGACCTTCCTGAGCACGAGGACGCGGATTTTGTTTGCCGCTGTCTATTTCATTTGGATCGCTGGCAGCGCCTGCGCCACTGGTAAGTTTTCGCGCCCATTTTCATCTTGTTTCCACATTTTTCAATTTTCTTACGCCGATCACACGTTTCCTTACACGTTTCCCTACTTATACGGACCATTTTCTTTTTAAAACGAGTATTTATTAAAGCAAGATATAGCGTAGCATTTCTACATTTTATAAGTCGAAATAAAAATTATCAGCGTAGCATTTCTACATTTTATAAGTCGAAATAAAAATTATTAGCGTAGCATTTCTACTTTTTATAAGTCGAAATAAAAATTATCAGCGTAGCATTTCTACTTTTTATAAGTCGAAATAAAAATTATCAGCGTAGTATTTCTACTTTTTATAAATCGAAATAAGAATTATTGCATAAAATATTTTGATGTCTACCTTTGTATAATTACATTAATCGAATACTTATTACCGTAGAGCGATACTTATTGTCCTAGGGAATTTATTAATTCTGTTTGTTAAGTGTCGGCATAATTTTCAATTTTTGGCTACATGCATTCGGAGTGAATGTACATAGTTCGATGGGACACGCGGTAATTATTGAAATTTATACTGGCGCAGAATTTTTAGGCGCCAAGTAATTTGTGACCTTAGAGCTTGTCGGTAATTGCTATCGTTATTACGCGGACAAATGGTATTCGTCTTGTCATGAAACTGGCACGGGAACAGGATATATGCTCGCCGTTATAATATTCATGACAAAGATAAACGCGGAATGTGAATGAGCGACGACAAAGAGTCGAAGATTTTCCTGAAACAGGTCAAACCTAATTCGCGGGGATTTAAACATTACCGAGTAGAACAAACAACGATTTCTTGGCATTCGGCCAAATTGCTTTTATACACGTATACGCGAGTGACAACTGATCAAATGTTTGCTCAAAACGGGAAAATCTTCTCGATTTGTGTCTGAATTTAATTACTCGACTAGACGCAAACTGTTCTTAATTACACGACTCGTCAAAATATCGAAAATTACTTAGTTCATATCTAAAAAAAAAAAACGCAAACTGTTCTTAATTACACGACTCGTCAAAATATCGAAAATTACTTAGTTCATATCTAAAAAAAATAACGCGTAACGTTGTAAACGTTACAATTAAAATCAAAATAATTTGAGAATGTTTGAAACGAAATAAATTTCTGAATTTTACCGAACGGGTTAAACTTTCTGCGAATGATATTACCGATTAATATCAGCAATTGAATTAGGTTTCGAGATTTGAGAGAAATTCAGAGGATCCGAATTAGTTTCGTTTCGTTTAATTACGAAGGTACACGTGCAGTTATGTGACTTATTACTAGAATATCGATAGGTAGCCGTTTCTAGCGGCAGTAGAATGTGCTTCATTACGAACGATATCAAGGGCAGATTGTACGCGTTACGTTGCTAACAAGTGGGATCACGTTAATGGGCCATAAGTTGCTTTATGTGGTAGACCAACTGCTGAACTCAGCCACAGATTTATGCCATATTTTTATGAATCTACGCAACAGCCAAAAAATGCTCGCAAATATCACGCCTTATGGCGTGAATCACGTGGTTACTATATAGAATACGCGGGTTAAATCGTCTTTCATGTATATCTTTCATTGCACGTACACATTTATTATTAGACAAGTGGAAGATAACCTGTATGAACATCGTTGAATTAAAATTCGGTTTGGGACACCTGCGTGTCGATCAGATGGAGATCTTTTCGAGGATTAACCCTTTGCGGACGAATGTCATAATATAAATGAAATTTTTTAAATCTTTTAGAATGAAAGCTGCCATAGAATATAACGATAAATAATTTTAGCGTTCACGTCAATGTCGTACATCATTTTAATTCGGAGAATTTTCCTCGATTTATTATTTTTAATCGTTTAATATTCACCGAATGTATCGTTAGTTTCGGTTCTCGTCCGCAAAGGGTTAATTCTTTGCGGTCCTATATCGAGTGTGACTCGACATTGGGAAATTGTTTCAAGAGATTTGCACTTGAAAATTACAAAGAAAGATATTTACATAGATATTATTACAAAGTATAACAATAGTGTAAATATAACTGATTTTTAATCGCATTTGTTTCTTCCTTAATTTATTTAAACAGCCCTATTTTTTAATCGAAATAAATTCCGAATAATAAATATAGGATCGTTAACCCTTTGCGGTTCTATATCGAGTGTAACTCGACATTAGGAAATTGTTTCAAGAGATCTACACTTGAAAATTACAAAGAAAGATATTTACATAGATATTATTACAAAGTATAACAATAGTGTAAATATAACTGATTTTTATTCGAAATTTGTTTCTTCCTTAATTTATTTAAACAGCCCTATTTTTTAGCCGAAATAAATTTCAAATAATAAATTTAGGACCGTTAACCCTTTGCGGTCCTATGTAGAGTGTAACTCAACATTGGGAAATTGTTTCAAGAGATTTACACTTGAAAATTACAAAGTATAACAATAGTGTAAATATAACTGATTTTTAATCGAATTTGTTTCTTCCATAATTTATTTAAACAGCTCTATTAATTCCGAATAATAAATTTAGAAACGTTAAGGGTTACTGATAAGAAAATTGAAATATAATTCGGACCGCAAAGGGTTAAGGAAAACGGTAAAAATCCAGGAAAATCAACCCACCCGATTTGGTACGCGGCAGGCGTAGGAGCCCTGCTAATTGAGATTTATTACGACGTTAATCCGGCCAATTGTGCGAACGAAGTTAAACCGTTGACCTCTTCGTTGACGATCCGAAAGGATACGCGGAGCACGTGCCGCAGTGTCGCCTGATGCGCGTATTGCGATAAATAATGTCGCCGCCATATTATCGTAGGAAAATCTGCTCCAATTTCTCGGACGTTTAATAAACGTGCTTGGCGCGCACGCGCATGCGCGTTGCAATCGTCAAAGTTCCTAGATTGCGCCATTTCGATTCGAAATTATTTCTAGCATTCGATCTACGAATGAAATGCCGATTTCGAATTACGCGTTTCGTAATTTCAGCGTTTTAGTTGTGGTTTTAATTGTTTGAAAAATTCGTAAAATTATTTGAGCGATAATTAACGAGTAATTACACGAGAGAAATAAATCGATCCATTTTCAATTAAATCATTTATCTGGTATTTATTAGTAACGCTATATTACTGCGATTATTATTATACTTATCGCGCAATACTTATTCCGAACGTTATATCAGAAACAAATATTCGATTAAGAAGTAATAAATTAACAGATTATCTATTCTTCGATATTTATTTAATTAATTAGGTGAAGAATGTGATATCAATTGTTACGTATCAAATAATAATTTACGTCGTTCAAAATGATTATATTTAAATTATTATTTCAAATGTATTTTGCGTTAATTTCATAGGAGATCTTTAAGAAATTGAAAATATTAGCTTATTTGATATTTCAGGAGCTTTGGATGTTCCTTATTTACGAATATACACGAGCGGAAAGAATATCTTGTTTTCTAAAACCTATTTATTCTCGAGGAAATATATATTATATATTTATTTATGCATTATGTGCATCATTAATTTTGTTATGTATGAAAGACTTGCTATGTGCTCTATCTTTGACCTCGTTGTGCAACAAAAAAAAACCAAAGATACGAAAGGCAGGCTAAAACTTCAACACACCGTGAATTCGTATTAGAAATAATCAAAACGTTATGAACTTTTCGGACAGTTTATACGCTGTTCCAGTTGCCCAAATTCGTTCCCTATCTTTCCTTATCAACGGCGTGGTATATCAATGGCTGACGTTGTTGGAGGGAAATTTAATCAATGACCGACTGTCCTCGTTACACGAAATTGTCGGCATATCGGCCAAACAGTAAAATGAAAAATCCACGAGACAAAAGATACTTCTTATAAACGCTTTTCCGTTACGTTTATACGTTCTTATATCTCACAATGGCCATTTCCCAGATATAGATAAAACATTTCACGAAACATATAATTCTCAAAAATATATCTGACACGTGTTTCTCTTTTTTTCCTTTTTATCGGCCATCGTATAAATATAATCGTATAATAAAATATTAAAAACAGTCTCTAAGTTCGAGGATAAAGAACTTCCTTATTTTCCTTAAAATTTTGGGAATTATTCATAGAAAAAAAAGTCACGTGCAAATATAACAAGACTATATTGAAAAAATAATGTTTTCAAACAAATTTTTAAGATATTAAAATTTTTGATCTATAACCAAAATATTCGCGAGTATTCGTTTATATATCTAGGAGACCTTGACCATTTTCAGATATTAAAATTTCGTGAAATGTTTGGTTTTTTTTTAATTGTCCGGATTTTCGATTATTCGCATCGGGTTTAGTTCCGTTTGTGTCGGACAAACGGGGTTTCACTGCATCTGCGATTAATTAACTTTCGAAACTTTGGTATTTGTATCCGCGTTACGAGAATGAACGTACTTTAGGTCACGTGCATTGGTACTACACGCGCAATTAAGACGACATACGGATATACGGCGCTTTAATACTAATTATAAGTGTAGAATGGTATACGGGAAACGTATACGGCCAACGCGAGCCGAATGCATAAGTCACTCAGGTATGCTTTACGTTACTCATTGGCGGGTAATAATAGGCTGACTTTCTGACTGAATCGAAAAGTATGCAGGAAAAATGCACGTATCGTTTGCAGAGAATATCGTAGAAAGAAAATATAAATCCATTTTCCTTCGTTTCGTGATTTTTATCGTATAAAGGATTGTATATAACTGAAGCTAAACAGAAGAACTTTAATAAGTACTTACGTATGTTTGTGCATACATATGCATTACAGTACGTAGGAAATAATAGCAGATCTTCAGAGTTTCTTGAAGCTAACGTAACGTATGCAAATTTTACATTATCCCTTTCTTAATAATACAGGTTCGTATCTTTTTGCACGAATTTGAATCGTGTATGCGAAGAATGAGTGAGACCAAATGATACGTAGCGAATTTTGTTTTATTTGTGAGAACGGAAAGATTTCTTGTGTATTTTAGTATACTGAATTCGAATCTCTTCTCGAATTTTGCTGTAAATTATGGATCTACAATAGTAGAATAGAAACAAACCCATCAAAGTATATTTTCAGTTGGAATAGCTATTTATTAAACATTCAAAATGCTGTTGTAGTGTTCGTTCAAACATTTATCAGCTCTTTCGTCGATGTTGTTTGAAACAATTAACACACTGTCGATATTATCGATATATATGTTATTCACACGTAACGGTCTATTCTACTCCAGTACATCTTTTATTACGTAAATTTACTTATTCAACAACGTGAAACACGAAAACCTTAGGTTCTAAAATATTAGGGTCTAAAATATTTTTATTGCTATGGGAATAAATTACACTTGAATGGTAGATTTATTTTCGCAAATATCTAGTTCGGTATCGTTTGTAATTTGCAATTTCTCGAATTTTCATCTGTCACCAAAAGTATTCGGGCGAAATAAAATAAAAAACATTGCAAAAATTACTTTAGTCGCAGTTTTTTAATTTTTCGGAATACTATCTCTCGATTTTTAAATTTTCTGAATACTATCTCTCGATTTTTAATTTTTCTGAATACTATCTCTCGATTTTTTAATTTTCCTAAATACTATCTCTCGATTTTTAATTTTTTTGAATACCATCTCTCGATTTTTAATTTTTCTGAATAGTATCTCTCGATTTTTAATTTTCCTAAATACTATCTCTCGATTTTTTAATTTTCCTAAATATTATCTCCCGATTTTTAATTTTT
>NIJG01000170.1:253195-269250 GCA_002201625.1 Euglossa dilemma
AATAGTATCTCTCGATTTTTAATTTTCCTAAATACTATCTCTCGATTTTTTAATTTTCCTAAATACTATCTCTCGATTTTTAATTTTCCTAAATACTATCTCTCGATTTAAAATTTTTCTCCGTAGTATCTATCACAAAGATTTTCGGTCGATAAAAAAATATCGCAAAACCTTATTTCACCCCTACGTGTGCTCGTTCACGGCTACCGGTTACCTGTTAATCGATCCACGAGATCGAGGATTCGATGGCCCTCGTTTCACGTGTTCCTTTGTCTCTCACGGAAATACGGACATGACGAAATATCAGAGAAAGCTGTGTCGCAACGCGTAGCTAATTCCCGAGGAAGCATAGAGCTATTATTCATCCCTTCGTCGGTTCCTTTGCCAGAAGCGAGCTCGACGCGGCGAAACAACGGCGATAGCCCCGATTAAAAAACAGCTAGAGCACGCTTGCACTTGCTGGTGCAGCCTCGCGAGTCGGATTTTCCGCTGTGGAAACAATGTATACGCGAAATTGGCATGCATTTGGTATATCGTGTCGCGAGAGGTGGAGGACGAGCGTTCTCGCGTTTTCCAGGTCGACGGTCGACGCGATGCATCCGAGTAAAGGGCATGCGAGCTCATTCTGGTGTAAAGGTAAATCGGCGAACGATCTGGGGAAAGAACACGCGACATAGGGAATTTCTGGTGGCGTGTTTAACGGCCCTTTAAGCACGCCGAGGGAGAAGGAAATAATACACGGATTACGAGAATCTATTTCCGACTCTGACGCCAAAGGGCTTCGTAACGTCGTTGTTTCAACCCCTTCCGGAAATACGAACATTAGAAAATCGAAGACTATTCACGCTGCAGACAAATTCGAATCGAATATCGAGATATTTACAAACACAATCTTTCCTCGTGGTTCACCGATTAATTATTTATCGATACAATTCGTATAGTTCGAACGTTTTCATCGCACGAATTTTATCGAAATTTTTCCGCAATGTTTTTATCAACCGCGTCGTATAGTTCTAAGCTTCCTTTGCGAAATTGAATTTAATTTATAATCGTACGATTTTTTCTTGCCAAGATATACCGATTTGAAGTCACTCCGGACACATTGGGAATATTAGGAAATTTTACAACGTAATTTTAACACTTACATTATAATTTTAAAAAGGCTCGTCAAAACCAAACGAAAAGCAATATTCAAAAAGCAGTCTATTAAAGACAAAATAGAGAATAAAACAGTGACGCTAGTTTTTCTATATTCATTGAAAATTACATAAATAACAAAGGTATAAGTGATGAAAAGAAAAGAAAAATTGAATTCTCTATTTCGAAACGTAATTGCACATAGGAAAAGTTATCTTTTTATCATAACTTTATATAGACCGTTTATTGCAAAGTATATATTTTAAATTTCCAATATATTTTTTAACAAAATAAGTAGTATTGAAACATTTTTATGTTTGTTATATATATTATATTATGTTTATTATAACGTTAATTATATATTATTATAGTTTATTTTATGTTATTTTCTATAACTCCAAGGCACATGGTACTCGCCGGACGGATTATCTCATCCGAAATAAGTAATTGTTATAGGTAAAATTGCTGAACCAAAATTATCTTATAATAAATATATAATATAATTTTGCACGTTATAAATTTATTTTGATATAGAGATCTCTCGCAAGGGTTAATATTGCTATTTCTTCGATCTAGATCCATCAACAGGAAAACCTGTTAACCTGGACAGTTTTACGATCTTTCCAAAATCGGATAATTTCTTTTCTTCGCGAAACAATGATCGATGCTGAATATAATTGATGGTAGAACGTCACAGGAAAGATGGCCGCGGTCGAGAGACAGGTCATCGTCATTGCGACAGTAAATTACCATTTTCACGCGGACCTGCCGCGTACTTGGACTTACGGACTTATCGAATGATCTACATACTCCGCTCTGAAAACGCTCGTTTCGCGAAGCCACCGCCGTTAATGACTTCCTGCTCTCGCAATGCAAACTATCCGGCCTGCGATCAGCGATACGAAAGCGAAGTTACACGGACGTCACCCTCTATCTATATAGGGGAAAAGGGTTGAACAGCGATTAAATTATTAGCATTACGACAGAGAGAAAGAGAGAAGAAGGGATGGGCGGGGTACGTGTAACATGGCGGGGTATCAGGTTCGGTGGATCGGCAGGAAGAGAAGATTTCTCGTGCTACCAGGTCGCTGTGGTCGCCATGGTACTGGCTGTTCCAAAGCCATGGAAGACTTAACGATTGCTTTTGTTATGGAATACAATTAGCGGTTTCCAAATTTTGAATTAAAAATTTCACATTCACCGTTGCTACTTTGGTCACTCGTCTTTGCGAGTTTTCTTTTTGACATAGGTATAATCAATTTTTAAATACCTCCTCGAGTTTAAAATTATACCAGTGTATTATACCGATTCTAAGTAGTCTATCTTGCGATAATCATAGATTCTTTCTAGATTAAAGCGAGGAATTTCGTTTCGTATTATATTATGCGATTGGGAAATGTACAAATGAGTTTAGGTTATGAATAACGAGCGAGTTGATCCTTGCGATTATTACAATGTCGGATAAGTGCCATAATGAAACGTACTCATTAACGCTAGAACTACCGATTATAAATAATCAAACGTATTATGCTTAGGTGATGATAAATATAACGGTGGAAGAAAGGGAATGAAAGCAGTATGTGCAATGGTGTCTTTTGATACTTTAAGGATTTTGTAACAGTGTCTAATTTTAAACCGATTTACATATAAATATCAATACCATTTTGCAGTATCATATCAATTGTGATATGATTAGGGAATTCCAATTTCAGTTGTAATGGAAGATACTTTGATATTTGCTTGTTTTTCGCCATGTTGCATTTTACTGTAAATCATTGCAGTGACTTGTTGTAAAAAAATTGAATAAATTCGTGAAAAATTTGAAAAACAGATTGTTGAAATTAGCATTACAGGTAAGTAAGCAGTAAAACTGTTTGTAATACTGGTAATTGTTTCTATTTCTTATGTTTTTTTTTACAAAGAAAACATAAATAACCTTATCCTAAAAACCTAAAACAGAAACCTTAGTAGAGCAACCGTTGATTTGTAAAAACTGTGATATTGAATAAGGAACAAATTTTATTACAATGTTTTTATGATTATTGTTTTTTTTTGTTACAAAGATTGAATTTTTATACAAGAGACTGAAATTTCGTTAAGTTAATGATATTACAATGTTTGATTATCTTTCGAATAGAAATAAAAAAATGAAGAAGGTAATATTTTTTAATTATTGTTGCCGTTATATTGCTCAAATTATCTATATTTCATTGATAATTTGAAATCCCAACAGTTTTGCCAATTATTTGCATTCATATGCAAAGGTGTCAAAAGACACCTCTTGGTCGAAATAAGTATACACAAAATCGTGGTAGAAATAGTGTTAATACTAGATTTATCAGACCAGTCAAAATAACTGGTTTTGCAATTTCAATTGAAAATTCCTACTGCATGTAACATTTTCTTTCCGAAATGATATTACGACTTTTGCAACCATAACTAAAGAATCAGTTTTATGAATTTGATATTATTTTATATGCATTCGTAACAAATATACTTTTTGTTATTGACACTTATACCAGTACCAGTCAAAATGACTGGCGCATGTTTCTATGCGATGAAATGACATAGGGGCAGCTACAACAATTGATAAGTGCTGCAATGTTTTGCAATGTTTTTTTCTCCGGCTTTAGTTCAACAGTTTGGAACAAATTTATTGAAAATAGCTACAATTGCTTCAAATCCGGAGCTTATATTACGGTGGATGAGTAACTCCTTCCAACGAAAAATCTACATATGTAAAAATTGCGAGCGATGAACTACAAACAATTAAGCGTTTAATTAATTGATAATGTGTATAAATCTATTTTTCTATTACAATTAATATTATTCAACTTTTTTGTCATTTTTGAAAAGTAAATAGAGACTGGAAACACCACTAAGCCATTCTGACTGGTCTTGGTAGAAATAAGTATACTTAACACTAGGTTTCCGGGACCCGTCAATTTGACGGGTGGATTGCTCCAATTATAAGATATTAGCAGATTTAATTAACCTATATGAAATCTGTTAATATTGCGAGTGTTTTCGAATTAAACTCATCGTTTGTTTTTTTAAAGAAAATACATGGTTTCCTTTGCCATCAAATTTATTGGATGTCCATAAAAGTAAGTATACAAAAAACGTCCGTAAACCTGGTGTTAAATAGCCGGTAAATCTAGTGTTAAGAAAGTTCGATCTCTTTCGAATTTTGTTGGCCTTTCAAGCTTCTCTGATAATTTTGAAACGCCCTATATGTCGATGGATAAAAAGGCCATACGTTCGGTAACCTGTACCATGTAAACGCTAACCGTTGGGTGGTATGGGTAGCACATAATGCCAAGAAAGGTATCTATCACTGGCGTCAGCTTAAACCGTGGTACAATGGAGGACAAGGGCCTTTACCTGGTCCTCGAGCTGCGGCTCCTCCCGTTCTGTATTGGCCTCCGTTCCACTCTACCATTTTCTATAGAGTTCTACTCGCCATCGCCAGGTATCTGCCCTTTTTCTCTACCGTAGCATCGGCCAGCGATGGCTACGAACGTATTTTCTCATCCTCTGAATCATCGCAGCTGACCCCTGCCTCTCGCTACCTTGCCTCTTGGTGCTTCACGCTAAAACTTGACGCTATCGAGCGAGTGAAAGTGTCTTGTATTACATTTTAACCTATCCTAGCGTATTATATTCTGTCTGTGTTATAATCTGTCGTATAGTATTTGTATTTCAGTACGTCGTACTGTATTTGCATTTGTATTTCGAAAGAATTTTCGTAGATTGCGATATTTCAATGTATATATAGTTAAGTTGAAGTTAAGTTAATAGTTATGGATATATTATGGATAATGCTTAAAATATATAGCGGATAATAGATGATAATGTAGAACGCGTTGAAGTACATGCATAATGCATGCAGAAGTGAGAGAATAAAAAAGCGATATATGTATATGCATGTTGTAGGGTTAGAGGTTGAGATTAGGCTGTTAGCCATAAGCGTCATGGTTTTGCTTTTTCTGTTCCGTTGAAAATCAAAGTTCTTTGCGAAATGATAAATTAACCCTTTGCACTCGACGTTTTTTTGGATATAGAAAAGTAGAGATTTATAGATTTTCTGCTATAAAACTGACATTATTTTTTTAACGTTTATTTTTTTTAAAGAATCGGCAAATAATTAACACATAAAATTATTTGATTTCGATATCTTGCACGTTGTTATATTATCTTAAATTTTCTACAGGTAGCTCTCCTATAACACGATATTCTATAACACGGTTTCGCTATAACACGATTCATAAATTGCGAGGTCTCTCCTACAACACGGCATCCTATAACACGTTTCCGCTATAACACGATTCATAAATTGCGAGGACCCTCCTACAACACGGCGTCCTATAATACGGTTTCGCTCTAACACGATAAGAAAATTGCCAAAACATTTATACAATACTGTATTTTTTCAGTCGCGACGTAGCTTGTCGTCTTAACCGTTTAGGTCCCAGAGATTTTTGGAAAAAATACAGTCGAAACACTCAAATATAGCACTCGTCTTATTTTGTGTTGAAAAAGAATTAACTACGTGATGTAAGTACGTGCGTCACTAAACTTGAGCACGAAGAAGTTTATTAAATTAAAGTTGCGTTGTATTAAAACAATATTTTTGTCTTTTTTTGTTTTCTGTTGTACATACATTTATATTTTGAATAAAAATTAAGTTTTTTACGTAGAATTAAAAAGAAAAATTTCTTTTTAATAAGTTTTCGAAACGCAATCCCCTTTTTGTATAAGCTCTGGATCTCATACAACACGGTTTCGCACAACGCGACATTTTCTAGGAACCTATCTACCGTGTTATAAGAAGGTTACCTGTATATTAATTAATATGAATCTTCAAAATTTTATGGTGACTGACAGTCACCTTTCGAATTCAAAGAGTTAATAGCTGGTAAATAAGAAAAATCTCGATTTTGTGTTTCAAATATTTATAGACTTATACGACACAGAATTTCTAATGCATAACTGTTTTTTAATTTTTTTTATTCTCATTTGATTTCCTTTCAATTCGATTCCGTTCGATTTCGAATTGGACTTCTGCACGATTTTCTGCAAGGCAAATTATTCGCGTTAAACGCAGCTGCAGTTCTCCGCAGAGTATAACTTGAAATTCTAAACTTTCCCAACATTATCCCAGCGTTTGAAATTTTTTCCTGTCCACAGACAGTTCCAAGAAATTTCAAGGAACACTGACCACCCTTAAGAATACTCACCCCGGGAAAGTTGGAGACTCGCACAATAGCCATTCGACCACCCTCACTCAGGTACACGTTTCCAGGATTCGAACTTTCTTCTAACATCCCAGGCCAAGTGTTCAAAAGTTTCGTCTTTCTTTCACGAATCTGCATGTCGTACACATACCATACATATACGCCAGAATCGTTGGTTAGTTTAACGGAGGCCAAGTAAGAGAACTCAATTTCATGCATAGAGAGAGAGGAAGAATGTATAAAAATATATACGAGACAGAAGAAGCAAAGACATTCGATTCAAAGAACAATTCATAGAGTACCCAGAAGATATGGCCAAGAACAAGATCTATCAATTTCCATTTCCCAATTGACCACACGCACTGACAGACAGAGAAAGTGGCTGCGTTTTATAATAGTTAAATTGCCGTTATCTATCTACTTAGGCTGTTCGTTACTCGACAATTGCACCCTTTAGTCTCGTATCTTTCATTGCGCTAACTGCTTCCTATCATTGTTCAAGAGTTTCGGGGTTTACAAGTTATGCCCATCGAACCGTGAATCGTTTTTATTTTTTTTTTTTGCTCACCTACTCTACAAAAAGAGTAGCGAGTAAGCTACCAACACGCACCTCGTTCAAAGTCGAATAGCACTGTGAAAAAAACCTGCACTGAAAAGAAGAGGCTTTAATCGTGAACACATTTTTTTGCAGATTTGAGAGCCGCTTGAGTTCTGTTTAACTGTTTTTGTACAGTTATTTTTCACGAAGTTATAGCAGTTATATAGAAGATAGTATCGTTTTGGTTAATTTTCGTGGTGATATCGATAGGTGTCGATTATAAGTGATAATAAGGATAACGTTGGACGCAGAATTTTTAACGAGAGATTGGAAAACAACGATTTGATCAGTCACACTAGGTTTATCCTTAATACTAGGTTTATGGAGATTTTTTGTATACCTATTTCTACGGACACCCGTCAGATTTAGTTTGAATTCTGTTTAACTGTTATTTTTCACAAAGTTATAGCAGTTCGAAGATAGTATCGTTTTGGTTAATTTTCGTGGTGATATCGATAGGTGTCGATTATAAGTGATAATAAGGATAACATTGGACGCAGAATTTTTAATGAGAGATTGGAAAACAACGATTTGATCAGTCACACTAGGTTTATCCTTAATACTAGGTTTACGGGGTTTTTTTGTATACCTATTTCTACGGACATCCGTCAGATTTAGAGTAAAGAAAAGCACATATTTTCTCTAAAAAACAAACAATGGGTTTAATTTGAAAATAATCGTAATATTAACTTAATAGAAGTTAATTAAATTTGTTAATATCGTATAAAACTGTTTTTGTACAGTTATTTTTCACGAAGTTATAGTAGTTCGAAGATAGTATCGTTTTGGTTAATTTTCGTGGTGATATCGATAGGTGTCGATTATAAGTGATAATAATAGGGATAACGTTGGACGCAGAATTTTTAACTAGAGATTGGAAAATAATGATTTGACCAGTCGCACTAGGTCTATCCTTAACACTAGGTTTATGGAGATTTTTTATATACCTATTTCTACGGACACCCGTCGTTTCAAATTAAATCGTTTGTTTTTTAAAGAAAATATGTGATTCTCTTTACCCTAAATTTTCTTTAAATAACAAACGATTTAATTTGAAAATAGAAGTTAATTTAATAGAAGTTAATTAAATTTGTTAATATCGTATAATTGAAGCAACCCACCTGTCAAATTCATGGGTTTCGTAAATCTAGTGTTAAAGGCCGAAGTCTAGGTTTCTTACCCAACGTTCGAGAATCCCTAGGCCCTTTTTCCACGTGTAGAGCGTTGCTCTTGCCCCACGGGAACGTAGGGAGTACGTGTTTGAATGCCTTTGCCCGACAGACCGGATGTTCCCTCTCCTTACTTCTTCACCGCATCATCTTCATCATCGTCATCTTTCTTCGAATAGCGGGCCAATTCACCTCACGGCGTATTACACTTTCCTCCACCTTTTCACCAAACCACAAAGTCTCACGCTTCCGATTGCCCTCGTAGAGCAAATCGTGAACCAAAGGTGTTCTGAGTGTTCGAACAGTTGAACATTTTGACTGAATCGAGAGTCGAAAGGGATCGAGAGTCGAGAGGTTTGAAATAAATCAAACGGTTGAAAAGAAACCGAATCTAATTAATTCGATTTGATACTGGAACTATGATCGGTTCATTTTCCTCGAACTCTCCGGCACTTGTACCACGGAGATGGACGATAGTAGTCGAGTTAGGGAAGTAACTTGCGGAACTAATTATTAGCTTTCGCAACGATGCTGAAGTCGCGAGTGAAGATCTCACCTGGTTCTCGCTGAAACGTTCCGTGTGAACGCGAAGATATGAGAAAAGTTGGAAACGGAACGACAAACGTTTGTCTTTCGGGAAATGAAGCGGTCTGCATAGCCTAGAAACGATTTTGTACCATCGTTTGTTCTATCTTGAGAGAGTCCTTAACTTGTCGACAGTTGAACCAGTTATGTTTCCGAACATGGTCTCCCCTGGGAATAATAAGACTGCAGTTAGGCTATATAGATTCATTTTTCATCATTTTCTTAAAGCAATCTTCTTAAATTACTTGTCAATCTGTTAATTATTATCCGTTTGTTAAGATATCCTTTTGATATCGAATTAAACATCGCTATAGGTAGATCGATTATGCAAATATAGACATGATACGCGTAAGAGAAATGTAACGAGATATTAACTGATTCATCGATAAGCGGGTTTTGATGGATTTCTCGCTTGCGCCAATGATAGATAATAACGTTGAAAGAAATTGCTCAAACAAACAATAAAATTAATGTCAAGTTGAATTACGTAATTAAGTAGTAAAGCATATGATTGGTGACTAACAAGGCCGTCGTATTAAGAACAACGACGGTCATCAGTCACCAGTGACCGCCATTACGGTGAACGCGTTAAAAATAGGAGATTTCTGGGTGAATAAGTTAATGACACTGACCGGTTGAATGACGAGTTATCTTGCGCTTGTACAGTTAACAGGTTAACCAGTTTTTACCCGCAAAGATCTTTAGTTGTATCCCGGAAAGAGATCTGATTCTTCAGATTTTAATTCCTCTGACTTCTCGTCGTTTCTAGAAGATTGGCTTAGAAGGTCGATGCTTTTATACAAATGTATATACGATTGGAAACAATTGGAAGATCAAGATCGATCAAGCAAGTAGTTCGAAGAATGAAGACTTTTAGTATTACTTCGAGGAATTGAAAGAGCTGCTTCGTCGGTGTATTACACCTCAGGGGAATTTATCTTGGATGACATCGATCACTTCGATTCTTGCAGATGTAACCTAGAAATGCTTCCATAAATACGATTTTGTTAGATTTGGAACACGTCTCATATAGATTCACAAAACTGGAGTCGCGAGGAATCCTACGTGATGAGGATTGATTTATTAAAGTTATATAAATTATTAAAAAACAAAGAAAGAACGATAATTAAACGTCGGAAATAGGTAATTTATTTGTTATTTTCTACATATGTGAAAAACTGTTATCTATTATATTTCCAGCGTGTGCGTTTATCGTTAATCAAACGAAAATGTGTTGCATCTGCTGTAAAATCCAGGCAGCAAGGGGGTTTGCGTTATTATTATCGCGGTATCGTTTCTGATGCATACATTGGCTGTTTGTTCAGATGGTAACGATCGATTGTAACGCGGAAAGATACTATATCACGAAGAAGAACTCAGTTTCGCATTGTTGCTGTAGCTATAAATTATTAATTTATCAGCTTATTCTACTTTGACGTTTCACTTCAAAGCAAACTTCGCGTCTTTCTCAAACTTACAAATAAATCGTTGCATATATATTTAGATTATTTATAAGAATTTCTTTCAAAACGAAAGTAACGATTTTACCGTTTAGTTTTCAATACGTATGTATTTCGTACCGTTCGTTAGATAGCAAAACGATCCTGGTATATTCGCCAAGATTCGGTAAGCATTGGGCCCGACGTATCACTGCATACATGTTTAGATTAATTATAAGAATTTCTTTCAAAACGAAAGCTACGATCTTACCTATACATATATAATTAAGTCGTCCCATAAATTCGTGCCAGTTTTTACTTTTACCATTTAAAATTATGCATCGAATAAACCTTTAAATATTAAGAAAAAATTTAGTTGCTCTTTTGTTCTACAACTTCTTCTTATTTCGTTGACAAAGACGTTAATCATCTATATAGTTTATAAAATGCGACGAAGAGTGTAAATATCACCGCGGAACGAACTTATGGGACGACCTAATACTTCGTATCGTTCGTTAGATAGCAAAACTATCCTGGAAAATTCGTTAAAAATCGGCAAGTATCGTCCAGAGGGTCACACGGTCTATTTCTATGTTTTCCTATGGGATGTACCCCGACCGTCTGGGGCCCGTTGGGCCAGACGTATCACTGCATGCATGTTTGGATTATTTATAAGAATTTCTTTCAAAACGAAAGCAACGATGTTACCGTCTACTTTTCTATACATATGTATTTCGTATCGTTCGTTAAATAGCAAAATGATCCTGAAAAATTCGCCAAAATTCGGCAAGCATCGTCCAGAGGCTCGCACGATCTATTTCTATGTTTTCCTATGGGATGTACCCCGACCGTCTGGGCCCGTTGGGCCAGACGTATCACTGCATGCATGTTTGGATTATTTATAAGAATTTCTTTCAAAACGAAAGCAACGATCTTACTGTCTAATCTTCTATACATATGTACTTCCTACCGTTCGTTACATAGCAAAACGATCCTAGAAAATTCGCCGACATTCGGCAAGCCTCGTGCAGAGGGTCACACGGCCTATTTCTATGTTTTCCTACGGGGTATACTCCCACCATCCGGGCCCGTTGGGCCCGACGTGTCTCGGATGTGACGGGAGGGTAGAAGAAGCGGCCGAGTCGTTTCTTTCGACGCGTTCGAGTCATCGTTTGCCATAATTTCCATTATTATTCTCGTTGGAGGCCTCTAAGCGCGCAAAGAACCGAGCCAAGGCGGTTCTGTCGTCTCATGGTAGCCGGTGCAGAGGCCACTGACCGCCCCCGGCAAGGCTTTCTCATCTTCCACTTCTTTTCGGTTTTGTTCTCCGTGGAACGGGTAGTGGGGAACACACGTGTGTTGCGTTCCTTTGAACGCATCGACGCACGTAAAGTGGCCCCTGGTGCAGGCCGATTGAGACGAGCTCCTCTTTATGGAAGAATAGGCGACTGGCTGGAACGACGGACTATCCGCTGGGAAGGGTAAAGTCGGAATCTGGTTTTTCTTTTTCTTTCTTTTTCTTTACTCCACTCTTTATAGCGTTCTACGTCGGTTTATACCTCGGTGGTTAGAGCAGCGTTATCGGCCGAGGTGTTAAAGCGGAGGGGAGAATGGCTTTTACGCTTTCGGTTTCGTGGAACGAACTGATTCGAATAATATCTGCCGATTGCTTTTATGCGCCATCGCTTCGATACAAGACGATTTCGACGTTATTTCAAAGCTGTAAGGACGTTTGTCGGAGTTAATAAATAGAACGTTAATATGATTTATGCAGCAACGATTTAATACAAAAGATTAGGTACTATGACTAAATCGTGTTGTAACCGAACCTGATTACACACATACCGAGATAACTAAGTGTGATTGCGTGTATATAGGGTGTCTCGTAAATTGTTTCCATACGAGTTTACTAACATTGTGTTGTACGATGTATATGTAAAAGTGGGATTAAGATTGGTTTAATAAAAAGTTACAATAAGAATGGGCTGGAAGTGGTAATGGCTTTACTGTTAATGTAATATTCGACGAAAATATATAAATATTTAAATTGATTTATCGTCGATTCAGTTTTCAAGGTGTTATCCATTGTAACTCGAATCATGTAAATTCGAATTCATTGTATTGTTGAATTTAGTTGGTAACATTACTGTCATAAACTTATGTTGGTTTCTATGCTATTCTACGTCATTTTAGATCACGTAAACATCATTTATCTATTTTCGCTCTATATTAGATTAGACGTAAGCCCACGACTTTTTAACAAAGCTTTTACGAAGCACTATTGACACTTCTGTATCGATTTTAGTCATAAAACACGATAGTAAAGATTATGCAGAAACGCAACGGGCTAAAAACCTTTGAAATTAAACCCAAACCTAGCCTTGTTTAAGGTACAGCTTTATAACTAAATTGTATTAAGTAAATTCTATTGGAATACCATTAGTTGAGAGATCTTATGACGAAATAGAACCAATATAGGACTGACATTGTATAAGCCATTAAAACCATGATAAAACGATAAGCCGTATCTTTACAGGTTTCTGTTTTTTTATATAAGTATTAGGTTGGTGCATGTGAAATGTCGGATTTTTAAGTGAATATATAAAACTGCATATCTTTTTTCTAAAGCTGTTTATTCGATCAAAATATGCTCCATTCGCTGCGATACACTTTTCCCAACGAGACTTTAAAGCATAGATTCCTGTCTTAAAAAAATTCTGATCTTTAGAATCAATAAACTCTGATATCGAATTTTTCAAACTGTCTTCATTTTCATACTGTTTAGCTCGTAAAAACAGTTCTAAATGTTTAAAAAAATGAAAATCGGTTGGCGAGAGATCCGGTGAATAGGCTGGGTGCTGCAAAACTTCATATTTCAATGGCTCTCGATGAAATCGGGATAGTAACGATGAGCATACGTTCAACCGATCCAGCTTATTTCGCTCGGTTAGTTCGTGCGGTACCCACTTATCCATTTTCTTCACCTTGCCAATTTCAGAAAGATGTCGCAATATTGTTGTATGGTCAATTTTCATCCTGGTAGCCTGTTCCCTCGTGGATACAGTTGGATCCGCTTCCACCAATGCCTTCGGATCATCATTTTTCACAGACGTTTTGGGTCTCCCACGCGGATCATTTTGTAGCGAAAAATCACCGGACCTAAATTTTTCAAACCAACGCTGCACTTTTCGATCATTAACTGTATTCTCCCCAAACGCTTGGTTTATGTTGCGTGCAGCTTTTGCAGCATTATTACCAAGTTTATACTCGTACAAAAAAATTATACGAATATCGTTTAGATTCATATCGGTAGAAAATTCAAATGAAATAACAAAAGGGAACACTTTCGAGAAAATCTCCTTTGTTGAAATGTGACTCTGGCAATGGACAGTACGACTATAAACGAGGTTATGCCAAAACCAAAAGTATAACGAAAACAAGAAGACAAACGTTCGCATGTAAAAAAAATCCTACATTTCACATGCACCAACCTAACAGTATAAAAACAATGAAAGCTTAACTTGATGTTGTAGAGAGAATATAGCGCGTAATTTTGAATCTGCCGCCACTTTGAAAAGTACCAGACCCAACGATAAGGGCCTTACAAGTGCTCTACATAAAAGGCCTTGGAAGACATTTTATCTGTCTTACAAAAGGGAATCCTAAATTCTAATATTCTATCTTCACCTACTATGATACGCGCATAGTAATTTCTGATAATAATAGTAATTCACTTGGTATTACAGAGAGCCGAGCCATTTGATAAACGCGCGAACGAAGGATGAAATTAATCGCGTTCCAACGCTCTTTTTTTCTCCCTTTCAGCTTTTCTCGAATAGCCATAAAAAGTTCGTGACGACGAAATGGATAAAAATTACATTTCGCTCGGACCAACTTCCATCCCGGGAGGTTTATCTTCTCGCGAAAAGAATCACTTTACATAACCTTAAAGCGGTCGTGAAACGATGTGGCCGAGGTTCAGCTGATCTTGCATTTGCCTCGGCTGGTCGATCTCTTTGACTTGGAAATGAACGGGTAGCGAAGGATGAAAATGTTCGAACGGAAATCCAAGGATTACGGCTTGCATCGTTTAATTCCTCGTTGTATCCGCGGCAACCGTTCAGCGAGTCGTGACCGATTCGCTTTTCGGAACTTTCGTTTCGCTCAAAAACGAAAGTGGTCTTGCGAAATTTTTCCACTGTCCGAAGGAAACACTCGATGATCTTATGATGCAACGCCTGGCTATATGCATTTCCATCGGAAAACTTACGAAACCCTAAACTCTATGATGCTTGAAACGAGTCTCAAACCAATTACGAGAATTAAAATTTGTCACTCTTATTGAATATAAACTTAGTAATTTATATGCTATCTGTGACTCGTAACACTCGCATTTAATAAACACCTTTTAGCAATTTCAAACCTGATTTGTCCGAAGTAGTCGAGTTTTATTGGTCTCAACGTCGAATATCGCACAAATTTTTCAACGCTAAACCTAACACGATCGGTCAAATTGTCAATGATTGAAAAAATCTGGAAAAGAAGAAGAATCTCGTAAAAAAGAATTAATGAACAAACGATCACTCGTATCAGAGATTTAGCGCTAATCAAGCGGACCTCTTCGTCTTGCCTCGATCCTTTCTGTAGATCATCGATGACTCCGGTTGTTCCTAAAAATTCGCCAGGTTTATTTATACCAGAAGGCAGGAAAGTCTTTCTATCTCCTTGGAATAGTACGGAGCAGTAGATTTCCGAGCAATGACTAAACCAGACGCGAACGGTTCCCTGCGTTCCGCGGACAGTGACTCGATTCAAAGGAATCCTTTCAAGACCCTCGATAGCCGCACTCGACCGTTGCTCGATGAGCCTTCGCAATACGAAGAAATCAAGCTTACAGGCGATACCGGGAATCTAATGACGTATCGATGCAGATTTTCGTCGTCCAGGAATGCTGGAAGATCGTCTTCTCGCACGATCCGGAGATCCATGCGAACGTACATAAGCTACTTCTGGCCATCCGGATCGATGAGAGAGAGCAGCAGGAACATGGTACTTGGACAGATGCAACGCGTGGTTTAAGCGTGTTGCAAAGTGCACACGTAAAGATATCTTCCCTCTGTACGAGCTACAAAAGTCTCTTTTAGCTCTCCTTATCTTATACCCCTTGGATTCCTACAGGGTTGCCGCGAAGGTTATGCACTTATCTCTTCTTGCAGAGTTCTTTCGTATAACACGGTGATTTTTAAGTCGTTCTCCTATCGTTATTTACGATAAACGTGTAATAGAGAACGAAAGAAAATTTGAACACCGTAATTTTACAGGAAGAAGTTGTATTTTAGTTAGTTTAAACCATTTGCATCATATATGCGCGCATTTTACAATTTATAAGGACAGAGCGTTCCACGTTTTCAAACAAAAATTAACGGAAGAAATACTTGAAAAAAATATATCTAAACTAAATACACACAAAAAAAAAAGAACAGTTACACCATGTCCATTGTTATTAAGAAGGTTTACCCAACATTTTCCAATCTTGATCGAAACGACATCATCAAAGAAAGCTCGCAGACGCTGTGTAGTTTGTTTATCAAAGAAAAAAAGAAAAGATACATTTTATCAATGTGATAATTGCCATGTGGCATTATGCCTTGATCACTTCAAATATTATCACGTTGTGCAAAATAATTAGATTCCATTACGTTGATTTTTGTAAATCTATAATGAAGTAAAAATTCTTTATTTATGCAATATTGATTTTATTTTTCATATTTTCTAACATTTTCATTAAAATTTAAATACAGTAAAAAGAAATAATTAGATTCCATTCCGTTTATTTTCGTAAATCTATAATGAAGTAAAAATTCTTTATTTATGCAATATTGATTTTATT
>NIJG01000170.1:285023-311309 GCA_002201625.1 Euglossa dilemma
CAATTGCTTCAAATCCGGAGCTTATATTACGGTGGATGAGTAACTCCTTCCAACGAAAAATCTACATATGTAAAAATTGCGAGCGATGAACTACAAACAATTAAGCGTTTGATTAATTGATAATGTGTATAAATCTATTTTTCTATTACAATTAATATTATTCAACTTTTTTGTCATTTTTGAAAAGTAAATAGAGACTGGAAACACTACTAAGCCATTCTGACCGGTCTTGGTAGAAATAGGTATTCTTAAATAGCCGGTAAATCTAGTGTTAAGTACTTTTGGCTTATTTATATAAAATTTCGGGATGTTGTTTATGTACAGATTGCCTTTTCGCGTTTGTATTAGTATACATAGGTAATAATAACTGGAGTAGTATAGAGGTGAGGTTGATTGACATTAGATGCACCTTGAAATTAGAATGTAGCATTAGAATGCTCTTGAAATCCATACTTTTAGGCTTTTTACAACACATTCTGATATTGCAGTAGGATAAATTACATTCACGCAAATTTTGTCCGATGTTAGATATTTATACGTTATAAAATAAAATATATATTCTGATGTTAAGGATCTAATATTAAAGGTGATATATTTCAGGTATTCTCAGTGACATTTTGTTTCTAGCCTTCTTAAGAATCTTCTGGACTTATCAACTTTTCTAAGCTTTATGTCAAAGACTTCAAGTAACGCAGACTGTCCCCTTTTTACAAGTTTCAGGATCTTCATTTTCCTTCGTCTTTTAGACGTGAATAGTTAACCTTTTGGGGTCTAAATATTCGCATCCGGAATGGTCCGTACTGACGTACTGACGCACTGACAGTCACTGGGAATTAAAGAACCAAATTTGATATGTATAACAAAAATTAATAATTTAATTGTGCGTGGTAAATTTCAAAACGTTATTTTTCTAACCAAATCAAAAAAAGATTGCAAAAATCGACAGACGTAAATATGCGCCTTTAGTCCACGTCAATAGCTTATAGTAAACGCATATATACGTCCTTCGTCCACAGCAGCGACTTTCGTCAAACGCATATATGCGTGCATAGAGCCCAAAGGTTTAATTCGTTGTAGTCCCGACTGGAGATTTTTCAACGATAGTGTTCCTTTTATATCCCCGATGCGACAAATGTTGCAGCTGCCAAGATACAGGTAACGTGGTAACAATTGCGAAACACTTTGTTACCCGTGTTCGAGGGCCTGTGAAGAAAATCCAGGTACAAATTATCTTCGCAAACGCCCTCGACAAATGACCCGTACCGGCCATTCAGTTAAGCGTAACTGCGGCCAATTTACAAGCCATGCAGATCCTCCCTCGGAAATTTTCCATAAACTGCAAGCTTTTATCTTATCCTATTCCACGCTGACAATACTATGTTATTTAACATTTCCTCATAATTACAAGTGCTTTGGTAAATCGAGACGATAAGACCAGAAATCGATATAACGGTACTCGTACACTCGTGTACTATCACGTGATACGAATGTCAGAATTTCGTTTCCTGTTCACCTAAATACCCGTTCCTTTCGAAGCGACCAGATGAAATTCGTCGAAAGGAGGTTAAGCGAGGGGTACGCGATTAAGGTCTTCCCGGAACCCTTAATGAACACCTTTCCTTTTCTTAGTCACACACAGAGGTTGGATGGGTATTTCCTGTCCCGTGGAGCGAGCAGGAATCGTCTCGCGAAAGGAACTGTTCGTGGTACGGTCGCCTCGGCGTTCTTGACCGAGCAATTTGTAGAATACGCGATCGTGTGTATAACGTGGCCCCATCGGCGGAGTCCGAGAAACGAACGGCGGCTAGAAAAAGGGGAAGGGGCACGGCGGGGGCACGGGGAGAGGTCGAGACGAAGCTGCGAGCCAAGTTCGCGAAGGTAAAACGTGGAAAGAGAGGTCGAAGAAGCCGGGAAAGAAGAAGAATAAAAGGAGAGCCAGCCAGGATGGCTGGTGGAAGGATCGCGGAGAGGGGATTGGAAAGGGACTGGCTGAGAAACTGCTATCACGACGGTCTGGAGTCTCTGTACGAGGAGACATAACCTAACCTAACCTAGCCTAACCTAACGTCTTGTCGCTCTGGAATCTCCCCTATGTGCCGCTGCGTACCTCCGCGTAAATACTTCTTTTAGTGTAAATAATTCCACGAAGATATTGAAACGTTTCTACGTCGCAGTTCACAGGCGATACAGAAAAGGTTCATAACGATGGCATCTGGCTTTCTTTAACCGATGCACTTTTTTCACTGATACCATGGTGTATATACGTTATATAGTTGTGCAACTTTGTTATATGCATCGCGACATTCTTCCTGTATTTGTCGCCAGAGGGATCCACGTTTATCGAATTCTCGCGAGTCCTTGTTTAGCTGTCGTATCTTGATCGCAGAAATTTCCTCTCTAACCTGATTTTTATCGTCTCGCAGTGTATAGCTTGTGTTTTATTCGAAAACTTTATCGATGAGTACACTAACGAGTCTCGAACGAAGATGCATCCTCTTTCTATTCTTCACTCACAAGTATGTATATCTTTTTTATTTTGATATACCGTTTATTTCTATCTAAGAAAAGAAAGAACGCAAGAAATGCATTTACTGTCAAATAGAATCTTTATTAATTCCATCTTAATACGTATTTCTACGTTTATATAAGAAGATAATCTTCGTGCGTATCTATGTAAAAGTAATCGCAATTAGAATTAATGGCGTTGTCTGGAAAAACAGTTTATAACCTCTTAGCGGTCGTGACGGCTGGGAATCCGTAGTATGTATAAACTGCATTTTTAGTTTTTTCTTTCGAGATCTCGATTTACCTGATTTGTCTGGGCCCCGGTTAAGCCGGTTAATCGAGGCTCAGCGTAACGAACATAAATGATGAGGCAACCTGAACTCGTAACGATATTTTCTTATATCATTTCCGGAAATATTCTTTCTTCGTCCCTGTATAAGCGCACCGGGCCAGGTTGATTGTTTTCGTGCAAACGCGTTTACGAGTTCATCTGTACACACCGAGCGAGTATATACGGGTTCATCGGCCGCGGAGGGTTAAAACATAGTCACTTGTTTAATTTGATAGCTGCCGGAACGTAGAGTGGCTCATGAACGTCGAAAGGTTGTTCGTACGAAGTACGGCCCTGGCCTGGCCGAACTTAATTTAACGAGTCGGTCACACGGAAACTCGTCCAGTGTCCTGCTGCCCGTGAGGACACTCTAGACGAGCCACGAAGCACGCAGTGAGCCGTGTGCCAAATTGCACTCGGTTCCCATTCTCGTGCCATACGAACCTGCCGTTCTTCTTCCATTAACCGTACAGAGTGAAATTAATCTAACGAATAAGGCAAGCTACCACTGACCGCGTCTGGTGTTGCATAAACAACGAAAAGGTCATTAAAAAGTAGAAGAAAGAAATACGGTAATCCTCTGACCATGGAAATTGTTGCCCAACTCTGGTTGGACGGTTGCCTTCCGTATATAAAGAGAACGTTCTATATTCGAAAATTATTACACTTTGATAGCGGGTACGCCTTTCGATAGACTGTTACCGTCGCGTACATCGCGTGGCTTCGCGTTATGTTACAAAGTTGGGTCGTGATGGGAAAAAGTTCGTTGGATTTATGGGAACTAGAGGAAATCCCAGAACACGAATTCGGAACATCGGTTACGAGACTCGGGTAGTTAATGTAACCTTAATGCGAGTGAAAAGAAATTTGATTAATAAAATTAGAAAATTATTTGCAATATATTTATTATAAACGTTTATGGATTAATTAAAGAAATAAGAAGTTTCGATATAATGTAGACGGTTTGTCATTTAACTCACTAGCGCCACCACGGCTCGTAACTGCAACGAACGTATCATAAATATTTCCATACATTTTAACTGGGATAATTTCGCGTGTATGTACGTATACCTTTACTAAAAACGTTTCTGAATTCACCTTTGGGTAGACGAAGCGAAGTAAATTGTGGTTAATCGTACGTAAAGAAATTCCGGCGATAATGAGTCTTAAAGGACGTTCAATCGAATTTGTGAAAATAAAACAGTCGGACACGAGGAGAGTTTGCAGTCACGGCATTTTCAATTTCGTTCGAGTAATTTTTGCCTTTCACAGCGGCGTTTGCGCAGACCTCTGTCACCGTGACGCGGTAAGACAGGATCTGCTCAAGGCTACGAAATGGGATAGCTCGATTCAAAGCGTAATCTCCCGCCACTTAACTTTACGTGCGTCCTTCGTCAGAAATTCCCATAGCGTGGTACCAACGGGAATAAATAATTGGTGGAAAGTAATTGCGGTTTCGTGTGCTGGAATAAGGGTACTGACGGTTTAAACGCCACCCATAGGACACAGTTTCATGGCAACCGTCAACTACGACGTGGATGGTTCAATTTTTATAACAGTAGCCTGTAATTGCTTTTATCTCCACGTAGAAACGTGAAAAATTCAACTGCCTTCCTCTTAAATACACAATTACATCGATCGACTTATTGTTAGTCCAATGCGTAATTGATCTCGTTATAATTTTATTCTAACAAAGAACAAAATTATTGGACAACAACGCAATTCATAGAAGAACGTTAATTTTGCCAAAATTTCCTACGCATTTTTAACAATTAACGCTAGGTTTAACGGACGTCTTTTGCATACCTATTTTTACGGACACACGTTAGATTTACAGGTAAAAAAGCCACCTATTTTCTTAAGAAAAAAGACCGACAATTTTAATGTAAAAACAATTACAATATTAACAAACTTAATATAAGTTAATTAAATCCGTTAATATTCTATAATCGGAGCAACCCGTCCGTCAAATTGACGGGTCTCGTAAATGTAGTATTAAAAATACAACAAATTTGGAATCTGTTTAGTAATTCTAGCGTTAATTAGATGACATTCTACAGTTTGGAATTCTTGCTATGAATATACACCGTTCCTCTAGTTACACAAACCCTATCTCAGCGATATGAGTCTCTATTGACTGACCAAGTGTACACTATAAATAAACGTTGAGTAGACTTAACCTTCTTAAGGATAAATATATCAAGAACAGGAAACAGTAACGTCCATTGAAAACGTATAATACATAAAGTCGGACAAACCGTATGCAATCAAAATGTCGGTTTTATAACTCTAAAGCGGTGCTTTAGGTAATAATAAATTCCCTAGAAGTTCTAGGGTTTACTAGACCCTCCCCGATTAATTTTCGTGATCTGGTCTAATTTTCACCTATCATTGGCTTCATCCACTTTTTCATTTCATCGTAGGATTACGTATTAACCGGAAACCTTTCGCAGCCATTTCTCTTGTATTACATATTCGACACTCGCGTTCTCGCCATTTCCATCTTGGGAATGGAACATTTCTCCCAATCTCTCAGATCAATTTGCAAAGATATCGCGTAGGAGCCGTTTGTTTCTACACTCGATCGCTTTCCAGGTTTTTATTTCACTTTTATCCGCGCTGCTTCTTGTTCGCGAGCCTGTAAAACGGTCGGTTAAGACCACGAGAGCGATGAACTAATTCCAATTCAACAAAGTGCAATAACCGTTATATAGATACTCGAGTTAATCGTATCGATCGACCTTATGCAACGCGGAACTTTGATTTTAGTGCCCAAGCCGAATACAATCGGTACTCTCTTAAACGTGTAAACCGTGTTAATCGTCGACAGTAACGATTAATCTTGGCCCCTTGAGTGCTTTCTTTCATTTTCTTTGCGTGCACCTGCTCATTTGATTATTTCCAAGTGTTAACAGCAGTGTACTTGCGCTTATTCCGCAATTAAAATAAATTATAGCAAATTGGCAAACTTTTCTGGTGGTCTCTTTGAAAAATCTTTATCTTTAATTACACTTAGAAGTTTACTATTTAATCGATTTGTAAAGAAAACGATATGTGGGATTTTAAATTTAATTCGCGCGATAAATTTAACTGAAATATAGTCTTAATTCTCATTTAGAAGTATCGAATAACCATGCATTATGACTGTATTAATAGCTGTATTGTAAATACCTGCTTCCTGTCTCATTGTTAAACATAAAATTTCCATCTTATTACGACACCATTTATTCCCACGTAAATAATCAGATGAAACTTGTGTTCTCCCATTGTGTCTGACACCCCATGGGAATGTAACGATCAATTTTGTAATCAAACATGAAATTTCTTTACTATAAAAGTAGCCAGAGCCTTAACCCTTTTAACACCATAAAGTCAATTGATTTCCTATTGTTAATATAATTCTTTTTCCTGCTATTTTTCTAAGGGAAATAACGTTTTCTTCGTTTCACGTAAAACTACATACACTTGACGATAAAATAAGGCAAAATACGTAGAGAAATATATTAATTTTAATAAATTTTCGAATGGTACTCGTAAAATTTACATAAGGATCGAGAGAAGAAGGTTCTGGAGATAGTATAAACAAGTAAAGCTTTGAAAAAAGTAAATTAATTTCCTAATACGTTTTGTGAAAAAGAAGATACACGTTTCTGAGAAGTAATGTTGGGAAAAAAATTTCATCCCATTGTAAAACGATTTCCAATTCTATTATTCTCATCCTCTATCGCGTCCGGCAACCCAATTATCGGTCTTTACCTCCTAGACTCACGAAAGATAGTCGGCTGAACCTTCGTTGAGTCTTCTTTGGAAGGGAAAAAACAGGTCTGAAACGTGATTAAACTATCGTTCGATCGGCGGAAAAAAAAAGAGACAAAGGAAAAGGCTGGTGGCGCAAAAATGATAGCGTGCACGACGTTTTCTCCCTTCTCCTGTAGGATTTCCCTGCAAAGGGCTTCCTTCTCTAGGCCGGGCACGCGATGCTTACAAATTTACGTCCCATTTACATATCGCGAACCGACAGCTGCCTCGTTCCAGCCGATTGTTCAATGAACTTTAAGCACTCTGTTTTACGCTGCATCTCGACGCCCGTTCCTCACGCGTTCGCACGTGCATAATGAAATTCGCACGGTTAAATCCCTTCGGGATAGACTTCGAGTTTGGCTATTCTTCCGGGACACAAAGTTGTTTGGTTATTAACCGTGCCTGTGAAAGTACGAAAGACGCTGTCTCGTTGACCGTATATATCGAATTATTTCCTAAATTTACAAGCAGCTCGGGATTTTAATTTTTCAATTTCGAACCTTGAAACTTTGTAAATCTCGATTTCTCAAATTTTGTATCCTTCGAACTTCCGAATTTTTGATTTTTCTAATTCTCCGAACTTCGAATTCTTGATTTGCCGAATTGTCGAATTTTTTGATTCTCATTTTCCAAATTTTCAAACATTCGAAAACGTTTCCGAGCTTCCCGAGTCTTTAAACATTCGAATTCTCAAATTTCTATCTTCTAAAAATTTTCGAAGTTTTATAAATCATTCGATATCTGATCATTTTTGTAAATAATTGTAAAACATCTACGTTTTCCAATTCTCTATATATTTTTTAAAAATTATTCTTTGTTGCGTAAGAGGCTGTAATTCGATTAGTTTTTGGAAAAGGAAGAACTATGAAATAATTCTTGTGCCAGACACCGCGATAATATTCAGGACATAGGATTTGGGTTAAAGAAAGGGTTGCATTGTATTTCGAATCCACACAAATGCACATTGATATGCAATGGTAACGGAGTCATATTTTAGTTCTCCTACTTACCCCGATTTCTGACCTTATTCCACGGAATACCTAGATCGATCAAGGGACTTGCCGTGTGAATTACTGAAAACCATTTTACCAAACTTTTTCCTTAAATTCCTGCCGCGCGCGAGGAGGACTCGGCTTCTAGAAAATGCAGTCGAAAAAAGGGTGGAAGATCCGGTCGTGGGAATGCACGGGTTGTGAGAATGTGCACGCTGAATGCTCGGTGATTTTCTTCCGCGCTAATTCAAGGTTTTGCTCCGGTGAACGAGTTACTCTTCGACTCTTGAACAACGACCGTGTGTACATTGTGGCCTATACGCATTGTGCACGCGAAGACCTGTGATTCCAGTATTCGTCGTCTCGTGACGTTAAGATCATAGCGTGCAAAATGGGCAGGAAATTAATATGATTCCTCACGAGACAGCGACGATTATCGAGACTAATCGGTTAATCGTTAACGAACCGTGGAGAATAATCATTGATATGTGGACGTTAAATAAATAATACGTGAAATTGATTTATTATTAAAATTATGGGAAGCTTAGAGGAAGCTTTCCGACTTAATCGGAACGCTTGAATGAATTATTTATGAAATAAGTAGATTTAATCGTAGATTTTTTTTAATCGACATATTTCGCAAAAAGAAAAGATAACAAACAATTTCTTTGTAATGACTAAACACCATGTATCTTCATCGAGTATAGAGACCACCATCCAATGGAATATTTCTGAAATAAAATTGTTAAAATCGCTCACTTCTCGCACACACTCGTATCGACTACAACGTGTACACAATGTCACAACAATAATTGATATTTGGACATTAAAGAAATAATACGTGAAATTGATTTATTATTAAAATAATAGGAAGCTTAGAATGACTTAATCGAAACGCTCAAATGAATTATTTACAAAATATGGAGATTTTTTNAAGGAAGAACTATGAAATAATTCTTGTGCCAGACACCGCGATAATATTCAGGACATAGGATTTGGGTTAAAGAAAGGGTTGCATTGTATTTCGAATCCACACAAATGCACATTGATATGCAATGGTAACGGAGTCATATTTTAGTTCTCCTACTTACCCCGATTTCTGACCTTATTCCACGGAATACCTAGATCGATCAAGGGACTTGCCGTGTGAATTACTGAAAACCATTTTACCAAACTTTTTCCTTAAATTCCTGCCGCGCGCGAGGAGGACTCGGCTTCTAGAAAATGCAGTCGAAAAAAGGGTGGAAGATCCGGTCGTGGGAATGCACGGGTTGTGAGAATGTGCACGCTGAATGCTCGGTGATTTTCTTCCGCGCTAATTCAAGGTTTTGCTCCGGTGAACGAGTTACTCTTCGACTCTTGAACAACGACCGTGTGTACATTGTGGCCTATACGCATTGTGCACGCGAAGACCTGTGATTCCAGTATTCGTCGTCTCGTGACGTTAAGATCATAGCGTGCAAAATGGGCAGGAAATTAATATGATTCCTCACGAGACAGCGACGATTATCGAGACTAATCGGTTAATCGTTAACGAACCGTGGAGAATAATCATTGATATGTGGACGTTAAATAAATAATACGTGAAATTGATTTATTATTAAAATTATGGGAAGCTTAGAGGAAGCTTTCCGACTTAATCGGAACGCTTGAATGAATTATTTATGAAATAAGTAGATTTAATCGTAGATTTTTTTTAATCGACATATTTCGCAAAAAGAAAAGATAACAAACAATTTCTTTGTAATGACTAAACACCATGTATCTTCATCGAGTATAGAGACCACCATCCAATGGAATATTTCTGAAATAAAATTGTTAAAATCGCTCACTTCTCGCACACACTCGTATCGACTACAACGTGTACACAATGTCACAACAATAATTGATATTTGGACATTAAAGAAATAATACGTGAAATTGATTTATTATTAAAATAATAGGAAGCTTAGAATGACTTAATCGAAACGCTCAAATGAATTATTTACAAAATATGGAGATTTTTTTTAATCGACATATTTCGCAAAAATAAAAGACAACAAACAATTTCTTTGTAATTACTAAACACCACATAACTAAATGTGTCTTCATCGAGTATAGAGAGCCTTATCCAATGAAATATTTCTGAAATAAAATTGTTTATATCGCATACACTCGTATCAACTGCAACGTGTACACAATGCCACAATAATAATTGATATTTGGATATTAANCTTTGTAATCGCTAAACACCACATAACTAAATGTATCTTCATCCAGTATAGAGAGCCTCATTCAATGGAATATTTCTGAAATAAAATTGTTTATATCGCATACACTCGTATCACCTGCAACGTGTACACAATGTCACAACAGTAATTGATATTTGGACATTAAAGAAATACTACGTGAAATTAATTTATTATTAAAATTATAGAAAGCTTAGAGTGACTTAATCGGAACGCTCAAATGAATTATTTACAAAATAAGAAGATTCTTTTTAATCGATATATTTCACAAAAAGAAAAGATAAACAATTCTTTGTAATCGCTAAACACCACATAACTAAATGTATCTTCATCGAGTATAGAGACCCCCATCCAATGGAATATTTCTGAAATAAAATTGTTAAAATCGCTCACTTCTCGCACACACTCGTATCACCTGCAACGTGTACACAATGCCACAATCAGAATTGATTTTTGCCTTGCACTCGACAAACTGCAAAGTTATTTATATTCTCGTTTATACACGCCGTGGAACACGATATATAATCCTTTCTCACTGTTATTACCGCATATTAAATCTCTCGGATCAAAGAACGTCGCTTGCAGACGAAGACGGTTTTAACGGAATATGCACGCGAGCAAGTGCATAACGGGGTTGCACGGCTCGTTCTTTGACGAATCGCCGGTGCAACGTGTGTGTATGTACGCCGGAATAATCAACGTGCACGAATAGGCTGTAATTACCTTAAGCCGCGTCTAGCGATTTTCGGCCGCGATAACGCCCGAGAGAATCTCTCGTGCCAGTTTAACGGGATCGTTTTAATCGCATCGCAGCTTAGAAACCGCATTCTTTCTCTTAGTTTGCAGTTTCGCGAAAGTGACTACCATTCGGCACGTGCATTGTTTCGATCTTTCGCTTTGTACAGTGCTTGTGTATCGGTGAAAACGATCGTGTTCGTTTTTAACGGGTTCAGTTCGTTAATTGGTGTCGAATGTTTAGCTCGGTATCAGGAATTGAAGCTGAGACCGGTGAGTGGTCATGGGTGTAATTTTTATTTAGAAGAGTAATTACGCAATTAGTTGGAAATCATTTCGTCATTCGGCTCTAATTAATTAGCAAGCGAATATATTAGAAAATGTTATAAATAACACATGAACGAATAAAGATAATTATAACAATATATAATACATATATGAGAATAATAAATACATTAACATGCGTGAAAGTTCTGGCCAAAGATCACTTCCCAGATGTTCCCTTTAAACTCGAATAAATTTATCGCGTGTATCAACAGTGTTGTAAATCAAAAATGAAAGAAGAAAGATTGCAAGAAGTTTCATTGAAATTGCGCTTAAGATAGCGGATATCAGACTGCGAGTTAGACGTTTTTAATAATATTTAAAGATTTAAAGATAAATATAAAAATGAAAGTCCAGTATCAGTTTCACCTAAAGCATATTCGAATAATTGCAAAAGCAAAAAGATTAATATTAAGGCGGAAATAAAGAGAGAAATTATTGAAATATAAACTTACTTTCACTAGATTTCTAGTATCCTTCGCAAATATTTCGCACTTCCTTATATTTTTTCGCAGCACCGATCAAAAATACGATAAGCTCGGTTAATGAGCTTAGTTGCCTGTCGCGGAATCACGTTCCTTTAAAAAATAGAGAAGGAAGTGAACGGTACTTGCACGGTTTCTCCCAAATGTAGAAGAGCTGCGAAGAGACTTTATTACTCTTCGTTTGTGTCTTTCTACAATATCGTCGCACAAAGATACAATTTTTCTACCTTTGTACCGTCTGTATTTGGCACACTCGAGAGCCACGACAATACGAGAAATGAACCATTCGTCCCAAATATCACCACGAAGACGCTGTTACGAACTAGACTTCGCGAGGTCGTGGATGAATCGATCTGGGACATTCAAACGAAGATTCCGGACTGCAATTTCTGTTGAAAATTTCAGAACGAAATGGTTAAAAATTAAATTCCGTGGAGAAATCTTAGCGATGTCGAATCTCACGTGCCTCGTGGATCACGGATCAATCTCAAAAGATAACGTTGAAGTAATTGATATCGCTGTAATTTCACAGATTTGCTGAAAATACAGGAAATTGACACTACTGAACGAGTCAAAATGTTTGGTTCTGATTTTTCCTGCTGTTTAACCCTTTGCGAGAAAGCAAACTCTACTCTACCAAAGCAGAGAACCATACTATAATCTTGTATTATATTAATTTCTATATCAGTTTACATCCAAAGAACATAAATTTCTAAGAAACCTTTTCACGAATCAATACTGTGCTTCTATCAATTGGAGATAACGAAATCTAATATAAACAAAAACGAGTTCGGTCAACGATAATTAATTCCGACCAGCATGATGCCTATGTATAAATTTAATACGACCACAAAGGGTTAATAATTAAAAGTGAGAAAATTTGGCGCAAAACTAATCATCGAAGACTGGAACATGCAAGATGACCCAGTAGCACCTTAATCGACCTAGCGAAATCACGGTTTCACGTAATTACGTAAAAATAAAGAAATTCTGGTTCAGAACTGACTAGCCTGAAATTAGACTTTCGAAGGTCTACCTTGCGAGATCATAATTCCTAATTATTCCAACCGAATTACCTATAGAATTACAGAAAATTTCATTCAAAGTTGAATCTTTCAAGATAACTGAATAGTACTCTAATCTAGCGAAATCACGGTTTCCGCAAGTTCCAACTAGCCTGCTCGTAAAAATAGATAAAATCCGGTTGAAAACTGACCAGTTGAAGACTGGAACATGCAAGATGACCCAGTAGCACCCTAATCGACCTAGCGAAATCACGGTTTAACGTAATTACGTAAAAATAGAGAAATTCTGATTCAGAACTGACTAGCGTGAAATTAGACCTTCGAAGGTCTACCTTGCGAAATCATAATTCTTAATTATTCCAACCGAATTACCTATAGAATTACAGAAAATTTCATTCAAAGTTGAATCTTCCAAGATAACCGAATAGCACTCTAATCTAGCGAAATCATAATTCCTAATTATTCCAACCGAATTACCTATAGAATTACAGAAAATTTCATTCAAAGTTGAATCTTCCAAGATAACCGAAAAGCACTCTAATCTAGCGAAATCACGGTTTCCGCAAGTTCCAACTAGCCTGTTCTTAAAAATAGATAAAATCCGGTTGAAAACTGACCAGTGAAGTCTGGAACTTACAAGATGACCTAGTAGCACCCTAGTCGACCTAGCTAAATCACGGTTCCTGGTCGTTGCAACCAGATTGCTGCTAAAAGTGGAGGAAATCTGGTTGTGATGGGTGAAGTGACGTAACCCATGGCGTGTATTGCCACTTTTCTTTGACGCGTACGAGGCCCGCGTCTATCGGCCAGTGAGAAACTGGTTTCAGAATGCGACGCAGCGGCAGCCCGGATTGGCATTGGACCTCCGGTGTAATGCACTTGAACGCGATTGCATTCGAGGCAAAGGTACAGGCCGGACTCTGCTGTGTCTCGCGGAGGCCGTTTAGACACGTTGCCGGGAGGGAAAGAGAGATATTTGGCTATCCGCCAGCACGGCCGACCGAAATGAACGAGGTTCACGGTCGAGACTGGAATTCAGAAGCCACCGCCTGTGCGCCGGCAGTCGAATGGAATCGTGACCACGGAAACGGCCACGCATCCTACTTTACGATGGTCCCGCGTTCGGTGACGTTGGGCCATTTGCTGGCTGTTGCGACCCCGAGCGTAAATAAAATGCCGCGTCGTGGCGGCCTTATTGTCGCTGGTCTCGTCCGTGCCCTCCGGCTCAGGGTAAATGTCGCGAGCCCTCTAATCGGTCGATCGATTGCTTGTTTGCGAACCCTACGATGTCAGGGATCGCGTCTACGTGCTGGAAAGTTTGCTTGGTCCCTGGAGCCGTGCTTTGAAATTTTTACGTGCCATCCGTTGGCTCGGGTTTATCCTAGACATAGGTCGGGTTCCTTATTTTATTATTTCTAGTTTTTATCATTTCACTTCGTAACGTCGAGGTATTCTACAACAGTGTCGGTAGTTGAGAGTATTTTCAGAGATCTGTCGCACACGTTGGTGATTTAGAGCAGTGTTTCCCGTCGTGATAGGAATATCGAGTAACGAAATTCTATTTCTATAAATGTCGCCGCTCCTCGGAATTTATAATTCCTATTAATAATTGATTTACAACGTCGGGAGTATATCTGGAGTAAGTTATTTTGTATGTATTTTATCGATACATAGTTTATCCAGAATTTTACGAAGGGTGGCAAAGAAGAATTAATTCCTCGTGAGCGTCGACAGGTCTTCGATTGCACCTCTGCGTGGCCATTGAACGGCACTCGGTCAGTTTCCTGGAACACGCTGCCCGAAAATCGATCCACGACACGTTAGTTCTTTATCGACGTGCTACGCCTGCTGATATCCTGGGGAATCCCCTGTTTTTGACGTGTTACCTGACTTTATTTAAATCGGAAACTTCGGCCAATTTTGGGAACGCTTTCGGATGAAGGAAATTGGTTTGGACTATGGAATCGGATGACGAAAGTTTCGTGCTATTTTTTCGAGAATTATGCAGTTATCGCTATTAAATGCAGGTAGAAGAATCGGAATCCAACGAATGGTAAAATATTCATGTGAGAAACTCGATAAGTCTTTATGATGTCGATATTGTTGTTGATATTTTGTGACCAACCGTTTTAAACTTCTCACTAGATTTGGTCCATCGAATCACTAGGATTCGCAAACTTATCACTAATCCTATCGTATTGCTTGCATTTTTCGGAAAGAAATGGACGTTTCTAGAACGAATCAGTACATCCGATACAATTCTTCTCTGTTAGACACATTCACCAGGTTCGTTAGATTCATCTAATCGGCAATGCAATTACTAAACTCTATTCGTGCTAATTAACTTTCAATCTTTTAACTAAATGTTACTCTAACATAAAACCACGCGAATTCAATTTACTAACTACACCCTACAATTACTATTTTCAAAAATTGATTTCCTCCTCTCACTATCCACTCCAATTAAAGCTATCAATGACAAAGACTTTCCTCATCGCGATCATCAAGCTGATTCTCCCCGACTCGACACCTATTCCTGCCTTTTTCCCAGCAGTTTCGTGCAGCTACACGAGCCGAACCTCTGCGAACGTTTGCCAACTAAACAGAGCATGAACCGAGGGTCGAACAATTCACCTGCTGGCCCGTGAAAATCGGCAAAACGCGATGAAACGGTCGCATTAAGTCCACGATGGGGTCTGTACGGCGAGCTCGTAATGGAAAACAGCGCGTTCTCGTAGCCGGCAAAGGCTTCTCCGTTAAGAGAAAAGAAATTCAGCGATTCCTCAGTGCCGGTATTGGCAGACTCTAGCCTAGTGGCTGGCTGAGTCAGCGCGAACGGTGTTAGACAAAGGCTGAAGGGAGTGAATTCTCTCATTTTTCTCTCCTCCTCTCATTTTTTTTTTTTTTTCGTCAGGGGTTCGCCTTGAAATAACCACCCGTCGCGGCTTTAGTCGGCGATGGAGTGCACTTATAAACGAAGTGCAGCCAGGAAGCCAGGCGCATATGGTTGCAGGAGAAACACGCTCGAATTCGACGACGGTGCCACGTGTTCGAGGGTCGATGCACCGTTCGTTCTTTCGTTCGTTCCTGTTCCGATGTCCCCACGATCCCTCCGGGTTCTCTCTTCGTTCGTTCCTGCTCGCTCTTCATCCCTGGAGAGCAGAAAAGCCAGCATTGGGTTAGGTTAAGCACGTCCTGCGCTCTCTATTGAGCGTAAACAATGCGGTGAGAGTGGCGGTGATTTAAATAACCCTGGCATAACGAACCTTGAACCGGGTGTTTCGGTGGGAAGCAGCGATTGTTGCGAAAGGTGCATTGGTTCTGCTGTGGTAACGCGTGTTTGGCATCGTTTAACCATCTATTTCAACGAGTTTCAATAGATTATCATACGTCTACTTGTCGTTTATGCACCGTCCGGTCGATTGGAGGACAGGTTGAATAGATCCTTTGGAAAATATGACTAACTTTTTACTTGCGTTTACATTTTTACCCTTGTTTCACCAATTATAACGTATATGAACGTACATCGATGGCTTTTAGTGTCTTCGTACATACGTTATATTTCTTTTATACATTTTTTCTACCGAATTATACTGCTTATTGTACGTTGTATTTATATATCTTTTGAATTGCCCGAATATATTCTATAAATTATGGAATTAAAGGAAAATTTGTTTCATCCAAACACAATGGATCGGATGTTTCATTGTCAAATTGGAAAATGAATTGTAGCGTACATAAGGATTTTTAGTTATTATTCTAAAGTGTGCGATCAGATCTGTGAGTCATTCCAATTCGAATGATTCAGATCTTTGGTCCAGTTGTTTCTCGAAGGGATGAAGTACCACTCGTACCGAGCACATTGCTCTTTTTACTTCCAAGCAATTATACATCGAGCCATTGTAGAAACGAAAGTGTACTTGCTTTATGTTCACACCTGCGTGCTCTTTCGAGTACCAGTATAACGTAGATCTATATTTATGAGCATCAGCTCAATGCGAATTATTACCACGTGGTAGCAAATGAAAATGTCCATAAAAGATTCTTGGAATCATTCTGCAACACGCTTCATTTATTTCCTATTTTACCGAAATTAATGTTAATTCTATTCTAAATTTTTAAATTCGATATTCTAAATTTTTTATGTTCTATATATTCTTATATTCTTTCTATTCTCTTCTATTCTTTAAATTCTAAATTTTAATCAATTTTCTGTAAGCGAAATAGATTGATCTCGCAAAAGAAAATTTTTCTCAATATCTCCATTTGCAAATTTTCGCGAAACTCAACGTCGATCAATATCAACTCGGTAGACCAAAACAGGTAGCACGTAAATAACCCAAATTACCATTCCAAGAAAGGCTCATCGAGGTGCACGAAATTCCCGTCAGAAGTGCCCTCTTCACCCCCCGTTTTTCCTAACTTATTTACCCTAATTTCGCCGGACTTGCTTCTCCACCAAATCGGGACGGAGTCGCGAAATCGAATTTAACTTTGATGACTAACGATCGCGGGTGTTTTTGCTAGGGGAACGTTTCCTGTGCACGCGGATGGCACGATATCGATTCGACGAGGAGAAATGGAGAGAAAAAACAGAAACGAATGCACGATAGTTGGGCGATTGCTTTCGACCGACGAGAAATCGCCGCTTTGCCAATTTTTCGTCGCGATTTTTCCCCACTGCCGCATTCTGCCGCACGTCTGCCTATCCGCCATCCGATTTATGGAGTCCTCTCACAGACTGTTCGTTTGCTCTCGAAGAGACGTTGCAAACGTGAACACATACACCCCGGTTCATAAGTATCTGGACATTGGTGGAAACACGAAGCAAAAAGAGCCGAAAGATCGTTAAGAAATTAACCCTTTGCACTCGGCGACTTTTTCGTTATGGCAGAATAGCAATTCGAGGATTCTCTGCCATAAAGCCTGGAAATGAAAAATCGTAGATAAATTTACACGTAAAACTATTTTACTTCGACGTTCCACGCATCGTTGCGTTATTTTAAATTTAACATATTTATTAACGTCGATCTTTGGAATTCGATTAAACGAGGGTTAATGTTTGAAGAGGTGTGCTGGATTACTCGACCTCTCGTAAGTTTTCCAAATCTTGGCAAACGTGAACATATACACCCCGGTTCATAAGTATCTGGACACTGGTGGAAACACGAAGCAAAAAGAGCCGAAAGATCGTTAAGAAATTAACCCTTTGCACTCGGCGACTCTTTCGTTACGGTAGAATAGCAATTTGAGGATTCTCTGCCATAAAGCCGATGATACCGTTAAAACTGGAAATGAAAAATCGTAGGTAAATTTACACGTAGAACTATTTTACTTCGACGTTTCACGCGTCGTTGCGTTATTTTAAATTTAACATATTTATTAACGTCGATCTTTGGAATTCGATTAAACAAGGGTTAATGCAAAGGGTTAATGTTTTGAAGAGGTGTGCTGGATTACTCGACCTCTCGTGAGTTTTCCAAATCTTGGCTAACTGGAGTCTATCTTCTTGAAAATTAGGTATATTACACACGAAGTATACAATCGAGTCCTTTTAGTCTCGATATATAGCAGAAATATATAGCGCGTTTTGTGTTGTAAATTAATTTGACAGAACGGTATTAAAGTAGACGAGTTATTAGTCAGGAAAATTTAGAGATAGAATCTTAAAGTCTGAAAATATCTTAGTGGCGTCTCAGAAGAGGTTCTTCTTCAGTTCAACAAACTAGTTGGGATAGAGTGTCGAAAGCGAAATGAAAAATCGATTTCTCATAGAAGAATGACCGTATCCATGATCACCTTATGATTAATACTAGATTTATGGGACCCGTCAATCTGACGGGTGAATTTCTCCAATTATACAATATTTATAGATTTAATCTACTTATATTAAATTTGTTAATATCGCAATTATTTTTAAATTAAACTCATGGTCTTATTTTTTAAGAAAATACGTAGTTTTCTTTACCCGTAAATCAGACGGGTCTCTATAAACCTAGTGTTAATTACAATCCACCTAATTGATCCCATATCTCTTCAGCGGAGTTCAAATCGTCTAACCTCGAGGTCCAACAGGTGATCGTGGATCGATCGTGTTTAATAATTTTTCTGCAACTGTAGCGGATAATTTTTCGAAATTTTTTCTCTACTTTTTCGATCGTTACGTCGGTTAGTTTTAATCCGGAACAAGTATCACGTTTCGCGTGAGAGCAATATCAGCGAACGAAGGATTTGCTTTACGAGACAGACACAAGGTACTTTGAATTGAAAATCACTGGAACCCCTCTCTGTTCTGCCAAATTTGCCGAGAAACTTTATCGTTGTGGCACATCCCGTCGCGAGCAGTAAAAACAGGCAACGCCGGGCAACTTATGATACGCTCGCGTGGAGAACTGCTGTCGGTTGGTTTTATGGAAAAGCGTACGAGTTGTATATCACCGCGATGCATTGTAGTATTCGAGGAAATCACGGTACCTCGGTGAAAAGAACGCGATGAATGAAATTATTTCTCTGCATCCACGTGAAACTTCTAGACTCTCGATAACCGAGTGTACACAGCTATAGTCTTCTACTCTTTCATCTTCTCTCACGATTAATCTATATTTACCGAGTAAAACTATCAATTAATTAATTTTCGGATATATTCGAAAACTCCGTTTAATCCTTTTAGGGCCAGAGCCGATATTTCGGCCCGCACCATGTTTACCATTCGCATTGCGAGAGATCTCTATCTGAAAATAAATTTCCAATGTGCAAAATTATGTCACAAATATATTTAGTATAACATAATTTTGTTTCATCAATTTTACCTATAACAATTACTTGTTTCGAATGAGATAATCTGTCCAACGCCTTGGAGTTATTTTTTGTTTCTTCTGCAATATTACTTATTTTGTTAAGAAATATATTGCAAATTTGAAATATATGCTTTGGAATAAACGGTCTATATAAAGTTGTGATAAAAATATGACTTTTCCTATGTGCAATTACGTTTCGAATCAGAGAACTCAATTTTTCTTTTTTCTTTTTCTTTATCACTTATACCTTTGTTATTTATCCAGTTAACTGTGATTGACGAGTATACTCGTCATGGAGTGATGCGTAAAAAGTGACGATCATTGGTTATTTGCATTGTAATTTTTGCGAAAGACAAAACATATTCATTTTAGGTTTAGAATATTTCGAGGCCAGATCGGAATAAGATGAACAAATAAAAGGTAAGAAAAATTTGAGACAAATTCTCGTTTTTCGCGACATAGGTTCGCGCTCTCAAAAGAGGGCCCACAGCTAACTGGTTAAGTAATTTATTTATGTAATTTTTGTTATTAATTCTATATAATAACTTTATTATTTATTTATGTAATTTTCAATGAATATAGAAAAACTACCATCACCTCTTTATTCTCTATTTCGTCCTTAATACACAGCTTTTTGAATTAAGTAAAAATTTCTTTTCCTTTGATTTTAATGATCCTTTTTCAAAATCCTAAAAATAAAATCGTAAAATTCCGCCGGTTATCTTCGCATAACCACCTCTTTTCGCCCTAAAGGGACTAAAAGGGTTAATCTCGAAAATCGCGGACCGAAAAAGTATATTCTTTCGAATTCTAAATTCGCGAGGAAAAATCTTCGATATTTGTTCCGATATTTATTCGGAATTTTGTTATCAGGAGAAATTGGACGGTATGATAGACCATCCGTTTACCGAATATCCTGGATAGATATGCTGAACGATGCGCGCGTATGCGTTCACGGGTCTTACATTTTACAAATGCCGGAATCTTCGGGTAAAAATGAGGGAGAAACGTCGCCGAAGATTTCATAGCACTTCCTATCGATCACTATCTCCTCACCTCGGGAAAAGCCACCCCCGGAGGAAAGGGAGCCGGAATCGATGACTGAACGTTGGAAACTTCTCCGGAGGTTGGCAAACTTTCGCCGGGGAAAGAAAGCGCGGTTTCGGGCCGGAACGAAAGAAAAGAAAAACGATCATGGCACGAATAGGGCTCGTCCGGTTTGAGTGGCAGCGCGGATTTCACTTCGATTCGGGTTGCTTCCACGCGAGATATCCTGGCCGATAAGCGGAGGCCTCCGCAAAATGTTGCGCATTGCGTCTTACAACACGCAGTGCCGGCTATAGCTGCCGCCCGCCGGGCTGCAAGCCACTCTCTCTCTCTCTCTCTTTCTCTCTCTCGCGCTGCAGTCTGCAGGTGGTCAACCTCGTGCTCTCCTTCTCTCTGCCGCCGCGCACTTCCTTCTTCCTTTCGATCGAAGCGGAAGTCACGATGCTGGAATTTCCGTTTCTCGTGTAATTTTCTTTCCTTTTTGGTTACCTTCCACCCCGAAGAAGATTAGAAACCCATCGCAGAACTCTATCAGTGAAGTTCACCGTTGAGAAATTGAACATCGTCTTTTTTTTCATCGTCGTGTATGAACCACGAGTATGAAATAAAATGAAAGTATAGATAAAATGAACGAAGATCATCCGTTAAAGAATACTCCATTAACAAGAATATCACTCTATACAAAACCTTTTTTTAAAGTATATATGTAACTATAAAGAATTTGCCGCCGCGCACTTCTTACTTTCGATCGAAACGGAAGTCACGATACTAGAATTTCCGTTTCTCGTGTAATTTTCGCTTATTTTTTCGTTTTTCCTTTCTTTCCGATTACCTTCCACCCCGAGGAATATTAGCCCTTTGCACTCGAGTGGTGACTATCAGTCACCATGAAACTTTGAAGACTCGTATTAATTAATATATCAAATTTAAGATAATATAACAATTCGCGAAATATCCAAATCAAATAATTCAACGTGTTAATTGTTATACGATCCTCTATTTGCCACTCAAAAAAATAATATCAGTTTTATGCCAAAAAATTTGTGAATTTCTACTTTTCTGTAGCTAAAAGATCGCCGAGTGCAAAAGGTTAGAAACCCATCGCAGAATATGATCAGTGAAATTCACCGTTGAGAAATTAAACTTCGTGTCATCGTATAGTATTCTACGAGTATGAAACAAAAGTATAGGATAAAACGAATGAAAATCATCCGTTAAAAGACACCCATTAACGAAAGTTGTGGTTGGGGGTGTGGAATGTAGGAGGGTGTCAGTCGTATTGTTTATTAATTATTGAATATGATTTATTGATTTATTGGGGAGTAAAAATTATAATTTGACAAGGTTTGCGATTTTTTATCTGGTTTCCTAGATGCTTATGCAAAGAAAAGTGGAAATTAGAAGTGAAAATGTAAGAGAGGGTTAATAATGTTATTCGTTATTTATTTTATGTAACGAGTTGAATGTTGGTAGATAAAAATTGTAATTTCTTGAGGTTTGCGATTTTTCATATGATTTCGAACATGCCTGATGAGTTAGATAGGGAAAAGGTAAGGTTGGGGGTTGAGGAATGTAGGAATGGATTAGTTGTGTTGTTTATTAATTATTTTATGTGATTTTTTAATTTATTGGGGAGTAAAAATTATAATTTGACAAGGTTTGCGATTTTTTATCTGGTTTCCTAGATGCTTATGCAAAGAAAAGGGGAAATTGGGAGTAAAAAATGTAAGAGAGGGTTAATAATGTTGTTCGTTATTTGTTTTATGTAATGAGTTGAATATTGATAGATAAAAATTATAATTTGTCGACATTTGCGATTTTTCATATGACTTCGCATGAGGAATGTAGGAAGTTGTTAGTTGTGTTCTATATTATTCCTTGTATATGATTTACTAATTTATTTAGAGATAAAAATTATAATTTTACATCGATACAAAACCATTTTTGCAACTGCAAAGAATTGGCAGATCCTAAGATGGACCAATCGCGAAACTTTGAGCTATTACCGGTCTTGGAAACTCGCTGATGGAAAATCGTATCGATAATAGTACTCGACTTCCGATACTCGATTACCCCAATCTTAAACATCTCTCTTTCAAATACACCAGCGGAGATATTTACGCGAGCCGTGAGATGGCGTTGAAGTGGATGCACGGGGAAAACGAGCCGTCGAGTCCGCTCTCAGTGTAAACTTCAACCCTTGCGGAAAGCGTGCATATTTTTAGGGAAGAAGTGCGTCTCTCGACCGGATCCGGTATATCCTCACTTATGCCGTTAGTAAAAGCAGATTATCCACGCCCTTCTGCGTAAATGCATATACCCCCTCTCTCGCTGTTACGTGTGACAGCTGCGGTGCTTAAAATAGGGGTTCGGTAGTTCGGCAACGTGCACCGTTGCTTTTGTACGACCACGATAACGGCGAGCATGTGCTGGATAAATCGCGGCACGATTGTCATACCGAATAAACCTGATTTTTCCTTTCATACGGCCTGTTGTCCGCCGCTTGGCCAACGATGATGAACGAACGATTGGGAAATCTGTTTAATTCGCGTGCCCGTGATTGCTGCTCTTCCGATCGAAAGCAACCAGAGATTGATGGCGCGTCCGAGTGTCCCTGCTTTCATTGTCGAGAATGCAAATCGTTTTATCTTTATGGAATAACAACGTTCTGTGCTCTGCAATTGTCGTTTAATTTCGATATTATTTTTATTTGGCGTTAAAGAGCATTTCATTATTTTTTCCTTTTTCTTTTGAGGACATTCTTTGGTTTGCATCAATACACGATTTCTTTTTATTGAAATTACTGTATAGGGTGTTTATTATAATAATAATATCACGTAATTATTCTACCAGGTGTGTACGTAGGTTCATAAGTCGTTGGTAATTTTTACGAAATTTTTCGAGGATGAAAATCGTTTTATTTTTATGAAATAACAACGTTTTGTGCTCTGCAATTGTCGTTTAATTTCGATATTATTTTTATTTGGCGTTAAAGAGCATTTCCTTATTTTTTCCTTTTTCTTTTGAGGATATTCTTTATTTTGCATCGATACACGATTTTTTTTTTATTGAAATTACTGTATCGGGTGTTTATTATAATAATAATATCACGTAATCATTCTACCAGGTGTGTACGTAGGTTTATAAGGTCATTGGTAATTTTTACGAAATTTTTCGAGGATGAAAATCGTTTTATTTTTATGAAATAACAACGTTTTGTGCTCTGCAATTGTCGTTTAATTTCGATATTATTTTTATTTGGCGTTAAAGAGCATTTCCTTATTTTTTCCTTTTTCTTTTGAGGATATTCTTTATTTTGCATCGATACACGATTTTTTTTTTATTGAAATTACTGTATCGGGTGTTTATTATAATAATAATATCACGTAATCATTCTACCAGGTGTGTACGTAGGTTTATAAGGTCATTGGTAATTTTTACGAAATTTTTCGAGGATGAAAATCGTTTTATTTTTATGAAATAACAACGTTTTGTGCTCTGCAATTGTCGTTTAATTTCGATATTATTTTTATTTGGCGTTAAAGAGCATTTCCTTATTTTTTCCTTTTTCTTTTGAGGATATTCTTTATTTTGCATCGATACACGATTTTTTTTTTATTGAAATTACTGTATCGGGTGTTTATTATAATAATAATATCACGTAATCATTCTACCAGGTGTGTACGTAGGTTTATAAGGTCATTGGTAATTTTTACGAAATTTTTCGAGGATGAAAATCGTTTTATTTTTATGAAATAACAACGTTTTGTGCTCTGCAATTGTCGTTTAATTTCGATATTATTTTTATTTGGCGTTAAAGAGCATTTCCTTATTTTTTCCTTTTTCTTTTGAGGATATTCTTTATTTTGCATCGATACACGATTTTTTTTTTATTGAAATTACTGTATCGGGTGTTTATTATAATAATAATATCACGTAATCATTCTACCAGGTGTGTACGTAGGTTTATAAGGTCATTGGTAATTTTTACGAAATTTTTCGAGGATGAAAATCGTTTTATTTTTATGAAATAACAACGTTTTGTGCTCTGCAATTGTCGTTTAATTTCGATATTATTTTTATTTGGCGTTAAAGAGCATTTCCTTATTTTTTCCTTTTTCTTTTGAGGATATTCTTTATTTTGCATCGATACACGATTTTTTTTTTATTGAAATTACTGTATCGGGTGTTTATTATAATAATAATATCACGTAATCATTCTACCAGGTGTGTACGTAGGTTTATAAGGTCATTGGTAATTTTTACGAAATTTTTCGAGGATGAAAATCGTTTTATTTTTATGAAATAACAACGTTTTGTGCTCTGCAATTGTCGTTTAATTTCGATATTATTTTTATTTGGCGTTAAAGAGCATTTCCTTATTTTTTCCTTTTTCTTTTGAGGATATTCTTTATTTTGCATCGATACACGATTTTTTTTTTATTGAAATTACTGTATCGGGTGTTTATTATAATAATAATATCACGTAATCATTCTACCAGGTGTGTACGTAGGTTTATAAGGTCATTGGTAATTTTTACGAAATTTTTCGAGGATGAAAATCGTTTTATTTTTATGAAATAACAACGTTTTGTGCTCTGCAATTGTCGTTTAATTTCGATATTATTTTTATTTGGCGTTAAAGAGCATTTCCTTATTTTTTCCTTTTTCTTTTGAGGATATTCTTTATTTTGCATCGATACACCATTTTTTTTTTTATTGAAATTACTGTATCGGGTGCGTATTATAATAATACTATATTTAATTTATAATAATCATATTACATAATTATACTATCAGGTGTGTACTAGGTTCATAAGATCGTTGGTAATTTTTCCAAATTTTTTTAAGCAATGCAAACGATTTCACTCTCGTTGTGTATTGTGAATTATGATTGTATACAATATTAATTATTCAGTTGATCGTTGAAGCGTTGTGTTATATATAACATTTACGCGGAATTAAAAGTACAGATTACACTGCATTTATCGAATGATGTAGACGTGGTATTATTCGTGAAATATACGTTATCGGAAGTAGATAATTTGCAACAGATTGGGTGTTTAGGTAAGTTATTGGAAGAGACTGTATTAAATTCATTACACGCAAAATTTAAGCCAAATTGGTGAACCAGTGGTCGTGCACACCCCTTGTGGGGTTAGTAATTGATACGGTCGATATAGTCATTGGCTACTCGTGATATTCATTGGAAATTAAGCAGTTTTCGGTCAATCTTTCTATCCTTCCAAAACAATGAACATATAACAAATTGGATATAAATAAGTACATAACAAAAAAATAAAGAAAAAAATCTTGTTCGATACAAATTTTTAATTAAACGTTGCTACATTTGCTATACGTATTTAAAATTTTATCTCAAATAGCCGGAAATTTTATAGAGCGATAATAAAAGATAGATCAAATGAATTATTAAAATAGCACAAAGTCCGGGATTTTGTATTATAATTTTTATTTCATAGATCCGAAATAGAATTCGCTTTTCGGTTTAAATTGTCGTCGATAATCCAACATTCGGAGGGAACATAAATTATTTCTATTCTATTTATTGATCGAATTCCGGCTGGTTACTCGCCAGCAAACACGTTGCTATATCATTAACTATGCATGTCCGTCTCGCAGACAAAAGGGTGAACCTAGGAATCCTGTCTGGACAGTTTTGGCCCCTTTGGTTATTTTTATAGCTTCTTTCACATAACGATCCAAAAACAGTTCATTCAAGTGTACGTTTATTAATGGTCTCGAGAAGTAAGATACAAGGGAGTTAAGTCAATATAAAGAAATAAAAAGTTAAAAAAATATTTTTATTTATTTTTTTATCTCCTATTTGAAACAAATTTTTGAATTTATAGTAATTAATTTTTGATAATTGCAGATATTATTAAAAGTCGACCTTTTAGTTTATTTCAAAAGTAAAAAGAATTTTTTTATTTATTTTTTTTATCTCCTATTTGAAACAAATTTTTGAATTTATAGTAATTAATTTTTGATAATTGCA
>NIJG01000170.1:315196-360285 GCA_002201625.1 Euglossa dilemma
TTAAATTTAAATAACGAATTTATCTATTTGTTATTTAATTTAATTTTGAATAGTTACATTTTATATCTTTGTCTTAAAGAAATTGAAATGTTCTTTTTCACTATTTCAATTATATTATGATTTTCCGTGAAAATTTGAAAAACGGTTTCCATAAATATTGCAATCCGAAAAATTGGTTTTTCCAATAATTAGTTTCTCGTACGAATTTCAGTAATAAACAGTGTACGTAGACTTTTGAGACACCAGGTTTAGTTGAATGCGATAACGATAAGATTTGCAGATACACGGTGTACAATTGCAATTTGGGATAAACTCGAGTCACTCGTTAACCATTACATCATGTGAAGTATGTAATATCTAGACATTGATGAATTTCGAAAAAAAATGAACGACGTTCCCTAAGAATCGGTCAAAGGGAGACTATGTTCTATAAATAAAAGGGTGTGTCGCGTGTTTACCCATGGCAAACTAATTCTGGTCTGATTAACGATCTATTCTTCTCTTTTTCTACCTACTGTATTCAAAATTCGACGAATCCACAGAGAAATAAACACATACTGAAAATAATTTTCCACTAATTATCTTTTATTTTTACAATTTCATATTTATCTGCACTCGAATAGATATTTCTCTCATTTTAAATTTCTCTTTTATCACAAGCACGAAAGTTTCTCCTTCGTGAATGCATATCTAATGAAAATTAATTAACTTCATATCTCATTTCATGTTATGTCGGGTATTTTAAAAATTCGGAATACGACCGTTTCTAATTTTCTCGGCAAAGATATTCTCAGATATGGCGAGATATTCTCCGAAGAAAAAATTGAAGATATCGCTATCGCGTACGTGCAACGAGGTATTTAAACTGCGTGAAATTGTGTACCTTTCCCGAAGGAAAGTGTATTTATCGTGATGTAATTCGTCGTTCGAGCTAACGCGACTGATTACACGCTCGTGAAAATAGAAACCGTCGGCCAAGCACGACAGTCTAAGCTGGTACTTGAAGAATAATGGTCGGTTATTTTTCTTCCCTCCTTTCCGGCTTTTCTCTTTCAACAAACCCCGCGAGACTGCGTGTTTACGGAAATTATCATCGAGAAGACTATCGATTATTGTTTCAGTGGGCGTCATAATTTATCGAACCACCGATCAGTGTTCCCTTGTTACTCCTGGTGAATCTTATTTGACGCGAAGACAGCCTTCTTTCACCGCAACTGAGATTGGTTTCTTTCGAGCGTATCGAAGAATGGAGTTTCTCAAATTGAATCGACGTTCATTTCTCGTTTTTCGCAGAGTATCTATTCTATTTAATGTCCGCGGAATGAATTCGCTTCCTGCTTTATGTGCAAAAAATTTCGACGAATATCTTCCTTTCTAATAACTTCGATAATAATTCGATTACTTTCTTTTATAATATAACTTCGATAATATTAGGTTGGTTTATTCAATCAAAATATGCTCCATTCGCTTCGATACATTTTTCCCAATGAGACTTTAAAGCATAGATGCCTGTCTTAAAAAATTTCTGATCTTTAGAACCGATAAACTCTGATATCGAATTTTTCAAACTGTCTTCATTTTCCTACTGTTTAGCTCGTAAAAACAGTTCTAAATGTTTAAAAAAATGAAAGTCGGTTGGCGAGAGATCCGGTGAATAGGCTGTGTGCTGCAAAACTTCATATTTCAATGGCTCTCGATGAAATCGGGATAGTAACGATGAGCATACGTTCAACCGATCCAGCTTATTTCGCTCAGTTAGTTCGTGCGGTACCCACTTATCCATTTTCTTCACCTTGCCAATTTCAGAAAGATGTCGCAATATTGTTGTATGGTCAATTTTCATCCTGGTAGCCTGTTCCCTCGTGGATACAGTTGGATCCGCTTCCACCAATGCCTTCGGATCATCATTTTTCACAGACGTTTTGGGTCTCCCACGCGGATCATTTTGTAGCGAAAAATCACCGGACCTAAATTTTTCAAACCAACGCTGCACTTTTCGATCATTAACTGTATTCTCCCCAAACGCTTGGTTTATGTTGCGTGCAGCTTTTGCAGCATTATTACCAAGTTTATACTCGTACAAAAAAATTATACGAATATCGTTTAGATTCATATCGGTATAAAATTCAAATCAAATAACAAAAGGGAACACTTTCGAGAAAATCTTCTTTGTTGAAATGTGACTCTGGCAATGGACAGTACGACTATAAACGAGGTTATGCCAAAACCAAAAGTATAACGAAAACAGGAAGACAAACGTTCGCGTGTAAAAAAATCCGACATTTCATATGCACCAACCTAATAGTAATAGGATCTACAATAATCTTTAATCCTTTGCTATAGATTTACACTTAAAAATTACAAAGTATAACCATATTGTAAATATAACTGATTTTTAATCGAATTTTTTTCTTCCTTTATTTATTTAAACAGCCCTATTTTTTAGTCGAAATAAATTCCAAATAATAAATTTAGGAACGTTAAGGGCTATTGGTAACAAAATTGAAATATAATTCGGACCGCAAAGGGTTAAGTCTCGTTTCTCAGTTTCTAGCAATTCGGTAATTCGGTAAACATTTTACCTCTTTAGCCTTTTATTCAACGTCTCTCGATATTACAGTACCCGACACTCGCATAAACCTCTCGAAACCAAGATCAAGATAATCCTCTCGGAGAGGCAAAACACAATCCGTTTACTCCAGTGGAACTGTTTATTTTTCATGCACCCCTCTTGCTCAGATTAAAAACGTAATCCACTCGACGCCAAAAGTCTCGAGAACACATCGTCGTCGTAAAGTGTACTCAGTCGTTTGTACAGCTGAGACTTTCCTTGGAAATAATCATCTCACGGTCTACTCCAATTATACTTCATTAGCGCGTTAATCCTCGGATCAGCTTTTAATGAAGCTTCAAGCTACCGATTACCTGTAATTCGTGATTTTCTTTCTCTCCTCATCGACTATAAACACGCCAACTTTTGGTAATATGTCCAAAATTTGCTATACTTGGATCTTTTAGCTATACAATTTCCATTTGAAACCGTAAAAAAGGAATGCAACCAAAAATTGTAATTTATAATTCATAATTTATAATTTTGTATTAGATCGTCCCATAAATTCGTTCCGCGATGATATTTACATTCTTCGTCGCATTTTACAAACTATATCGATGATTAACGTGTTTGTCAACGAAATAGAAAGAAGTCGTAGAACAAAAGAGCGAATAAATTTTTTCTTAATATTTAAAGGTTTATTCGATGTATAATTTTAAATGGTAAAAGTAAAATCCGGCAGGAATTTATGGGACAACCTAATACAAACTGAATTATAAATCTTCACGTATAATCGCGAAATGAACGAATGGCGAGACGAACCGAGGAACGATTGCAGGAATAAACGGAACTGTTGGGTTCCAATGCTGCGCGAACGAACGGAAAAGGGTTCATAAAGTTATAGTTTATAGTGCTTACGCACGTTATGGTCCGAATTCCGTGCAACAACGACTGAGTCATCAGGTTTAGGCGCGCGTATTTTACGGTGTACCAAAAGGATGAAGAGGAGAGGAAAGAATGCGAATAGCCGGATGCCGTAGAGCCGAGTCACATGAACGTAAACCGACACGTGCACCCTCTTTTCTGACACGGTTCGATGATTTTTCGGATGGGGGCGAACGCGTTGCACTTTCTCATCGGCTAACCGACGAATCCACCGCAATGTCCGACGCGTTTCCCTCGATCTACCTCTTTGTTTCGTTAATTGTCCCGTGTACGCTCCTTTCTTTCCTTAATTGTCGCCCAAACTTTCCTTGTAGCAAGCAAACCTGGTAAATTGTACGAAAAAAGTCGTAGACATAAGGAAAAGTGCACGGGTATTCAGAGATTCCTTGAATATTTTTTCTTCTCTTTTTCTTTCTTTTTTTTCAACAGGCGAAGAGTTTGATCGATGGTTCGAGCCAAGATGTTTACACACTGGAATGTGTGACTACAAAAACATTCGATATTTATTTTTCTATAGAGGTTCTCCTGAATAGCGTGTCATTCTTTCAAATTAATGAGAATTTCGCTGGATGGTTGATACGAAAGTAGAAAGTTATTACTTGCTTTTGAATAGTTAAAAAGTTTATAGAAAATAGTGGAATTGACTTTCTTATAATAAAATGATATCTTTAATAAAATTGAAAATTATGGTATATCGATTACGTTGAAATGTGTAATTGCAGAAAGATTTGATATTTACTTGCACTAAACAATTTAAAAATCATAGCTTTATTCTATTATTAATTGATTTAAGGATACAGACAGTTGTTTTATATTTACCTGCACTGAACAATTTAAAAATCATAGCTTTATTCTGTTATTAATTGATTTAGGGATACAGACACGATGTTTTATTTTTCTTTCTTTGCTTCTAGCGTAAAAAGTAACAATGTATGCAGTCCGGTATCTTTATAATTCCAGTAATTTCAAGCATGATTCGTCGTCATTATATATAGGTTCTTTAAACTATGTGCATTCCTGGCGTTAATTCCAAATTCTCCCTCGTAATTTCCTGATGTTTCGTTACAGTACATGTCGAAGGAAAAAATTATCAGTTAAAAAGAAGAATGCATGATTTTCTGACTCTCTTATTTTTATATTATATTCCGCCACGAGAAATAATATTTCTTAGCTTTGTATTTTTATCATAAAATATTTCTCATCATTAATGTAACACGTTATATATGACCCACGTATATATTTATTTTGAATTTCCAAGTTGCAATGCAAGAAATTCTAAAATAAAAAGAAGTACAAGACAACCTTTCCATTTGAGAATAGAATTATCTTTTTTTCCAAGTGGCCAAGATATAAGGAATTAAAATTAAGATTTTAACGTAAAATTCAGAACTGGTTCATGGAGTTCCGTTCGTCTTCTTCAATTGCAAAGCCTATTTGTCGAGTACTTTAGAAGCCACTCCTTCACTCAGTTTGTAACGAGTTTATGACTCTTTCTCCAATTTTTTCCACGTCAGAGCCGTACGAAGCACGAGATTCTTTTAAAGATCATTATCCCAATTTAACATGCGTTTTTCTTTTTGCTGTTTTACGTTTTTTTATTCGTCAAGTAACACCCTGCAAAAACTTTGCGAAATCGGAATAAAATAAATAGGTTTTTTCGCAGTCCAATTTCATTAATTTGCGAATCGTTTTCGCAAACTTTGGAAATACATACGGGGGATGTTTTTTTGGCTTCTTCGGGCATTTTATACCTCAAAGAACTCGTGTAAAAGAGATCTAAAGAATAGGTTAAAAACACAGGGTTCTTTGTGGAGATCGAATTTTATAGAAATTAAATTAAAGTATTCCAATGAATAAAAATTTTCTTCATAACAATCGTGTTCTACAAAGGTCTAACTAGCTTTAAAGCGAGTCGCTAGGCCAAGAAAAATTGAGAAACGCTGACGTAAATCATAAAATCAATCTACTAGCGCATAACAGTGTAATTGAACCACATATTGGAATTCATTTTTTCCGATCTCTTTGCAGAGACCCTCCAGGAACCGCGCTTCACCACTCAGCCTTCCAGCAGCGGCAATATTCTTAGCGAAAATCGAACGAAATTTCTGCAGTGTCAAGCGAGGGGTAAGTAGGAAACGTAGCACAGGTACTCGAGAATATAACCCGGAAGCGATGATTTCGAATTTATTAAGAACTCTCCCCGATTTTATCACGATATAACATCTCTCTTTTGGGGCTCGGTCGATTCGAGAGTCTTTTACGCGAGATTTTAAGTTGCTATCTTCAATTTACATTACAAAGTAATAAAATCTCCTTCTATCTCGCTTAACGATATTTAACCAAATTTTATTTCTTATGCAAAATAAAATTAAGATGAGACTTCTTTCCCTTCCTGTTTTATTCGATAACGTTACAGTATGGTCACACGATTGCTGGCAGGTCACGGGGTAAATTTTCGTGTCTTTTAACGCATTCTTTCCTTTCTCGAATCTAAATTTACCGAAATTGCCAAAATTTTCAGTGTTTTTTTAATATCCCATTGTTCTCATGAAATATCGGGTAACAGCCGGATGAGACGGTGGCCAGATGAAGCCTTATAGTTACAGCCTGGTGCTGTAACATGATAGTATGACCCTGTACTAATAGTATTAGGTCGCTGTATGTTACATATATTCCACGAGCAAATGAGAAAATACTGGTGATATCCACGAAGAAAATTAACACCTCGGATTTACCATATTTAAATTTTGGGATGGACTTAATTAACGTTTCCTAAAAATCACGTAACGTGATTCGATAAAAATACGAAAAGTTTGAGACCATTGTGATAGTCGCATAGGTACGATAAAATTGCAAAGTTTAGAAAACTATTTCCAATTCTCTAATTAATTTTATACTAACAGATCGTTCTTAAACGATGCAAGAAACTCGTTAGGCGAAACACAGTGTCTCCATAAAAAGGATTCATTTTCGGTTTGTCGAAAGGTGACCACAAACTTGGGATTAATGGCTTGCGTTCGCGTTTTGTTCACAGGAAATCCCCAGCCAAAGTACAAATGGTTCAAGGATGGAGTACCCCTCAGCAACGAGCTTACTTCGGAGCCTTATTTTCGAATACAAAGTACACGTAGAGAAGACGCAGGGGTATATCACTGTGTCGCCACAAACGACGTAGGGTCTATATTTAGCGAAAGAATTACATTTGCAGTAGCCTGTACGTACAAATTAAATATGACGGTCTCGCGTATGGTTAGCGCCTAATTAGCGTCTAATACGCTGCTCGAAATAGTCAGAGGATTCGCCAATTGCGAGAAGCTGGTCGTTGAATAATTTATTTCATGCTTGGGAATATCTCTGCACCAATGCATAAACAAATCCGGTCAATTAACAAGATTAAATTTAAGAGACAGTGATACGTGGCGTCCTGTCGTTCAACCGATTTGTTCTATTATCATCCTTATACCTGTTACAAGTTGCACGATTTTATTTCTCACAGTTTTGCCTTAATTAATCCACGAGATTCCGAATATTTCAATCGATTATCTCTCCCTCGAAACGACTCGTGGCGAAAAATAAAATTAGAACGAGAAGAACCGGTAGCAATAATGATATTAGGTTGGTGCATACGAAATGTCGGATTTTTAAGTGAATATATAAAACTGCATATCTTTTTTTAAAAGCTGTTTATTCAATCAAAATATGCTCCATTCGCTTCGATACACTTTTCCCAACGAGACTTTAAAGCATAGATGCCTGTCTTAAAAAAATTCTGATCTTTAGAATCGATAAACTCTGATATCGAATTTTTCAAACTGTCTTCATTTTCATACTGTTTAGCTCGTAAAAACAGTTCTAAATGTTTAAAAAAATGAAAGTCGGTTGGCGAGAGATCCGGTGAATAGGCTGGGTGCTGCAAAACTTCATATTTCAATGGCTCTCGATGAAATCGGGATAGTAACGATGAGCATACGTTCAACCGATCCAGCTTATTTCGCTCAGTTAGTTCGTGCGGTACCCACTTATCCATTTTCTTCACCTTGCCAATTTCAGAAAGATGTCGCAATATTGTTGTATGGTCAATTTTCATCCTGGTAGCCTGTTCCCTCGTGGATACAGTTGGATCCGCTTCCACCAATGCCTTCGGATCATCATTTTTCACAGACGTTTTGGGTCTCCCACGCGGATCATTTTGTAGCGAAAAATCACCGGACCTAAATTTTTCAAACCAACGCTGCACTTTTCGATCATTAACTGTATTCTCCCCAAACGCTTGGTTTATGTTGCGTGCAGCTTTTGCAGCATTATTACCAAGTTTATACTCGTACAAAAAAATTATACGAATATCGTTTAGATTCATATCGGTAGAAAATTCAAATGAAATAACAAAAGGGAACACTTTCGAGAAAATCTCCTTTGTTGAAATGTGACTCTGGCAATAGACAGTGCGACTATAAACGAGGTTATGCCAAAACCAAAAGTATAACGAAAACAGGAAGACAAACGTTCGCGTGTAAAAAAATCCGACATTTCATATGCGCCAACCTAATACAACGGACACCAACAGAGACAAATGTTTCGCCTTTTAATTTCGGGTTCAGCAGTTTGATTTAAATTAATCTCACGTTAAATGCAATTATCGTCGCACAACTTCGACCTATATGTAATTGCCACAAATCACTCCGGGTTCCATTAAAGACACCCGAGCTGTTCGCTAGATTTACGATGTTCCCTGAAAGAGTCGGCTGCAAATAACCAGTCCCGTGTCCAGCGGAAACCGTCACAGTCCTCCACGATCTAACGATACCAATTAAGAATAAAACTCCCCGTCTCCGACGCCGCACATAAACAACAAACTTATAAGACACCGATCCGGGCCGACCTGAAAAGCCTAACTCTCTCTCTCTCTCTCTCTTCTCACCTGAAAATCAACCACCGAATCCCAAGACCTCCATTCGCGCCTCTATTCTCTCCTGCTCTAATGAAACCCGGAAACACGGCAAACGAAAAACGTGCAATTTCAAAGCCGAACGACGCATGGCCGACTGTAAATTAAACGCTGCGCGTTTTATTGCGCCAACATTCGATATCCATTCTCCTCTGCATCACCGTCCAGGACACGATGCTCTGATTATCGCGAGCAGCGTATTTCGTCGCGGTCAGCTCGCATACCGTGACGAAAAGTAACACCGTAATATCATCCTGTCCAGATATGGGGGTGTTCGAGGACCTCACAGAGAGAATAGTGAGCGTAAAATCAGGCAGCGCTGCTGTTTTAACGCTGCCACCGATAGAGAGTCATCCTGCACCTGACGTTACATGGTTCACGTCCGCTGGCTCGTTGTACGGCATAAAATACGCGTCTGTCCATCACACGCTGCTTATCCTGAACGCGTCCGAGACTGATCAAGGCCTGTACAGGTTGGTATCGAGTGGACAGGCTGCTTGGCCGCACAGGTGTCCGGATTTTTGCTAACTTCAGCGTCTGGCTGCTGCGGCCATCGATTCTCGGGCCTTGGAACTGGATTCACCAAGTGTCCTTGGTGTTCCTTTACGATTTATTATTGAAATCTCTCGCACTTGCTATTTCTTCGTGAAATTCCTTAAAGTCACCCGGAGAAGTCTGTGACTTTTGCCGTATATCGTTTATTTTTAGTTTCAAATTATTCCGAATGGTAATAATTCTTGTTAACTGTTTATTCTCGCGAAATCCTTTTTTATCTTCTTTGTTTGGACGGATATGTAAATTGGATATTTTGTAATGCGATTTACGAAGGAACTAAAATTTTAGATTCGAATTAAGAGGAACGGTCCTTTTGTATCTGATAATAATTGGTAATTTGAACAGGGCCAGAGCTTTTAATACGCAGTTGGGTAAAGAGGAGAACAGCCCGTTTTTCAAGCTGCAAGTCACAGGAGATGCCAACGCTGAGGTGGCACCCAGTATTATAGTGAAACCACAGGACACGCAGATCATCAAGGATCAGGACGTTACTTATATACACTGCATAGCTAATGCTAGGTAATCTCACGAAGATCTTTGCAATTCAGATCTTTGCAATTCACGTGAATTTGTTCCCTAAATTCGAAACAAATCCATCCCTAGTACTATTCTCTGAAACCTTCCAGATTTCTCTCTAATTTTATTTCACTTTCTTACCTGATCATCTAAGCGTAACATCGTCTAACTATCGAATTGCCTAATTATAACAGAGTTGAATAAAAAAATGTAACGCTTGGAAGTTCGGAAGATTGGCTGAAATTCGTGTTGCGCGTTTGAGGTATTTTCAAAGGGACATTTGAGATATATCCGGTAATTCTAGGTCTCTTCACGAGTTACGAACTTTGTGGACGAAAGACGGTATCCCCATCGAGAACTCGAGGATAACGTACAGTTTTAACGACTCGTGGAATAGAACTTTGGCGTTGATATCGGCAAACATAACTTACACTGGAGTGTACTCGTGCCACGTGGATTTAAGGAGCGGTGGATTCCCCATAGTGAACGCGAGCGCAAAAATTACCGTATACGGTAAGAATTCGTCAACTGTACTATTATACCATGAAAATCACGAAATTAACAATGCATTTCCTAAAATAAAACGTGTATCAAACGAACAAGATTGTTTAAAGGATTAAAAGGAAAAGGATCCGAAGCTCTAGGAGTTTAAGTTTTTAAGTTTTTTTGGATATCGAGTTGATCTTATGGGTTTTTAACCCTTTGCACTCGGCGATTTTTTCGTTACAGAAAAATAGTAATTCGGAGATCTCCTAGCATAAAGTTAACAATATTTTTAGAACGGTAAATAAGAAATCCTATGAAAATTAAGACACGGAATTATTTTATCTCGACATTCCACGCATCGGTGGGTAATTTTAAATTTGATACATCAATTAATATCGATCTTTAGAATCTGATTAAATGGCGACTGAAAGTCTCCTCTCGAGTGCAAAGGGTTAACATTTGAAAATAAAAATAAAAATACTTCGATTAAAATACTGATCGATGATTCATTTTACTTACGTTATGTCTTTGCAGAGAAGCCAACGTTTATAACGGAATTGAAACGAGAGACTCTTAGCGATTATGGATCAACTGTGACATTACCATGCGATGCTGTTGGTGTACCCCCTCCTAAAATCACTTGGTTCCGAAATGCTGAACCTGTCGATCATCTTCTCGGATCTAGGTATGCTCCGTGTAAACGAAGTTAAAGTCACCTGGTGATAAAAGTTAAGAAACAGAGCAACGATTGACAAATTTTTCCACGTTCTTTATTTTCTCGATAGATAATAAAAAAATATATCTTATTCTCGGAGTAAAATAAAGAATACAGAAAAACTCGTAAATGCAAATTATTTTAATCGTACTTCGTTGATTCGTGTTCGAAATACCTGGATGGAGATTATAGTCCAAATCCAAAATGCTTCTTGTAATTTTCTACGTTGATTTATAGATACGCGATGGAAGAAGATGGCTCCTTGACGATTAAAAAGTTAACCATGAGTGATTCAGGAATGTTCCAATGTCTTGCTTCCAACGATGCCGGCGAAGCATCCAGTTATACATGGTTAAAAGCAAAAAGTTAGTATACGATCCGGTGGAGTCACACTAAATGCAATGTATTATAAATATTCTTCTTATTTTCTTTTATTTTATCAGTTAAGCGATATTTGTTTATACTTATCATAAATGACGTATTTTTTGTGGGGCAGAAGGATTAGAAAGCAGAGTGAAAAACAGAGTTGTCCGCTGGGCAGCTGGCTACAATGTAGTCAGAGTTCGCCAATCTGATCGACGTTTTAAGTTCTCTCAGTATCCAGACAGTAAGATTCTAATGACAAGTCGCCACGAAATATCCACCTTTTTTTGAAATTACTCCGGGCACTTGCTTGACGAATGCATATCACATCACAATGTTTGCTTTTACCAGCTGTATCCATGTTTTCTTTTTTCTGGTAGTCATAGTGAATACATCCGCAAAGCACGATAGTCTTTTTTGTGTGCAAAACACGTCCTTTGAAACAGTGGAAGAAATAAAAATCGCATATTCAATGAATAAATATAATATGTGTAGTAACATTAATACCAGTATAAACAGAAGATATTGTTCGTAGTACAACATTACGTTATAGTATTCCTTATTGCTTAAAACAAAATTAATATATTTTTACCAATGTCTGAAAATTACAATAAATTTTTATAATCTATGCACGTATTTTCGATAAGCAGATACAAGGTATATCGTGAATAGCACGTTGCTAGATTAGGAAAATATTTACAAGACAAATACTTTGGAAACTAGTTAGTTTCGTAGTTACGCTATAGAGTATACGTAATTTAATTTTTAGTGAAAATAAAAATACAGTAATAGAGTATCATTATGAATTGAAATCAGATATGGTTAAATTCAGCGTTTTCCATTGTATGAAAATTATTGTTTTCCTCGGATTAAATTATTTCGTGTTTCTTAATCAATTTAATGTATTTCCTAGAAAAGTATCAATAAATTGATACACTGGAAAGCACTGAATGGGGAAAGTTTATTTTTTGTGATAGATTGTTTCTGCCTTTTTTTTGCGTGCATGTATCCAATTCCTGTTGCTTATAAGCAAAATACTAATATGTTTAAATTATTGTTTTCAGCATCGGGACCGATCATGGAAAATGGTCCACAAAATCAGACAATATTAGATGGGAAAGATGTAACTTTAACATGTAATGCAGTAGCAGCCCCAATACCTAACACCACATGGATTTATAATGGTACGCCACTAACTACTCAGTCAGACAAATAATAATTATATGCAAATTTGAAAATAACGTTAATTTATTAATAGATACAATGCTTGTGGAAATCGCCGGAAGAGTACAAGTTTTAGATAACGGAGATCTTTTAATTGCTGCTGTAAAACCAAACGACGCCGGGAAATATACATGTATTCGAGCAAACGAAGCTGGTTCTGTAAATGATTCAGCTTATCTTACTGTTTTAGGTAAAATATATTTTAAATAATTTATATACATCTTCTTTTTTTTTAAATAAAAATCGGATTCGTTTCAGTTCGAACACAAATTGTTCAACCACCTGTTGATACATCCGTTCTTCTTGGCTACACTGCTGAATTACAATGCAAGGTTTCCAATGATCCAAGTGTTTTATATGATATAGCATGGTTTCACAATTCACAGTATGTATTAATACATTTAATGTCAAGATACATTAGAATATATAATTATAATAAAATAATAGTAGTATCCAACTTGCAGTTTTGAAAAATTCTTTATATTTATCTTTTTTCTTATGAAAGTTTTATCTGTGTTATTTGTAATACATGTTGGATAATTCGTGTAACATAAAACATTAAATAGTTAATCATTTTATAGTTGAAATAGATACTAATAATTACAATATATTTGTTGCTTCTGTAGAGTAATAAATACGCAAGCCAGTCAAAGAGTAAAAATGCAAAGCGATGGTACATTGGAAATAATGGCTGTTCGTGCTTCCGATGTGGGTGAATATATGTGTTCCGTGGTCTCTCCAGGAGGGAACGAGACTCGATCTGCTCGTCTTAGCGTAATCGAATTGCCGTTTGCACCAATAAACGTAATGGCCAATAGAGTTGAGCGAATTTCTCCCCGCACCATAAACGTTAGTTGGGTTCCAGGTTTTGATGGAAACAGTCCAACAAAAAAGTTCATCGTTCAAAGACGGGAGGTCTCAGATCTAGGTAAATAAATATGAACTATACATTCATAAAATCCTAAGCTTCTACGTAAAATCTCACCTTGTATATATTTATATTTTTATTTATATAGGACCAATACCTGATTCTGCGTTAAATTGGATCACTGAATGCAATAATGTTTCGGCACAAAGTCGTTGGGTAGTATTGAACAATTTAAAAGCTGCTGCTGCGTATCAGTTTCGAGTAACTGCAGAAAATAGCGTTGGCGAAGGACCTCCTTCAGATCCTAGTAATGTAGTAGTTCTTCCTCAAGAACGTAAGTGATAGTTAAAAGAATATAATATTTAAAGTTTGATGCTTAATAATTCATCAAACTTTAATTAAATAAATGAATTTTACTATAGCGCCGAGTGGACCACCAGTAGGATTCGTTGGTTCCGCTCGATCATCATCAGAAATAATCACACAGTGGCAGCTTCCATTAGAAGAGTATCGAAACGGCCATATTTTAGGATATGTGTTAAGATATAGATTGTATGGTTACAACGACAATCCTTGGACAATACAAAATATTACTAATGAAGCACAAAAAAATTATCTTATTACCGACCTAATTACGTGGAAAGATTATATTGTGCAAATAGCAGCGTACAATGATAAAGGTGTTGGCGTTTTCACAGAAGGTTTGAAAATTAAGACTAAGGAGGGAGTACCTGAAGCTCCACCAACTAACATAAAGGCAAAAGCCATTAATTCAACAGCGATAAAAGTTTGGTGGAAACCGCCGAATCCACAAAAGATTAATGGAATAAATCAAGGTTATAAATTACAAGCTTGGGTCGGCCATAATTTTACAGAAACGAACGAGTACAAATCGATGACCGTGCCACCTAGTTTATTTGATCCTCTTGCAGAACAAAGTGCCATTATGACCGGTTTAAAGAAATACACCTTATACAATATAACTGTATTATGCTTCACTGATCCAGGTGATGGTGAAAGAAGTTCTCCTGTTCAAATTCATACACGCGAAGATGTACCTGAGGAAGTCGAAAATTTGCAATTCGAGAACATAAGTGATCGTTCACTTACTGTTAAATGGAGTCCTCCACAAGAGGTCAATGGACTTCTTACCCTTTATCAGTTAAAATATATGATCAAAGATGTGCCAGATTCTTTACGAGTTGAAAACTTTACATCGGATATTCTCTCAGCTAAAATCGAACATTTACAAGCAATGACGCATTATAGATTTGAAGTTGTTGCATGGACTTCAGTGGGTCCTGGAAAACCAGCAGTAGCTGTCATTCAATCAGGTGTTGAACCTGTTCTTCCAGAACCGCCTACTAAATTGGCATTGTCCAATATAGACGCATTCTCCGTTGTTCTCCAATTTACACCAGGATTCGACGGAAATTCGTCCATAATAAAATGGACAGTCCAAGCACAAACCACTCGTAATACAACATGGTATAATATATACGAAGTCTCGGATCCTGATGCTAGTACAATCACTGTAGGCGGCCTAATTCCATTTATGCAATATAAACTACGTTTAATAGCTAACAACGTTGTTGGTTCTTCTCAACCTTCCGAACCAACGAAAGAATTTCAAACGATTCAAGCACCACCGTCACATCCTCCTAGAAACGTTACGGTTCGTGCAATGAGCGCTACAGAATTGCGCGTTAGATGGATTGTAAGTGTCTTTTTCAATAATATACGGAAATTGATACCTGGTCTAATAAGTCAATAAGATTGTTGCTTAATGATATATAAAAATTAATATCTAATTATTTATAAGCATTTTAATAAATTTTTTTCCTTTTTTTTATTTTATTTATTTTTTTTTTAACAGCCATTACAGCAGATTGAGTGGTACGGAAATCCGAGAGGATATAATGTTACTTATACTGAAGTTCGAACGAATAAGTCGAAAAGCATAACTATAGAAGATCATACAGCAAATTCCTATATTTTAGAAAATATGGAAGAGTATGCTCTTTATGAAATTGTAATGCAAGCATTTAATGACGTTGGATCATCAACAATAAGTCCAAAAGCAGTTGAAAGAACTCGTGAGTCAGGTAAGGTGTATAAAATACGCTTATACAGTTTAAAAACATTCTTATATTATTAACATATGATTTTTCTTCTTTAGTTCCTTCAATGGGACCTATTAACGTAGAAGCTAATGCAACATCTTCCACAACTATATTAGTTAGATGGGGTGATGTTTCTATGGAGCATCAGAATGGGCAAATAGAAGGATTTAAAGTTTATTATGGTGCAAATGCTAGATCAGCATTCCAATATAAAAACATTCCTAGTAATACAACGTTTACCACAACTTTAACAGAACTTCGAAAGTTTGTTCAATATCATATACAAGTTCTAGCTTATACGAGACTTGGCGATGGTACTTTAAGCACTCCACCAGTTAGAGTACAAACATTTGAAGATGGTAAATCGTAATGTTACAACTATAATTATTCCTTCATAAAGAGAGTTATATAAATTAACATTTTTACAGCTCCTGGACCTCCGTCGAATGTATCATTTCCTGATGTAAGCTTTACTACTGCTCGTATCATTTGGGATACTCCGGAAGATCCGAACGGAGAGATTCTCGCCTATAAAGTTATGTTTCATCTAAATAATAGTCAAGATCATCAATTTTCTAAGGAATTTCCTGCATCAGATAGAACTTTTAGGTATAATTTACAATATAGTTGTGAGAAATATAAAAAATTAATATCAAATTTATATTATTGAATATGAATGTATCTTACAGAGCAACAGGACTAGAACCAGAAAAATATTACATGTTCTCGGTAACAGCACAAACAAGATTAGGTTGGGGAAAAACAGCATATGCTCTTGTTTTTACTACAAATAACAGAGAACGACCACAGGCCCCATCGATGCCACAAATTAGCAGATCACAAGTACAAAGTAGACAGATAACATTTACGTGGACACCCGGTCGTGATGGATTTGCTCCATTAAGGTAAACTTTTCATTAAATATTTTAAATTTAATGAATCATTTTTTATATTACATAGTATTTATATCTAAAATCCTATTTTTGGTAGGTATTACACAGTACAACAGTCAGAAAATTCAGGACCATTTCAAACAATTCTTGAAAGGGTGGAACCTACTTTAACATCTTATACAGCAAATAATTTAAAACCATTCACATTCTACCAATTTCGAATACAAGCAACGAACGACATTGGTCCTTCAGCTTGGAGTACAGAATCAGTTCAAGTTCAAACTCTACCAGCAGGTATACATAATTTTCTTTTTATGTATATTAAATTTATTTAATTAATATATGGAACTTATAATAATGTAAATTTATAGCACCTTCTCGAGGAGTTACCGGTTTAAAAGTTGTTCCAATAACAACATCTAGTATAGAAGTTCATTGGAATGCAATAGATGAAGTATATTGGAGCGGGGATCATGAAACTGGTGGTTATCGTGTCATATACCAACCAGTTTCAGATTTTCCGATAGCCCTTCAAGATACACCGAAGGAAGAAGTTTTAGGAATAAAAGTAAGAAGTATGATTATAAATCGTAAAATTTAAATAAAAAATATTAATCTTCTTTTAATTTGATAGGCTACAAAGATTGTTCTAAGTGATTTAACAGAAGATAGGTATTATGAAGTAATAGTGTTACCATTCAATTCTGAAGGAGAAGGTCCATCAAGTCCTCCAGTAACTGTATATGTAGGGGAAGCAGTTCCTACAGGAGAACCACAACATCTAAAAGCAGAACCAATTTCTTCTACAGAAGTACACTTACGTTGGAAACCACCTCAAGCTAATATGCAAAATGGAGATTTATTAGGCTATAAAGTAAAACTGTTATTATTATTAAATATAGAATTTATCATTTTAATCAAACTTTTAAACAAAATTATTTATATCTTTTATTTTAGATTTTTTATTTAGTTACTGATTCTCCTCAAGATTTAGAAAATAAACAAGAAGAAGAAATAGAAGTTGTACCAGCATCATATTTAACTCATAGCTTAGTGTTTTTAGATAAATATACAGAATACCGTATTCAAGTATTAGCTTTTAATCCTGCTGGTGATGGTCCTCGGACTCCATCCATCACTGTTAGAACTAAACAGGTAATTTAATGATAACTACATAGAAATCGATATCGTTAATCTTTTTTGTAAAAATATATTTAATTTGTTACAGGATATACCTGGAGCACCATACAATTTACAATTTTCAGAAATTACAATGACTAGTCTTCGTGTTTCTTGGGAAGCGCCAAAACTGCGCAATGGTGAAATAGTCGGCTACATTGTTACATATGAAACAGCAGAACAAAATGATCGTATGCTTTATAATATAAAAATTATTCAAAACATTTAATGTGTAAACAATTGCTTATACATCATGTTTTACATTATAACAGGTTTTAGTAAACAAGTTAAACAAAAAGTGACGGAAACAAGTTTGTTAATCCAACCATTGGAAGAAGAAGAAACATATACTTTTATGGTCCGAGCGCAAACCATTGATTTTGGTCCACCTATATCCGGAAATGTCACAACAGGTCCACAAGAAGGTTCACCAATGGCACCTAGCAATCTTGCTGTTACGAAAACAGTATCTAGTGTTGAATTACAATGGACTAATGGAGCTTCTGGAAAAGGGCCTATTCTAGGATACTATATTGAAACACGCCGTAAAGGTAATTGATACGAAACATTTTGGCATTTATAGAGTATCCCAAAAACTGAAACAACTATTACAGAATTGATGAAAACAGTATATAAAAAATATATATATTTATACAAATGAAAAATAAAAATAGAAGTTCTACTCTAAATATAAAGTTCAGAATAGTATTATTTGCATTACTAATATTACCTTTTTTATAATCATATAGCAATGGAAGAGTGGCAGCATTGTAAGTGTCAATGCACGTAAATATATTGAAAGTCGATTATGTTAGATGATCTCAACAGTTAAATATGATTTTTATTAGTGTTAAAACATGGCTTCTTGTTTGTAATTAATCTGATTTGTTTAGTGGTATTCGTACTGTTGATTGCATGATGATGTCATAGCATGAATTTCCATAAATTCAACTAGAAATTCATGAAACATCTTAACTTTGAATGCTGCTATATTTTTACTGTAATAAATGAATAGCTGAAATTTGACTTTTTAGATGACGGTATTCCTACAGTTTTAACATTCCAATTCCTACATTTAATATTTCATTAATGTCCTTAAAACATGTAATATAGAACATACAATATAACTTTGCAAGTTTTCAATTGTTATTACTTTCTGGAAAATAAGACAATCAAATCAGTCAAATATATTATTCTTTCTTATAGCATATAATATTAAGAAAACCTGCAGAAGTTTTTGATTGCATTTACATTTTTATTATTAAAACCAAATAAGTGTTATTATTACATTTGTAATTATAGATGACAGCCGTTGGCAGACAATAGTGCGCAGTAGTAATGGACCATTAACAGAGTATTCTGTATCTTACCAAAACCTACTTCCATCCACATCATATTTGTTTAGAGTAATCTCGTACAATCGTTATGGAATTAGTTATCCAGCATATTCCACAGAAACGGTAAACGTAATTGCTATATATATTTCCATACATGTTTTTAAATACTAGATTTACATATGAAATATTAACGACATCGATATATCTTTTCAGATTCTAACTCCATCAAAGCTCTATCTTGAATATGCATATTTACAACATAAACCGTTTTATAGACAAACATGGTTTATGGTTACGTTAGCTGCTGCATCAATTATAATCATTATAATGGTCATAGCGGTGCTATGTGTGAAAAGTAAAAGCTATAAATATAAACGTAAGTCAATAAATATATTCTGATACAAAACATATAAATACATAATAAAGAAATAATTGTTTTAGAAGAAGCACAAAAGACACTTGAAGAATCTATGGCAATGGATACAGATGATAGACAAGAATCTGATTTAGAACTTTATAGATCAAGACAAGGAGGTGGTGGTGCTATGAATATGGCTAATGCTTGTGGTACATTAGGGAAAAGAAACACTCTAGCAAGAAAATCTATACATCCTCCTCCTCCTACAATGTTAGGCAAATCACCTCCTAGACCTTCACCAGCTTCAGTTGCGTATCATAGTGATGAAGAAAGTCTGAAAGGATATGATGAAAATCCTGATGATAGTAGTGTTACAGAAAAACCATCTGAAATTAGTTCAACAGATTCACAGGTAATATTTTCATTTTTTAAATACATAAAACGTATGTAACACATAAAATATCGTAGTCTTTACACTTTATATTATAGGGATCTGAAAGTGAGAATGAAAGTGTACAATCGGATCCACATTCCTTCGTAAATCATTACGCCAATGTTAATGATTCTTTAAGACAGTCCTGGAAACGTCAAAAGCCAGTTAGAAATTATTCATCATACACCGATTCGGAACCTGAAGGTAGTGCTGTTGTCAGTTTAAATGGGGGTCAAATTATTATGAACAATATGGCAAGATCGAGAGCACCATTACCTGGTTTCTCGTCATTCGTATAACTCGTTTATAATAAAGAATTAAAGCTTTTGTTAAGTAGATAGGGTGCCGAATTAGCATAACGTTTACGATCAAACTAAAGTATATGCGTGCTGAGCAACGATCGGTTTGAAAGGAATGGAGAAAGTAATAACTTAAAAGAGAAATTTAAAAAATTGTTAGATATATCTAAAAGAGACTGGTTGTTAAAATTTTAATCATTTTCGTAAAACAGGATAGTTAGAATTTTAAGAGTTCAGCACCGAAATTGAATACACAGAGTTAAAGACTTACGTTGAAATACAAATTCACAAGTATTTCACGCACGCTAATGTTTCGTATGGTAATTTCAATATGCTTCTGGCACCATCATATTGTGATATATTGAAATACATATTATTTATAATTTTAGATAAATTCAAAATGTGTATAATGAATATTTTTTACTTTTATTAAGTGAAGTTAAAACAAAATATTGCATGGATCTCGAATAAATAATGCTTGCGCATGTTTTAATTGTAAGGATACATTGTTTAAAACAATCTGTTAATATAACGTATTAAAAATGCAATAGAATAATATTATTAATAATGAAAACGATATCGTAACGAAAACTGCCAGAAACAACCACGTAATCAACAAACTACAAAAACAAAATATTTTGATATTACTATAAATATAGTAAAGTCAACTAAATTGTAATCCTTTAAAACATATGACATAACAAATTTTATTCACATGATAATTGATATGATTCTTTTAATGTTTTTAATTGACATTTGTGCGATAAATGGAAGTTGTATAATATGAGATATCAATTTACATGTATAAACAATTCACAATCAGGCCTATCATATCAATTTGGATTAATTTTTATAGACTAAATATGAGTCTGATAATATTATTATATACTGATTAAATAGTGAACATACAAATGTTTATGTAAAATGCGACTGTGTGCATTTCTATCTCTAAGAGACTTTGTTTTTAATATTATTATGTATAATGTACATACAATTTATATAAATTACGGAATAGCAGATATTGATACAACACTTGTACATTTAGTGCACAGCTTAGGCAACATTAGATAAAATTTTATGCTGAATAATCTTTGAATGACATATTTATCTTCTTCGAATAGATATCTATCATTTATCTCCATCCTCCTGTTTAAATCATAAAATGGAGAAGAAAAAGACGTGGCTTTAATGCATCAACATTTGCATATAAAAAAATATATGCAATCTTATTTAATTCACCACAATATCATTAATTCATTTGTAGTATATAATATTACACTTACAGTATTGTAAAACATTATCATACACAGACGTATTCAATTTAGGACAGTAATTTTTTTACCACAATGCATTTATTTTATGTAATTATTCCTTCATAACAAAAAATATTATTTTAAATGTGGAGAACATTTCAGACTGATATCGATGCGTGAAATGTTTTTCTTTGCTTAATACTTATTTTACAATAAAAAAAAAGTATATAGAAGATATAAACAAAATGTTAAGAAATCATAGAAATTATAAAACAAATTTTTAAGAATATTCTTCGATAATAAAATCTATAATATTAAAATTTAGAAACATTATTGGAAATACAAATAAAAATAATGTCAAATTAATAAAAATAATTTAATGATACAAACAATGGCAGCTATATTTCTAATAAATTTATTAGAACAATTATTGATTGTAGGTAACTACTAAAGAAAAATGGATAAATTATATTTAAACTTTTAATTTGGTGGTTGATTTCAATCAAATGTAGCNATATAATTAATATTAATAAATTGCATAAACTAGATTGCAAGTTATTTGATATATATGTACTTCAAAAAATAATGACATTTTTAGTATTATGTCACATCCTTTCTCATATTACAAGACTTGCTTTCTAGTTCTTACTGTGTAATAACATGAAATTTTCTATTTCTTAGCATCAAACATTAATTATCATCACTGTGTCATAAACATTTTTTCTTAGAAATGAAAATACGATTATTCTTACAACACTGCCAATAAGCATTAGTTTACGCATAAAATTATTTTTACCCACATTTTTATGTATTAGTAAGAGATTTAAGTAAACCATATTTTAAATTATTATACATGACCTGTACAAGATATTCCAAGTACACGTTAATGTTTTAATAAAATTTATATAATTTTATTGGCAATACTTCCTTATAATTTTGGTCAATTATATTCACTAAGTTTTGGAATATTTTTAAAACAATTGAAACTGTGTTCATATAAATAAATAATAAATGTTTTAATAAGAAATTTTTATTTATACAAAAAGTTTTTCACATGCTTCGAACCATTTGTTAAGTTTAGATGGATACTTTTTTGGAAAAATTTGTTTAATAGTACACCATGCAGCAATATCTGCTATATCAAGCTCCTTTGTATCTGACCAATTTACACTTAACTTATCAGCTATTAATAACAATATTTCTTGCTTTTTCTTTGATGATTCTTCAAAATATAGAGAATGACATAAATCTAATACTAAATCAATCGAATTTACTTTTTCTACACAAACAGAATTTTCATAATTATGAGTATTTATTAACCTACTTAAATATCTTAAAAAATTTGTTTCCCCTGTTATATAATAACTATGTAGACCTGATACAAGTTCCACATCTTCAACTGGAAATAAAATCTTTTATAAATGTACATATTATATTTTACTACTTAAATATTTCTGTAATTACATCTTTTACCATTTTTCCAAATCAGAGATAGATCAATAACATTATTCTTTGAAGAAGTTGTAGTTGATTGGTAATTAATAGATCCTCCTTTATTAACACTCGAATGAACATAAGTTTGTATTCTAATATCAGTATCCTTCCATATTTTTTGTAATGCAGATATAAAATAAGGTGGCCTTTTTGGATTCACATTAATGATAAGCTTCACATTAACTAGTTCCTATGAAAGACAATAGTAATGAATTGAATTTTTATTTGTTCTTTTAACTTGAAAGATAAATTTTATCTTTCGATAATATTACCTGACTTTTAGAACTTTTATCAAGTTCTACAGTTTGATCCGTTTGCCTTAAAAACTCGGAGAGTGTTGAGACCTGTTTCTTAAGTTCTGCAAGTTGTGCCAATATTTTTTCTTGTCTTGCTTCTAATGCAATATACTCTGGTAAAGGACTCTGAAATAAAAAATTTCTTTAAAGTACATCATAATAACATGTATATAAAAAGTTAATGTTTACTAAAATATAAATCTGAATAAAAGAAGTAAATGAACTATATAATTCTAAAATAAAACTAGTATTATTTGATATTTCTATGAAAAATTTATAAATTACACTTTACATTTTATAAGTAAAATACAATTTTTATATTTCCCAAACATTACCATAGAAATATATGCCTTCATGTAAAAAATCATATAATTACTAATCGATTACTATCTCTACTTCTCAATTTAATATAATGCTATGACAATATACTTTATCATAAAATATATTGTAAATGTTGTTTAAAGTTAGAAAATGTTAGTAACATTTAACATAAAATGGACATATTTACTAATTACATCTTAGAAAAAAAATGTCTAAAAACACAGGGTTATGGATCATAGATTTCATAGTTCACCAGTAACATTGTTGATTAATGCCAGTAAACAGCTACAAGGTACATACATCTTTTTACTGGGTTAGGTTTTACATGTGTTTGGTTATACAACTGTACTTTGTAGCTTTCAGTGCAGTTCTAATTTAGTAAGCTTGCCCTTCTATACTAATTATCAGCGCGTTCCCGCTTATCCTTCGAACAGACTGAATTTTTCATGTACCGTAACCGCGTAGTGTCCTGTTAGATGAAAAATTGGAGGGGCAAGCATCGATCAAGCCTGTAGAACCATATTCCCGGTCGATCGTGATTAGTGCTTGTGGAAATTTTGGGAGGAGTCATGCACAACAAGCTCGAGACAGAAGAAACATTCATAGCTACCATGCTCAATAAACGCGTGAGTAAACCGTTCATTTTAGTTAACTAGCAATATTTTCTTTCACGTCGGCAGGATAACAGAAATGATGAAAACCTTTAAAAAGCTGATAACCTGCTCAGTGATATCAGGCACGATCTTGCTCTCGGCTTCCGTATGGTCGTCTGTTGATCGTTCTTCATGAATATTTCGCATTTCGTACATCGTTTTTCTATGATGCAACGTTTGCGGCAGGGAAACAATCGGTTTTAACGTATACATCGTCATTTCGTTACGTATTTCGTTCGTTATTCCGTGATTAATTCGTAAAAAAACCGTCGATTCGTATTCACATTCGATCGTTACACTCTCGTTCGTTTTTCGTATTTCTCGATTTTCGGTAGACGGCCATTTTTATTCGATCCCCCCTGTCTCCGTTGTATTTCATGCTAGTGCTAATGCTTTCCAACCACTGACATCCGTTTCAAAGATGGCGCCATAACTTTTGGTAAAATTACATCATTTGAGAATCTTACATTATTTTCATTAATGTATTTCGCATTCTTTTCTATATGTTATGCTTTAAAAAATTGTTTCCTTCTTTTTGTTGGTTACCAACAAAAAGGTTAATTGAAAATTATTTTCTTATTTATTTAGGAAACAATTCTGAGAATACATTATTATAATATAGACAAAACTAATTTCATAATTTATTGTTAATAAATTTCATTTATTCTTATAAATTAAAAATTTTTATTTCAGTATTTAACAAAATAAGATTTAACTTACATTCATAATGTCACTATTTTTCTTTGATTGGATATTTTTCAAATTATTGAACACATTAAAAAATACAACTTATGCAAAATTTTCGTTTTAATGGAATTTATTTATTTTTTTTTTAACTATGTAACAATAAATATTGTTAAAAATGAAGCATATATCGAAAAAAGATTGTGCAAGATGTGTTTAAATTTGATAGACTCTTTAGTTTCAATTAGGAAGATGTCGCGTTCATCGCTAATTTCTTTTAAATTAATTGAAATTTATTGCTAATTAAATTGTATAATAAACATACAACAAAAATTTTCTGTGATATTAAGAACATTAATTTTTAATTAGTACGCTACTATAAGCTAAAAAAATGTATACCGACCAAACGACATACAAATTGGAATTACAGTGGTGTCCTCTATCGAAGCTTCTTTATAACTAAGGTTAGATTTTCCTCTTGCGGGTAACAGCGAATTCGTTTGATTGTATATGCATGATTAATTGCATAATTTGTTTAACATGAAAAGTGTAGTGAATTGAAATAAGAATAATTGTGAAAATACTGGAAGTAAACAAAGAAGAAAAAAAACATATTTATCGGAAGTGCGGTTAGAATCGCGTTCTTCCAACCGCGCATGTCGCCACCTATTGTTGATCTGACAGGCTCTTGTGTAGTTACGGTGAAAGCGATTGGATCTTCTGTACGTTTCGTGAGAAATTAAAAAGTAATCAATTCGTTTTTACATTGCATGAATCTTATTGAAATTCAGTTGAGGGGAATGTGTCGAGCTATAGATTGTTATAGATAGGAAAAACGAAAATTTCATCAGAGATTTTGTCTACTTTTCGAGTAGATGCGTTCGAGGCCAGACATGGCGGCGATTCGATGAACCAATTGCAGCAGCGCTCTCTTAGAAGATCAGATATTGTAAATTCCCCTTACATTCGCGTCAGTGAATGATTCTGTACTTATTTTGGTTGTTACTGGTAGTAATACAAGTTCTTATCATTATTGGAAAGTGTTTGTCGTTCGTCGACAGAAAGGTAGAAGCCACGCAAGATCGTATCGAAACGTTCATCATGAAAGAATTGTGTTTGGTCACGTGACCGTAGCCGAAAAATGGCGCAAAGATCAGAGTACAAACATGGGTTCCATTTCATTGCTACGGTGTCATTTGTATTTGTTTACAAGCGCGCGTTTTTACAAACCACGTGTTAAGTAAGTGCCATTTCGTTGACAGTGCGTGACAGACAATGACGGGGAGAGGGTCCAAGAGACGGGGTCGACCTCCGAAATCGGTGGTCATGGAAAGACCCAAAAAGTTTCAATATCATCTTATGAAGAAGCCAAAATACTTGCAAAACAAGGGTTCGGAAACTCCAAACTCACAGCCGAGTACACCAACACCCTCGAGACCGTCATCGCCAGTCGAAAGCGAAGAAAGCAGACGTAGCACGCGAACTCGAAAATCTCGAGGACCCAGAGATAGACATTCGCGTAAAGGTGGTCATTCAAGTTCTGGTGCATATCAACGTCGAGGTTACAATCCGAATGTTGATTATCATGATTCTGAATATCATTATGGGTCGGATTTTGGAGATGAATCCAGTGAAAAAAGTGAAGTTGAAGAAGACCTTTTGCAAAGCGATGTAGACTCATCTGAAAGTATAGAAGAACCTGATCCCTCCAGTGACAGTGACTTTTCTCTTTCCAGTTATAGTACTACTAGTGGCACACCCCGCAAAACACTACTTAGTCAGCAAAGGCCACCAAGTCCAGAACCATTATGGCTTCAAAATAGGGAACTGCCACCATTAAATTTACCTAAATCTTCAGATGACCTATTAGTCCCTAGAGAACTTGTTATGCCATGTTTATCTATCTATGAAGTCCTGAGACACTTTCGTACTTTAGTACGTCTTTCAGCCTTTAGGTTTGAAGATTTTTGTGCTGCACTTATGTGTGAGGATCAAACCAATCTATTGGCTGAAATGCACATTATGCTTATTAAAGCGCTTCTTAGAGAAGAAGATTCTCAGCAAACACACTTTGGTCCTCTTGACCAGAAAGATTCTGTGAATGTTAGCTTATACTTTGTGGATTCTATGACTTGGTCAGAAGTGTTACGGTCTTACGTGGAAAGTGACAAATCATTTGATCAAAATATTTTACACATTTTAACAACATGTGAATATCCTTTTACTTCTGTTGAAGATAGAATCAAGGTGCTACAATTCTTGACAGATCAATTTTTAATTACAAATCCAATAAGAGAAGATCTGCTGCATGAAGGTACAATAAATGGTATTTCATATTGTTTTATTTCTTATGAATATTTATTTTTATATAAATTATTATTTAATCAGCAGGAAAAATTTATATGTCCATGCTGTAATTTTAGTTGCTTTCTTTTGTTCGAAAATATGAATATTAAGTCATTTTTCATTGTAATTCAATATTGGATATATTAAATTATTTATACATCATTGATATAGACTTTTTAAAGAACAATTTTTTTTATTAAAAATTTAATCAAGAATAAAATATTCCTTTTTATATATTCTGGTATATAAAAAATATTATGAACAATATATATAATAAATATTGTTATTTTATAGGAAATATGCATTATGATGATCACTGTAGAGTATGTCATCGTCTAGGAGATTTATTATGCTGTGAAACCTGTCCAGCAGTGTTCCACTTAGAATGTGTTGAACCTCCATTGGTTGATGTTCCTACAGAAGACTGGCAGTGTAGTACATGCAAAGCTCACAAAGTTACAGGGGTTGCTGACTGTATACCTGATGTTGAAAAGAATGGTTCACTATGTCGTCAAGAACATTTAGGATTTGATAGACATGGCAGAAAATATTGGTTTCTTGTAAGAAGGATTTTTGTGTAAGTATACTATAACAAAGTAAGAATTTTCCATATAATGTTCTTCATTAGGCACTAAAAATGTGAAATTATTTTAATGAAATTGTTTATTATAGTGAAAGTGAAGATGGTGAAGTTTGGTATTACAGTACAGGTTTACAATTAGAAGAATTATTGCTATGTTTAGATCGTAATGAAATGGAAGTTGCACTTTATAGAGAATTATCAGACTACAAAGATGAAATTGTAAGACAAATGGAGCTTACAGAACAAATTACCAATCAATATAAGGGTAATAAGAAATCATATCTAGAAGTAGAAAATAGTAAGTTTTGTTACAATTCTTTGTATTTTAAAAAATAGTATGTAATATTTGTATCTAATAATTCTTGTTTTGTAGATCTCATACAAAAATTACAAAAAGAGCGTCAGGAAAAACAAGAAAAAGAAGAAGAAGAAAAAAAAGAAAAACAAAGACAAGAAGCTGAAGAAATGGTACGTAGAATACACGAAGGTACTGATTCTCTTGAGGAGCAGTTAGCAGCTGTTACTGAACAACAGGAAACAAAATCATCTGAAGAGTCAAATACAAAGGAAAATAGTCAAAAACTAGCTACAGAAAATGCGGAAGTAGATGGTGTAGATACTAATTTAACAGATAGAGTAAATAAAGATATCAAAGCTGGTACATCGACATCATCCTCCGAAGAAATTGATGAAGACATACTAGAAGGAGAAGAGGGTATTTCAAAAATTGGTAAAGATGGTAAGTTACACAATTGTAAATTTAACTAAATATAATAATAATGAATTTAGTAATAAAAGATCATTGTTATATTTATAGGAAAAAAACATACTATTGTAACAAGGTCAAAAACAGGATCTTTACAACCTAGGACATTTAATATGGATGACCTAAAAAAGCGTAGTACTGGACAATTATCAAAAGAAGAGTTAGAGAAATTAGATAAAGGATTGAAAGAGGAGGGGGATGGTACCAGATTAACAAGACAGAAAGCTCATCAAATAGCTTCTGGTACACATCTCTTTAAATTAGGAATGGATAACAACTTTAAATCATATGTAAATCAGTACAGTACTAATCCCATTGCTTTAAATAAAGCCCAACGCAATGAAGAACGCGATAAAAAGAGGCATTTATCACACAAATTTTCACTTACTCAGGCTTCTGAATTTAAGTGGGTAGGAAGTTTAACAGGAACACGTGCTCTTTTAGTAAGCACACTTCGTCAGACAATTCTTCAACTTGAAAGCAGTATTCAATCATCATTTATGCATACTAATTGGCCTCTTTTACGTAAACCTTGGACTACAGCAGTAGGTGCTTGTGTTAATCCAAGAGATTTTGCACGTGCTCTTATTGTATTACAAGCATGTATTAAATCAGTAGTGTTTGCTAGTGTATGGCATGACCAACTTGGACACGTGAAATTACAAAGAGTAACGGCTCTTGAACGAGAAGAAAAGAAACGTCAAGATAAAAAAGATAAGAAAGAAAGAGAAGATGAAGAAGAACGTAATCGTTTATTTAACTTTGTTAAATATACATTAGGTTTGAAACATCAAGTCTGGAAACAGAAGGGAGAAGAATATCGAGTACATGGTCAAGGCGGTTGGTTGTGGGTGTCTGCTAGTCGCCGCTACAGGTGTTCTGACATGTCAAAGCTAGGTCTTCGAGTAGGTCCACAGAAAATTATGGTACAAATTAAAGATCAAGAAGGATTAAAAATACTAGCTTTAGATCCTCCTACATATGACTTTTTGGTAAAGGAATATTGTTCCTCTAAAAACCAAGAAAATAATATGGATGTTAAAATAAAAGAAGAAATTAAAGAGGAAGAATTATCAAAGGATACATCAATTGAAACAAGTATAAAACAAGAATGCAAAGAAGAAGATATAAAAACAGAACCAATTGAAGATAAACAAAATAAGACAGAAACAGAACATACGAAAACAGAAGAGACTACAATGTCAAAAACAGAGTCTCAATCAATTAAGCAGGAAACAAAAATGAACTTATCGTGTATGTATAAAAAACAAATAGTCCTTTTAAAATGTACATATCATATTATATTGTATTATATGTATGTCATTATTAAATATGCTATGTTATTATAATCTGTAATTTATATTATAATATAAAGCATTGATTAATCATCTTCTTTTTATTAGTTTTGGCTGGAATGAAAATTGAGAAAGTTTATACACCTATTAAAGAATTTGAAGAAATTGATATTACAAAGGCTCTAACGACTAGTGGAAGGCTACATTATCCAAAAATTGCTAAGAAGACTAGAATTGATGATTTCTTAGCACGTAGAACACATTTAAAACTTTTGGAAGAAAGAAGATTACTACAGACTGTAAGTAACCAGTATTAATAAAGATAGAATAAATATAAATGATAATAAGTATGTTATTTGTATATGTTTTTAATTATACGCCAATTTCAGGAAAAATCGAAAGAGCAATTAAATCAATCAACTAATCAAAAAGTAGATGGAGATTCTGAAATTGATATAGAAAATAACGAAGAAAGTGATACTGATGGAGGTGATAATTCTTTACAAAGTATTCTTACTGGAAAGCAGCCTAAAACTATGTCTGCATCAACTAGAGAAATGCTGACTGTGATAGGAAAACGTATTCAACATGTTAAAGCTCAGTATACAAACATAATGAGATTTAGCAAAAATAGTAGTTGTTATTCACGATACTGTAATATGACAGCACCTCCGGGAAAGATAACAACTACAACACAAAGTTTAACGTCTTCTTGTTACTCTCCTATATGCCTTCAAAAAGCAAGATTAAAACTTGATCTTATTGCATTATTGAGAAAAGCTAATGCTTTAAATAATAATCAGTCGACATCAAATTTATCAATTGGATCAACGACGATACAATTATCACAAACAAGTTCAAAGACAGAAGGAAACGATGAAGCTAAAGATGCAATTAGAAAGGACTTAGAATCTGCTGTAGCATCAGCAACACATTGTACTGAAGAAACACCAGCTACGAATGTAGTAAAAGATCCTCCTATTAAAAAGATAAAAATTGAATCTAACACAGTAAGTTACAAAATTATATTAATATATTTTATGTATTTGTGTAATTAAATAATTTGATCCTTAGACAGTGAATGGCATAATGATTGCATTATAAAGTTTAGTTTTAACAAAAGGTAAAATTGTAAAATATGAAAAAGAATTCTTTTGTAGAATGCTGATAACAATGCAAGTTCTGAACATAGTGCAGTAACTACTACAACAAATAATGTAGTTACTACTACGACAGTAACTACAACACATCAGACTATAAAAACAGTTGATGGTGTCGTGCAAAGTATGCAAGAAAGTACAAATTCTCAAAACTCAGTTGCATTTGCATCCGAGGTTAAAACAAGGTAATGTATCTTTAAGGATATTTTATTAGTTTTTTCACAAATTTTTAAAATTATATCTTGTTTTTATATTTTTTAACAATATCAACAGTGTAGGGCAAAAGACAATGATAGTTAACCGGAGAGGAAGAACAGTGCAAAGAAGTACAACGGCAAAGGAATTAAATGCTGATGGTACAGAAAGGGTGTACTCTACCACTTCAGCTGAAGGAAAAGTTTATTTGAAAAAAGTTGCAATTTCTCTTGCTGATAGGAAAAAGAAGCGTACCCCCGTCAAATATCCCTTATGTTCTACATTTTCTACAAAAAATAAACATCGTAGTATATTGTTACTTCCACAACACGAATTACGTAAATTGGCTAGACTTGGCGGACGAATACAAGTTCAAGGTTTTCACCATATAGCTAAGGTATTTCTTTAGTAAAATTTGCATTAATAACAATAAAATATAATATAAATATCAGTTAAATTTAATTTATTTGTCATAAATTTAGGCAAATATGTCAGTATGGCCATATCCTTGTCCTAGACCATTATTTAAAACTTGCTGGTTGTACAGAACAGTTGGTATAAAATCATTAACGGCAGCAGCTCTTCAATTGAGAATATTATGGGCTTGTCTTCGTTGGGACGATATGGCTGCGAAACCGTTATCTACAGATGGCAAACATCAAATTACAACTGACACTGAAATTATGTCATTGGAAATTCTTAAGCATCGTCACGTTGGTCAGTTTTTAGATAAAACGCAGTATTTACGTAGAAAAGTTGTTATACCATTGGAACTTCCAAAACAAGTTAGAGGTTCGTATTAATAAATAATTGTATGAAGTAAATAGAATATAATTATAATTATATTTTGTATTTTATAGAAGTCACATCTATAAGAAGTGGTTTGAGGAAAAGAAAACGACCGGAATCACCACAAAGTACCGAACCACAAGTTACAGAGGAATGGGTTGATGAGGATAAATTGGAATTGTGGGAAATTAAACAATATGGTGATAGGTACGTTTATAAATAAATCATACTTTATTTTACATATTTAAATGTTTAATTCAAATCAAATTCATAGAATTAAATTTTTTATAATTTGCTGAAATATTTGTATTTCTTAACAATTTTCGTAGAATTAGAATATTAATTGTGTTAAATTCCTAGTGTTTTTACCTTGTAACGTCACTTAAATTCTGACCTATCCTTATTTAACACCATTTGATACTAACCCTCCGCTTGGTGTGTGTCCTATCCAGGTTAGAGAAGGCTAATGCCCAGATTATTACTAGGAGTCGATCGGGACAACCACAATCCACAGTAGGTTCTAACCGAAATACGGGCTCTAATTCTGGTATGAGTGATCAACTTGTTAGTGGTAAAGCAACACCTGAAGAAATTAAAGAAAAGATGGAGCAACAGTTACGTATGCAACGAGCTGCTCATCAACAAAAGAGAGCATTAGAAACTCTAAAAAGTCCAGTTAGTTCTGGTTCGCCTACGCAAGTTGTAAAAGTTACAACTAACTCTACCCATGGTAAGATTTAAATTTACATTATTATTGTACATTAAGATTATAAGTTTATGTTATTGTATATTAAGATTAAGATTATATTACATTACATTAAGACATAAATTATTAAATTATATAATAATATTGTCTAACTAATTATATGAGATAACAATATTAATCTTTTACCACAGATGGCACAGTTAAATTAGTTTCCAAAGTTGCAATACCAGCAAATCCAAACAGTGGAACAAAATCACAGTTAACTTCCCTTTTGACGACACCTGCACAGAATAAACCTTTTATTAGTACAAAGCGTATTTATATGACGAAATGTAAGTATCAAACTGTATAGATATTAACCTTTTGCACTCCTTTGTTGAGTGTGACTCGACATCAGTTTTAATCACAGGAACTGCTATGTCGAGTTATACTCGACATTTTTTTGATTTTTTGTTTATTGAACAAGAAAACAGAAAATAAGAAATATAATTTAGCGTGCATACGGTTAAATTATGATATACATGATATAAATATTTAATATTTATATATATGCATAATATTCTTTTTAAAATAGCATCCCTTGGAACAACAAAAGTTGTTTCTGGACCTGCGAGCATTTTACCGAAAACACAAGCTGGAAATCAACAATCTTTAATTAAAGTTTCTAGCCAAGCAGGTATATTCATAATATTAATTATATTCTGTGAAAGCAACAACAACTTATAATGATTTATATTTATTTAAATATATATTTATAGCACCTGTACAGCAAATTCAGCAAAAAGTGCAGATTATAAGAGGCCCAGATGGAAAACTTCAAGTCCGAGGATTGATGCCTGGTCAACAATTAGTTCAAATGCCTGATGGGAAACTTCATGTGTTAAATAATAGTCAAACAATTACCACCCTTACACAAAGTGGCGGAACAAGTACACAGGTAAAATTATTGGTATAGTATATATTTTTTTTAATAGTTATATATAATAAAATAAATATATAAATAAAATATTACAATCAAAAATAATTGTTTATTAATTTATAAAATTTTGTTTTCAAGGCAAAAACAGCTACTACAACAACTGCAGCTAAAGCAGGTACAACAGCTAATTGTACTACTAAGACTAGTCCATCTAAAACAGCAACAAATACAACGCAACAAATACAAGCTGCTCAGCAATCACAAACTCAATCTCAGCAAGCAGTTCAACGTTCATCAACAAGTACTGTAACTATTGCCACTACATCAGTACAGCCAACAAAGAATGCTATTGTAGTAGCCAATACAGGACAAATTGTACAAGGTGCACAAGTATGTGTAAATAGTTGTTTCTATAAAATACTAATTACATATTGAATAATTACATTTATATTAATTAAGTATACGTAATAATGTTATATTAATCAATGACATAGGTCATATCTTCTGGCGGACAAGTCATTAGTGGAAATCAAATTGTGGTTACTAATGCTAATTTAGCACAGCAGCTTGCATCAGGCAAAGCTCAATTAACGACAATCGGCGGTCATCAAGTAGTTATTCGTAGTACTCCAACAGGCAATCAAATAGTTCATTTAAATTCGACAAATAGTGGTATTATTGTAAAAAATGCTGTAACACAGAGTAAACAAGGTATGTTAGAATCGTATAAAAAACAATTGTTTCAATTATAAAATCGAAAGCAAAATTGTCTAAATAAAATTAATATTTTTAATGTTTTAGTTCCTGTATTACAATCAACTCAGTCAACAACTACTACAACAGGAGCACAATCAACTGATACAACAAATAATATTGGTAGTAGTATATCGACAAATGTGACATCGACTACTACTACGACTACAACAAATCAAATTTCCAATGCTCCAGCACCTGGAAGTGTAGAAGCATCTTTATTAGCTGGTCAACCACCTGGAACCGTCATTAAATGCGTCACTGCTCAAGTTATACAAACTACTCAAGGTCCTCGTATAGTTTTACAAGGTTTACAAGGTGCAGATTTTACTCCACAACAACTTGTGATGGTACAACAGCAGGTTAAACAACAGTTGCTTAAAGGTTCGACATTGCATAAGTTATATATGTATTTAACACCATTTGTGTATGTGTGCGCACGCGTATATATATGTGTATATATATATATATATATACACACACATACGTATGTATGTATGTATGTATGTATGTGTATATATTTATAGCCCAAGCTACAACAGGAAAACAAGGAGTTTTGGGACCTACCAAAATTTATTTAGCTGTTCAACCCGCACCTAGTAGTCAACAATCAATTCAAAGTTCTACAACAGCAAATACTCCTGCTACACCAGCAACAAAACCACAAACTGCACAACAACCAGTTGTTTCACCACCAGCAGCAACTGGTTTGTATCTCTGTATCATATTGGTTGAATTAAATTTTAGATATTATTAACATTATTTCAATTTGAACAGAACCTCAAACGGGAACTGAAAGCATTCCAGAGCTTCCATCTACAGCAACATCAAGTTCTCCTGAAAAACCGAAAGTAGTTGTTCAACAAGTTGCACAACCTAGTGTGACTACAGAAGAGGAATCACAAAAAACAAATGTAGCTAATGGTCAGCAACCTTTGCAATCTTTAAAAGAAGGAAACGATTCCTCGGCTAACAAATTTATTTTAACGCCTGATTACATACAACAAAGTTAGTTGTTAATTAATATTATCTTTACTGCTTAATATCTATGGGATTAGAAATATTTGAATGTGCTTATTTTTATTTCATATATTCTAATGAGTAATATAAAAATCTTCAGCCATCAAGAATGCATTGAAACAAGAAAACCTTAATCCCGAAATAGAAGAAAAGCTGTTGCAACTACAACGGTATCAAGAGAAACAGATGAAAGGTGGTGTTGAAAATTCAGCAACCAATAATCAAACTCATACTACGCCTACAATTACAACTCCACGTGTCCCATCCCGTAAAAGACCGGCACCTTCTAACATTCCAACAACAACATCATCTACAAATGTACAATCAACAGCAAACAATAAAGATTCAGATTGGGCAGAAACACCTAGAAAGAAACTAGCATTAAAACAAGAAAGTCGTGAAATTCCAAAGTAAGTTTCATATTTTGAAACAGGTTTCAAACAGTAAAGACAGTTTTCAGTATATTTTCACTTTTTTTTTTTTATAATGTTATTTGTCTTTTATAGAGTACAAAAAGTAGAACCAACAGAGAATGAATCAACACCACAAAAACGAACAGCAAAGCTAAAAGACAGTCAAGAGCAACGGAGAAAACAACAGGTACATTCTCGAATGCAAGTTCTGTTATTTAGACATAAAGAATTACTTAAAAAAGATATTCTAAAGAAGAGAGCATTGTTGGAAAAAGAATTACAAATAGACATACAGGTATGTCGCTTTATTATCTTTAATATATGTTATACAAATCATATACATTTTTATAAATACTTTCCTATTATTTCCTGTTGAAATTGTAGAAGGATTTATCCGCTGAGTTAGCCTCTAGAACAAAAGCAGAAAGACACAAACAAGATGAAGTAAAAGTGGGTAGTGCAAAGCGTAAAGCGAACGCTCAAGTGGCTCAACAAGTTAGTCCACCTAATAGAGGTGGGAGGCCAAAGAAATATAAAGCTCAAGGAAGTAATACTACACCACCAGGTGCTTCAACTGCAGCTACTACGAATAGAATCAAAAAAGAGAAGTTATATTGTTTATGTAGAACACCATATGATGCAACAAAGTAAGTATTTAAAAACACTTTTCTTTCAGAATATTTATTAAATGATTGTAAATTTTCTTAAATTAGATTTTACGTGGGATGCGATCTTTGTAACAATTGGTTTCACGGAGATTGCGTTGGAATTACAGAAAAAATGTGTAAAACTCTTTCAGAGTTCGTTTGTACAGAATGTAGACATGCAAGAGATACACAAGAATTATATTGTCTATGTAAACAGCCTTATGATGAATCTCAGTACGTAATAATATTAATTTAATTGCTGGTTATATTGAATTATCTTTTTATCAATATTTACAGGTAAAATAGTTACAAATATTGAAAAAAACNAAAAACACTTTTCTTTCAGAATATTTATTAAATGATTGTAAATTTTCTTAAATTAGATTTTACGTGGGATGCGATCTTTGTAACAATTGGTTTCACGGAGATTGCGTTGGAATTACAGAAAAAATGTGTAAAACTCTTTCAGAGTTCGTTTGTACAGAATGTAGACATGCAAGAGATACACAAGAATTATATTGTCTATGTAAACAGCCTTATGATGAATCTCAGTACGTAATAATCTTAATGCAAAAGATCTTGATCTTCTAAAAAAATTAATTAAACAAATACAGGTAAAATAGTTACAAATATTGAAAAAAACTTAGCATTTTAAATTAATTATTAACATAAAAAATTTGAATATTTAGGCACATAAAAGTGCTTGGCCGTTTATGGAACCAGTAGATCCAAATGAAGCACCAGACTACTATAAAGTTATAAAGGAACCAATGGGTAAGTGTTAAATAAGATATTAGCATAATAATTTTGTTTAATTTATGCTGAATTTACAACTCATTATTTGGAATCAAAAATAATAAAAAATTCCTTTAGCTTGATTTACTTCTAATAATTGTATTTGCAGATCTGCAAACAATAGAATTGAGGATAAATGATAGATCCTACAAGAAGCTAAGTGAATTTATTGGCGACATGACGAAAATATTTGACAACTGTCGTTATTATAACCCAAAAGAATCACCTTTCTTTAAGTGTGCAGAATCCCTAGAAACTTATTTTGTCCACAAGATTAAGAGTTTGAGAGAAAAGTTCTCTGAAGGAAAGTAAGCTTCTGAACAGTAGAAAAGAACAAAGAAACTGTAACTATAAACGTGTGGAAGTGCTAAGCATCAACGGTTTAATTTGTGTAACAACAGAAATAATCTGTGCCAGTAGAAGAGACATTCGAAGTAGCCATAAGTATATAAGAATAGGACGTATAAGTTCACTATTTATTAGGATTGTGTGAACATTTTGATTTGCCTTCGCAGAAGCGAACTTTATTTGAATCGTGTCGAACAGTGAATTTTGAACCAGAACTTGTAACATTTTGGCCTTAAAACACATACAGTGTCACTAACAGATATTTAACTAAGAAATAATGTGAAAACAACTTTCTTTATTACTTCAAAAGCATTATTTATTATAAGGCGATAAATTATATTTAAATTTGCAATAACACTATATATTATTCATAGTAACCGTTTCTACTGTTTATTTATATATGACGTGCAATATATGTTTATTTATTATATTTTGTCTATGAAAACAAAGAAAATTAAAAATAAGTTTTTGTAAAAGATAATAAGTTATGGTTCAGAATTTATACGTTCATCACAAGTATCATTATTTATGTACATCTATCAAATACGTGTAATTATGCATGTTACAAAAATAATTACAAATATATCAAATCAGTGCCACTGAGCGTTTAGAATGATGAATTTTTAGTAACCCAATGCAATATATTTTGCAAAATCATAAAAAGTGAAGAAAAAATGAAAAATCATTCGAAAATTCACTACCATTGAAGAGGAAAATGGTCCAATCGCTATCGTGTTTCATTCAATAAGAAATGAAACAAATTTTCTCTCAATGTAGACATAAGAATTATTTAGCAAGCGCATAATAAATTGTACAAATTTGTTTATTGTGCTCACAAGTAATTATTATTATGTTGTTTTATCACATAAATTTTCTATAAAATTGTTTATAAGTAACATATACGATGTTAGTTCATAAGAAGCAAGCGGATATATCTGCTTTGTATATATCCAAGTAGAATTGTCTATAAAAATAGACTATAGATTCTTGGTTCTCATATGACGAAGATATAAAGAAAAGAAGTCATTTAAATGCAAGAAACTAAATTTGATGAAAATATTGTTTATATTTTAGCTATTAACTACCATGTGTGAAAATTATTAAACTATACTACATTGTATATGTACGTTCAGTTTCTGTATTCTTACAGGATATAAAAAGGCAATATTATTTCATGAACATCTAATGAATACATATATATATAAATAAATATATATATACATATGTGCGTATATAAATATATATATATATACACATGCATATATACATACATACATACTCATATGGAAGGAAGTAACAAAACGGCACTTCTAATGTTTCACTAGTAAAATACAAGAGTGAAAGTACGTAGTAAATATCTGACTCTTCGGAGAACTTGAAAATTTTTATGAAATTAAACTGTTCGCAGATTTATTTTATGAAGATTTAAAAAATATTTCCATAGGAAATCTGTTCTCTGACATTAAGAACTGTGGTTTCGTGTATGTACATTAATGTGTATGTTTCACGGGTTCAAGATGCGTCTTGACGATCGTCAATCATTTGTTTAAGTGAAAAAAAGCAGATCGCTCAAAGCAGGTTGTACATTTTTGCCAGGATGATGCTTGTACAGTATTTTTAATTGAAAGTTCACAAAACCTGGCATTGATCTGTTTTTTACCTTCAACTTTCGATTATAGTTATACAATACATATAGTTCGTTACTTTGCCCAGATTTATACACCGCATTAGCTTTATCCTAAGTTCGTTCCAACTGGTCATATCATATGCATCTCGTTAATTTATTGAGGCTCTATTTTATTTCTATTGTAATGTATTTCAGAAATGTCTTTTTAAAATATCAGTATATCTATAATTATTGGAATATTATAAATTTCTACTTTTGCCGCTTAATTCTTTGTTGTATCTTATTACCTCCTAGTGTTTTTCAAAATTTGATATTTCTAGATTCATTTGATACATCTATTACAAAGAGTTAAGCAAATATTTTAAAAAGAATTTTATTTTGATAAGTATGCCTCAGTGGATTTACTCTTTGAAATCTAATGTATCATGAAAATTTTTCCATATTACCTCAGGATATTATTCATCTCATAAAGACTTTTAAATAAACATTAATAACAAGTATTAATAAGTATTCACAGTATATATTAATGCAAACGGAATATACAATTGGAAAAAAATGCCCTATATTAACTTTATTTATTTTCTGAGGCAGATGGAAAATACAGATTGTATCTCAAAGCGTGAATCCTTCAATATTTATTACGAATGCACGTGAACTTATAAAAGCGTTGAATACTCTTGAAACTTTTAATGCATTAAGCAGACTTAGCCAGAATATAATCATTCTGTCGAGTATTCTTTTCTATAGGAGCGATATTTGACGATGTACTGGAGTAAAAGTTTTTTCTGTAAAAAATTGTAGAAATACTTTAAGCATATATTAGGTATTAGTCATGTAAGTTTTTGGCATGCTACTGACGTGTAAAAACTGGGTGAAGAAATTGCAGCCATGTACATTTTGCGCTGCTCTATTTCACTTTGCCCGCTTATTAATCATGTAACGAGGTGTTAATTTCTATTAAGAAAAAAGCAACAAAGTGTGATTACATAACTATATTCATCTAAATCTAATATGAATAGTTTATAATAAATATATTTGTACTAATTTTAATCATAAACTTTGTTGTTTTTATTGCACTATAAATATAAGTTAGAGGAAAGCATAGTATGTTAATTTACCTTTTTTAATTTGTAATTGCTTAAAAAATAATAAACTGCTGTATAACAGTGGCTTCATAAAACTTTAAAAAAGCACATTAATACCGTTTAGTAATTCATTTTTAATTTTATTTGCAAGAAACATATTTTGTATAAAATAATAATATTATAAATAACTTCAGATTGCATTAATATTAATACATAATTACTTTTATTGCCGTTTATGTAGGTATAAACTTAAGTAGTATTTAAAGTTCAAATAATACTATATAGGATGTACATTAATAATTGTTTACATTCTTCTGTCATGATTTGAAACAAAAGTAAAAATATGTCATTTATATGAATGCATTGCACATTTATTGTGTATGCTGTTCAAAAGAGTCCGAAACCTCGTCGTAAGTAAAAAGTAACTGTATTGAAGGTTAATAGTACATGAATGAAATAATATCATTGCTTTTAATATATTGGATTTGATAAATATTGTATATAGAACTTCATCATGTGCCAAAGGCACCATTACCTGGAGAACCTGCAAAGCCATATACACTTACTGAAATTCCTGGACCAAGGTCAGAGGCACTCCTCAATGAATTTTCTAGAATTCAGGTTTATATTATTATTGCAAAATATAAATTTTGTTACAAAATAAAATACATTATTGTAATACAATTATGAAACATTACAGCAAATAGGTTCCATTCAATATTTCGCAGACTATCAAAGATCTGTTGGAAATTATTTAGCAGATATTGATGGAAATGTTTTCTTGGATATGTTTATGCAACTTTCTACTCTTCCTCTTGGATATAATCATAGATCAATCCTTGGTGCCTTGGCTTGTGCAGGAAATCAAGTAATAATTAAAAATTGTTATATTCATTATGTTTAGTAACAAAGTATAAACATAATAAATTTTTAGCGAATAATAGCAAATAGGCCTGCATTAGGATTATTCCCTGGTTTAGAATGGCCATGTAAAATACAAGATACATTGCTTCAACCATGTGTAAGATATTTTTAATTGATAAATTTAAAAAATATGTTTATTTCTTTTAATAGATTTTGATAATAAATAAATAAAACCAAAATTTATTAAATATAATATTATACTATTTTATCAGGTAGCTCCAAAAGGATTACCATGTGTCTTTACAACTATGTGTGGTGCTTGTTCAACTGAACATGCTATACAAATGGCATTCATAAAATATGCAGAAAGACGACGGCGAGGCGGTAGTATTACAAAAGAAGAAAAGAAAAGTGCACCCTTTAATAAACCACCTGGTTGTCCTGAATTATCTATTCTTTCTTTTGAAGGTACCTTAACGTAGTGTTGTAATGTATCAATATTATAAATTGATGAAATTTATAAAATTAGGAGGATTTCATGGTAGAACATTTGGTGCATTAGCACTAACACATTATAAATACATGATGAAACTTGATATACCTTCTCTACCATGGCCAATTGCACCTTTTCCACAGTATCTATATCCATTGGATCAGCATGAAAAAGAAAATAAGGAAGAGGATGAACGGTGCATAGAACAAGTAAATTTAATGTTTTTAAATGTTATTAAATTTTAAATTAATAACATTATTAAAAATTTATAAATCTGTATAAAAATATAAAAGGTAGAAGATTTAATAGAACAATATGAAAAGACAATACCAGTTGCTGGTATCATTGTTGAAGCAATACAATGTGAAGGAGGAGATAGACATGCTTCTCCAGATTTTTTCCAGTCCTTACAAGATATTAGTAAAAGAGTAAATATTTAAAATATTATTTTCATTCATTTTTAATTGTTATAAATGTTTGAAATTGTAATATGAATATAAATTTTACAGAAATCTATTCCTTTAATAATGGATGAAATTCAAACAGGAGGTGGTGCAACAGGAAGAATATGGGCTCATGAATACTTGGAATTAATTATTCCTCCTGATATGGTTACTTTTAGTAATAAAATGCAAGCTAATGGATTTTACCATACTTCTGAATACATGTAACATTGTTATTAAACATAATATTTAAATAGAAAATTATATCAAATTTATTATAAACATCTGTATTATCCATTTAGGCCAGTACATCCATATAGAGTTTTTAATACGTGGATGGGTGATCCAAGTCAAATTCTAATATTAGAAGCAGTATTGCAAACCATTGAAGCAGAAGATTTATTAACCCATGTTTGTTATGTCGGAAATTATTTACTTTGTCAACTAAACACATTACAACATGAATTTTCGCACATTATAAATTCCGTACGAGGTAGAGGGTTTATTATTGCATTTGATTTAGCATCCAAGGAAATGAAAAATAAATTATTATACGAAATACGTGGTAAAGGTAATATCGAAATATCCATATACACATTTGGAAAATTATGCACCTCATTACTGATACAATAAATTTAAAATCATTAGGTATTCAAGTTGGTGATTGTGGAATAAAATCAATTCGATTAAGACCGTGCCTAATATTCGGAGAATATCATGCTGATATCTTTTTAGAAATTCTTCGCGATTGTTTGCAAAAACTTGCAGACAGCTGATATATTTGTAAATTATATTTTATGTATTTGTTGTACCATATATTTGTTAAATATATTTTTTAATACTAAACTTTTTCTTGTATTATGTTATTATGTATATAATAATTATTAAATATATTATGCATTAATAATAGTTTAAGTGTATTTTTTTATCTTTACGTTCAAATAAAATTTAAATATCGCGGTACAATCACATTACCGATCAAGGACCAAAAATATCTGTATACAAAGAAGATCGATATTAGCATGGCGGTAAAGGAGCGGCTCCATTCAGCGTGATTGGAAATCAAGATTATTATGGCTCAGATTTTACATTACATAACGGGAAAGTGCATTTCCATCGAAGTGCATTTTTCGCGACATTTAATAGCATCTTGAGCGATCATAAAGATAGATCGAAATACATGATATTAAGTCTGTGTTGTGAGTGGAAAAAAACAAAGAAAAGAGGGTTTGACAACTGACAATCGCAACTGAAGTCTCAAGCCCGGCACGCCGAAGCGTAAACAATCACCATGGCAAAGTATGAAGATATTACGTAATGCTAGCCTTATCTAATTATAGCAGCGTAGAAAGTACATCTTTAATTCAATGATAATGCTTTGTTTACTATGTCACGCTGCAAACTGCATCGCTATTATACTTGATTTAGCAGTTAATTTTTCGGCGGCATGTCCCTTTTTAAATCTTTAATTTTTATCAAAGAGAATGCTGATTTTAAGTTGGTGTGAGTTTACAAACAATTAAATAAAAAGATTCTGTACTTAATTTGTTAAGACACATTTTTATTGTATCAATTTATTATAGTATTTTGCATTATTTGTTTTAAAATATACATTTCTTTTATTTTAGATTTGTTTTATACTTCTTAAAAAATTATTTATAATGTGTTATATACATACATTTACATGTGTGTGTGCGTATGTGCATTTATAACTAATTTATATTTACCTTTTGCCTAGTATAAAAGTTATGTAAATAAAATACTGTATAAATTAAATATTTCTTTATACGTGTGATGCACAACATATATAAAGGAATATTCTTTTTAATTTTGGAGTGTATCACATAAAATTCATGTTCCTTTATTTTATTTCAAAACAAAATACATTAAGAAAGTAAAATATAATACATTACGAAAGTAAAATTTTTCTTGTTTCTTTCATTTTGTATATTATTTTATGCTTAACAATTTAAATGTAAAATTATATTCATCAAGATTGAAAATGCATTCATTACGTATTCATTACTACAAAATCTTTATGTAGCTATTACCACCAAAGAAATTGGGAAAATTTGTTTAATTTTTTATTACTAAATCATAACAGTGCAAGAAGAACTTATATCGAATATACTATTGTATATAACAATGCTTTCAAAATATGTGTTCTAAACTGTAATCTTATCTTCTTTATTTTGTTATCGGTTACTGGTGCAGCTAATCAGTAATTCTCTCTTCACAATTGTTTACTTCATAGACTTGTTCAGTATATCAGACTCAAAGCAAGTTACATTAATATTATGTCTATGATTTTGTAAAAATGAAAGTTGATAGATTCTTACAATTGTATATAGAACAGTTTTATCTATTACTTAAGGGTAAGCTATATAATTTATTAAAGGGAAATCATTTTATTTATATTTAATATATATTTATAAATTACACACAGTATTACATAACTCGTACTATTTATGTATTATTAAAATTAATCAAATATATATATATGATATGAAATTATATTGGCTTTGACCTTTCTTTTTAGAGAGATGATGATAGTATTCGTTTATGACACTGCAAGGTGTTGTAAAGAAGATGATGATCCTGCAGAAGCAGTTATGTACTTTCATCCTGCATGGGTATCTCTTACCCAAAGGTTAGCTCTTGCAGGTCAATTAATGGCAGTTAATCAATTTCTTTCAACTTCGTTTTCCAGTCCAAAATCAATTACATTACAAGGAGGAAAATTTGTACTAAAAAAATTTGGACAGTATATACTTGTAAGTATATCTTTATTGTGTTTAAGTTTAAATTTATTTTTAAAAAATGGTTGAAAATGAATGAACTCAATTCATGATATTAAATTTATTACATGATACAATTTCATAGTAGCAGCTCTTACAATTATCAGTGTACTCTTAATGAATGAAATGTAATATTTTTTTCATGGTTTAATCTATCACTCTTCATATAAACTAATGACATAAACTTTATTGTTTATTATTTCACAGGCAGTGGGAACTGATAGGAATATTCACGACTGGATTTTGGAAAGACGTGCAAACACATTAGAATCATTATTAAAATTTTTTCATTATGATTTGAATAAGATATTAGAATCATTTAATAATGATAGAAATAAATTTACAGAGAAGCTCTATCAAATGTTTGAAACATATTTGCCAATACTTCAATACAGTGCCAATCTATTCTCCAATATTCCTATCATTAAACTTCCAAAGGTAATTAACCTATAATACTAATTTTATTTTACACAGTATTTTTTTAGATATATTATATATGTTATATTTTTCTAGAGTGCTAGTAACATATTTTTAGAAGCAATTCAAGTTTTAC
>NIJG01000170.1:418452-428550 GCA_002201625.1 Euglossa dilemma
AATCGTCTTTAATTGGTTTGCAAAATATTCGTGTTTCATTTTATTTATTAATTTGGGTATTAATCGGAGTGTCGAAATAGGTGGGACAAATATATTTAATAATATTTAATTACTATTTAATAATTATACGTTAGAAGATTATGTATGATGTAAACACTCGCTATAGTGAATTTCTCTGTTATTTACTGGTAAATGTGACAGCCGGTTCTAGACTTTGACTTTCTGTCGAGGGGAAGCTGAGAAGGAAGAAGATAAGAAATGAAATTTGCTAATTAAGGTTTAGCGAGGGTGAAACCTTAGCTTTATTACGAATCTTGCAAAAATTTAATTAGAAATAGAGTTTAAAATACCAAATATACGACGTTTTATTTTTCTTCTTCGAAGAATTTAGTAGTTTAAAAGATTAGAGGTTTTAATAAAAAATAAGAGTTCAATTTCAGAAAGAAATGGATATCGATACATATTCCGTATAATTTTTAAAAAACATTTTAAGAACCGTATCTAAGAGCAATAAAATAATAATAAAATAAATGACATCGATGTCTTACTATTTCCATTTAGAATAATAACACCTCGTTTTACATTCGACGAAGAAATAATTAATGCAAAATAAAAGTAAAGGAACAAAAAATCGTTGCAGCATCGGTATCCTTTTCCTCTTCGAATCTCTTCAATAATCCATCGTCTTTCGAACAGAGGATCATTCTCTTCTTTATTCTCCCAGGTTTCGAACCGAAAAGGGAAAAGAAGAGGAAAATCAACTCTAACCAAAGCTTCCTTACTTCTCTTTATTCCCTAAAAATAAAAGCGGAAGGGACAGAGTAAAGGGAAAATAAAAAATAAAAACACAAAGTCGACTCGAAAATGATCTCGCAATCAGATGCATAAATCCGTTTGGCTCGAGGACAGAGGGTAAATTTTAACGAGACACAGGGGTCCTTTGTTTTCCATTCGGCCCTGCTTCGGTTTTCCATAAATTAATATTTACCAGAAACGGGAAATAAAGCGAGCTACTTTTCAACTCGGTCGTCCCTCGAACCTATTTAGATCAAAGCAGTTGCTAAAGCAAACACAGCCACTCTCTCTCTCTCTCTATGCTGTGTCTTCGGGTGGCTAAATTCTCATTACTCTTGCTCGATGGTTTAAACAAGCATCGTTTGTTATCGACGAAGCGAAACGGAACGAAACATCGGCGGATATCGCGTTTTCTATTATTCTATTCCGAGCACTACTCTAGCAGCACTCTCTCGAGCATACACTCGGCACGACCAGTTTAAGAGTTCAGCAAGCCCATGCACTTCTATAAATCTAAATGAGTACTGACAGAAAAGTGGGACGCTTAATGCAACAAAACTGACGCGTGACTTCATCGCGTTTCAATTTCGCGTCATCGCGAACCGTTTCCAGAACAGCACTCTCGATCCTCTGCTTCGATCTTTATGGGCTACAGCTGATCCCTGTCGATGCGAGATCAGCACCTCTTCTGCCAGCTTCCGGCGAAATGAGTTTCCCGAATATGTCTCTTTCGCGTTCGAATTTTCCATCGATCCTTGGTTTAATTTATTCTTTACGACCATAGATCGTAAGAAGGATTTCGTACGAGAAGAAACGAAGATAAGTTTGAGGTAAACGAGTACAGACGAGAAGTCTAAGATATATTGGGTTGGCAACTAAGCGATTGCGGATTTCAAATAGGAAGGAAGATTCAAAATTTTTGTTTAAAAATATAACTTTATTCGATTAGATACTGTCCGTTCTTGTTTATGACCTTTTGCCATCGTTTCAGCAGTGTCAAAATTCTACGTTCGTAAAGTTTCTGATCTTTGCTATCAAAAAGCTGAATTAAACGTGATCTGATATCATCAGAGTTATTAAAAATTTTACCATTTAAGGAGTTCTGCATGGAACGAAACAAATGGTAATCTGAAAGTGCAAGATCAGGGTTATATGGTGGATGTGACAAAACGTTTCAACACAATTCCAATAATTTTTGACGAGTGTCCAAAGACGTGTGGGGCTTTGCATTATTATGGTGGAAAAAATACCCTTAGGATTTGACAATACCGGCCGCTTTTCTTGAATTGCATCGCTCAATTTGGCGAGTCGTTGAACGTATACGTTTGAATTGATCCTTTGGTTTTGTGTCATAAGTTCAAAGTACAAAATTCCTTTATAATCCCACCAGACTGACAGCATAATCTTTTTTTGGTGAATCTTTGCTTTTGATGTCGTTTGGCCTGGTTCATCTTGCATCACCCACGATCTCTTCCGATTAACGTTGTTATAAACTATCCACTTTTCGTCGCCAGTAATTAGGCTTTTCAGAAATGGATCAATTTCGTTACGTTTCAGAAGCGAATCGCAGATGCTAATGCGTCGCGTCAAATGAATTTCCTTAAGCTGGTGAGGGATCCATAAATCGAGTTTCTTGACCTAATCAAGCATTTTTAATTTTTTTTCAATGCATGTATGCGATACATTGAGCCTCTCCGCAATATCACGTGTTGTGCTATTACGATCTGAATCGATAATCGTCTTGATATGGATCTCATCGACTTCAACTGGACGGCCAGATCGTTGAGCATTTTTCAGTGAAAAATCACCAGAACGAAATCTGGCAAACCAATTTTGACACTGCCTTTCTTTCAAGGCTTCATTTCCATATACGACACATAACTTCTTTTGTACTTGCTATGCGTTCTTGCCTTTTCAGAAGTAATACAATAAAATATGTTTGAAGTGCACGTCCTGTTCTTTCATTTTTCATTTGGGATAAAAACAAAACTAAAGCACTAATCGCTATAATTTTTTGACTAAATTAAAGGTAAAAGTCCAAACAATGAGAATAAAATATAGTTTAGATGCTTTGACCACGTTAACAAAACAAAAGAAAGTATAATGTCCATCTACTGGCAAAATTCGCAGCACTTAGTTGCCAACCCAATAAAATTTTGGGTTAATGGGAAATTTGAGTCAGATAATTTTGGTTTTGCTGAATGTAAATTTCAAGGAAGATGAGGTCTTTGGCTGAAGCAGTAGGAGTTACACGATTAGATTTTTATTTCTGCGAATGGAGGTTATAGCGAATTTTTATGATTTAATTTTGTTGATTAATTCTTTTGAATCAGTATTTCTAAAAATTCCGGCGTTTATGTATCGATCTTTCCAAAATTTGTTATAAATATGTATCTCTAGATAAAACCGTGCACTTTATGTTATATCTATTGAACTTTCGATATGAAGAATATTCTAAATTTCGATTTTTCGATATTAGTGTCAAATTTGATTTTTGACTTTTATTAATATCAAAGTTTTATTTATAGAAAATTTGCTTATCGCGTCTATATTGAATTTTTTCAATCTAAAAATTTTCTCTTCCAACGATCTTTAGATTAAATTAAATTGATAATTTGGACATTTCTTTTTTAAAGTCGAAATTCATTCGATAAGAAAAGTGACTTTTTCATTTTTTAAGTAATTAATCGCGACATGGAGACAAATACAGTGTCATGTCAGAAGAGTCAGTGAGCAATGGACAATGCTAAGCGATAAATATTAATGAGTTCTTCGATGCACCGATGAACCGTTTCACGTTTTTCTTCTAGTCGACAGAAACGTGATATCATCGAATAATGTAAACTGCAAACACGTTTGTTGCTTTGTTGTGTCTTCCAATAAAAACTTCGCGCCTCGTTTTGCTGGGGTTAAAAAATGTACACAATGAACGTGTAAAGGAAACGAGAGCAATGTTAACTGTGGTCAAACGACGCAAGTCAGCTGTCGCTGAAAAATTATTTTTCACGTAGCAATGAACAAACTGACAGTTTTACGAGCTTTTTCCAATTGCGAAATGTTTGTCTGTAATTCGTCTAATATTTCCTTTTTAACTACTTTTTTCGAAAAATCTGGCAGAATGAATTTATGAAGTATTCTAGGTATGAAATAAAATCGAAACAAAAAAGTTGCCAGGACATTTGGTTTGGGTTAGATTTTCGTAATTCGTCTATTTAACGTAATATTTCCTTTTTAGCTTTATTTTCTGCGGTATTTTCGGAAAATCTGGCAGAATGAATTTACAAAGTATTCTAGGTGTGAAACAAAATTGAAATAAAAAAATTGCCTGGACATTTGGTTGTTTGAAAGCAACTAGTCACGCGTTAATAGAATTTTACAAACTCGATAAAGCCTGTTTTTCATGAAGATCATGAAAGATTATTAAGTGTCCTTTTTCATTTTTGAATTATGAAGAAACGTTTCCCGAGATGCGATGAGTCTTCGCTGTTTTCTGTTTCGTCGAACGAGGATAAAACTTTTGCCATCCGGTTGGTAAGAGTATACAGAGACGTAGCCTGCAGCGGTGGGAAAGTTTTTGACCGCGAGTAGATTGCACACGTTTTATCGTCGTGATCGATAGCGAAGCATCGGTGGTTTGGGCGAAAGAGTTTCAGCGGGCATAGCGAGAAATTCAGTGAACCGTTACAAATATTTGCACGTGCGATTGTTCTTATTCAGGTGGACGTTAATTTCGTGTATAAAATCCCGGTTTGAATTTGTATAAATATCGTTTAATTTCGAGCCAGTAACGTGTGGCTGCAACGTAACGACTTTTCGTGACAATTTAATAAAATTAACTCTACGTTAACGCGCGAGTTTATTTACCTCGTTTTATTCCCAAGGGAATGAACTGCGGTGTAAAACAGTTGTAAAATAGTTTTCGCTCGATTTCTACAAGAATAATATAGGAGTTAAGAGAATGGTCGCTTTCTTCCTTTGCTTATTATTATTATTAGAAGAATAATTATATTTATGAGATTATACATTTATCATTTTATTTTTTATACTGGAATCAATTTAATAGAATTAACAGGTTTGGTACAAACGGAGAAAAAAAATTGTTGCCCCCAGAGAGATTTGAACTCTCGACCCCTGGTTTACAAGACCAGTGCTCTAACCCCTGAGCTATGGAGGCTTACGATTCATCAATTCTTTGGCATTCTAGAAGAATTGTATAAAGATTCTATTTTTCAATAGTTTAATCTATTTATTTAATATTTAGTAAAATATCCGCAAAAATTATTTTTAAAATTAAACTGTTATAGATATTTCCTTTCTTACTTCGTATATGCTATAAACCGTAAGGTAGATATTGTACGTATTGCAAACTTAGTTATTATAATAATAGAAGAGATATATTTATGATATTTTAAATACTTGCAATTTAAATATTGTTATATAAACAATTAATGTTACATTTTACAGCACATAAAAATTATAAAATCCTAAAAATATTGATATTATAAAATGTAATATAATAACATTAATAGTTAAGTAAAATGTAGCTCTACTTCAGGAGAGCTTCTTTTATTTAAATATAAATTATTGAGAAAGTATTTTCTAGTTAAATTTTCAGAGATCAGAATTTTTGTAAAAATGCATTTGATTTATGCATGAATTTCTGCATTCGTGAAAATGTTATTCCTCTATTTCAACGGCTGAATTTTCTATTTGTTCCGACCTGGGTCAACCAGTTTCTAAAATTCTGCTATAGTAAAGCAGCGCAATAAATATTTATTTTTATTTGTTTCCCACTGATTGACACCGTGCTATTCTTACACCAATATTATTGCCAGAAAATAGTCACTGAAATTGCATTATTTTACGATCAATTACTCGAGCAATATCGATAGTGCAGAAATATCTAAATAATCCGTAACAAATAAATTTACATTTAATAATAAAGAATCTTATTTAATTTAAAAATTTTTCTCCCGTATATTTAATTATTTCTAAACGATAAACAATGCACATAATAAAACAGAGTAAATACATTTGCTGTAAAATTAAAATGTAACAAACTGTATACTCGACGTAAAAATATTAAGTTAGAACCACTTATGAAACAAATATCCAAGATATTTTACCTTTTTCTCGATCATTTAACCATTAATTCATATTGGCGATTCTTATTTTCATAAATTACCCAACAACGATATTTCAGGCTTGATTACCTCGTTAATATCGTCGAATGAAAGACTGCTGATAAAATCGGGGATGATTAGTACCGGCGTGTAATCCTGATTGACAAACACACAAACAATTTGTAACAATTAAAGCTGTAAGTGGACCGATGGCAAACGTGCCATGGCAAATTGTACATCGATCTTGTTAGCGATTACCTAATTACATTATTACACGGTAACTGCAGCACTCGCTGGTAATAATGTTATTCAAGCTTGGCCGTGATTTATTATGCATACGCCATGCGTCATGCACAATGCAGCTCGTCGTCGCTGGTTCCACCGACGAGAGGATTTTTTGAAATTTTGATTTCTCACGAGTACGAGTTAGATAAAGACCATCGCTCTTGGAAACTCGAGGAAAATTCACGAGATGATCTTTGCCTGTTCCTCGCAAATATTTAAGCGATGCCTAAAATTCATTTCTCGTCTTTTTCCTAAATTATCCGCCTGCCCGGAAAGTTCCTAACAAAATTTCGTGGGAACCAATTATACGAGTTCAAGCAACAAAAGCAATAACGTTGAATACAGAATCTTTTATCCGAAATTTAAGAATTATCCTTTGATTGGTCCTGGTCGTTATTCGATACATAAATACGAAAAATAAAAACAAGCTTCTGTATCTATTAGGTTGGTGCATATGAAATGTCAGACTTTTTAACATGCCAACGTTTGTCTTCCTGTTTTCGTTATACTTTTGGTTTTGGTATAACCTCGTTTATAGTCGTACTGTCCATTGCCAGAGTCACGTTTCAACAAAGGAGATTTTCTCGAAAGTGTTCCCTTTTGTTATTTGATTTGAATTTTATACCGATATGAATCTAAACGATATTCGTATAATTTTTTTGTACGAGTATAAACTTGGTAATAATGCTGCAAAAGCTGCACGCAACATAAACCAAGCGTTTGGGGAGAATACAGTTAATGATCGAAAAGTGCAGCGTTGGTTTGAAAAATTTAGGTCCGGTGATTTTTCACTACAAAATGATCCGCGTGGGAGACCCAAAACGTCTGTGAAAAATGATGATCCGAAGGCATTGGTGGAAGCGGATCCAACTGTATCCACGAGGGAACAGGCTACCAGGATGAAAATTGACCATACAACGATATTGCGACATCTTTCTGAAATTGGCAAGGTGAAGAAAATGGATAAGTGGGTACCGCACGAACTAACTGAGCGAAATAAGCTGGATCGGTTGAACGTATGCTCATCGTTACTATCCCGATTTCATCGAGAGCCATTGAAATATGAAGTTTTGCAGCACCCAGCCTATTCACCGGATCTCTCGCCAACCGACTTTCATTTTTTTAAACATTTAGAACTGTTTTTACGAGCTAAACAGTATGAAAATGAAGACAGTTTGAAAAATTCGATATCAGAGTTTATCGATTCTAAAGATCAGAATTTTTTTAAGACAGGCATCTATGCTTTAAAGTCTCGTTGGAAAAAGTGTATCGAAGCGAATGGAGCATATTTTGATTGAATAAACAGCTTTTGAAAAAAGATATGCAGTTTTATATATTCACTTAAAAATCCGACATTTCATATGCACCAACCTAATATTTTCCACTCATCGTAAATCTGCATACGCGAACCCGTTGTACAATGATTGTTCGCAGTAAAAATGTTACAAACTGTCTGATATAAACGATTAATCGTGGAAATATCCTTGCACTGTCCAAGCTCCGAGACTTGGAGACTAATAACTTGCCCGAGTTTCTGCCTGCAAAGTCCAGATCCGAACTTCTAACTTCAAAGTCCAAACTACAACGACCTGAATTTACAAGACGTAGAAAGTAAGCAGCATCCTAACCATGTCTGCTGAATCTTTAATTTGATAAACGCGGCAGCGCGTTCTCCACGAAATAAGTCCTCGGCTTCTCTCCAAATAGCCAGCACTCTGCGCAATGTCTGCGAGTGCTCCATTTTTGTGTTTAATCGGTGCACATCGCGCGTGAATGTATTTCGAACGCGTACACACATACACGGGGATCACGTAAACGGCGTTTGCCGTTGTTGTACAACAGGGAAGGGGAAGGAATGAACGGGCTGGGAAGGAAAAATGGGAACGAACGGATCTGTGGAGAGCCATAGCTTGGGGAAACCAAATGTTTGCGGACAAATCGTCGTCGTTTTCGACAGGGAAAAATCAACAAACGTTCCTGGCTCGGCCCTAATGCATCGTCCGATGGAAATCGTTCCGGGGACACGCTCTCTCCATTCGACCACCGAATCCCGGATCTATGGATATTGTCTAGATACGGCCAAGGATACGACGTGTATCCGCTCTGGATCGCGTGTCACAGGTTTTCTGATAGAACAGCAGGAACAGAGCGAGTTTTATGACGCACGACACACGAAATTTATGGCAGTCTCCTCGCTAGAATTCGATTTTCCTAGTGCCAGAGGATCGTCGGGATTGTTCTATGGGGTTTCGGTTAGGTTCGAAGCGAATAGTGAAGGGATTAATATTCAGCTGGTCACGCGACTGGTTAAACTGATTTCGCATAATTATTCGCGACGTGTGTCAAATCGTTGAATTTAGACTAAAGTTTTAGGAAAAGCTAATTTCTCTTTTCTCAGAATTTAGTGTCGCGTCAATGGCATGATTATTAGCCAAGGATTTACATAATTTTATGATTTGGTGGTACATTTTGGACTCTTTTCGAGGGTATTTTCAACGTGTTTCTGTGATGTCTATACTTGTGTCTTTGTATTTTGTATTTTCTGCATACATAGAATAGATAGTTTGTCGATAATGGCTGTTGTAGTAATCGTAGATAGGTTTGTCTTTTTAATTAGTAGATAATTTTTAATAATTTTTGCAACGACTATCCTTGCCTTTTCTGTTCATGTTCAGGGAAGTTGTTTGTTGGTAGAAATTTTACACAATACCGTGTATCTTTGATCTATATATCGCACTATGAATTGACTCGATCTAATTTTATTTTGGTTATTAACAAATTAAAATATTTTCTTCGTATTTAATCTCTGAAAAATAATTTCTATCATCCATTCTTCACTCGACTCGAATAGAAACGATTAAAATCTATTAAGATTTCCAAAGATAAAATTCACAATCCATAGATTGTCTATAAAAGAAAAATTAAACCTCAGATGCAGTAATTAAACCTGTTTTTTCAATCCCAGAACTATCAATCCACTTAAAATAACTGATCTCAAAATTTTCCTTTTAGTTATTACTAGAAAACTACGTACCTGCTTTTAGAAGAATTAAAATCGACTCGTATCGACAGTTTGTGTACTTATACTTATCTTCAACTCTATGTACCGTACTTATCTTCCACTTATGTACCGTACTTATCTTAACCCTTTAGCTTACAATGACGCCTCAGAGGCGTCGTAAGGCTATTTGCAACCAATTTGCAACAATAAATCTTTATTTTGTTTAATAATCAACTAATCGTAATTATTTATCAAACATCCTGCAAAGTTAATTGTACCGCGCACGTGTATATACAAATCATAGGAAGTTTGCGATTTGTACAGTTTCGAAAGCTCAGCCAACGACCTTGGTGTCGTTTTTGTTGAAAGATAAATCGTAAGGCAAAGGGTTAACCCTTTGTCTGCCACACCGAAATCATATGTTTCAGAACGCCACGGTATTATTTTTATTATTCAAAGCATATATTGGCAAAATAATAACGAATCGATGTTAGAAGGGAATATTTTTATCAAATGGAGCGTTTCTCTTACTGGTGGTCACGGGTGACCACCATGGCGTCTTAGTAAAGGTTCGACGAAGATTACGGCACGAATTGCAAAAAAAAGAAGGACGAGCGTACCTGGAACAAAAATTTTGCAGGGAATGTTACAAAAAAAATTCCAAACTATTTGGGTGAAAAATTGCTAAAAATAAGACCAAGAAGGTGACCACTTATTGTCCGGATTGTATTGGTGCGCTGCATTTATGTTTGGAGTGCTTTAACAAAGTGCACCGTTAGAAGCAAGATTTATTCTAACATTTTGTTATTCTTTATTGTTCCAATAAAAAATTTTAATCGTTCAATAGGGCACATTTTATTTCAATGTATCTTCTATACATCGGCCATATTCAAA
>NIJG01000170.1:461108-473462 GCA_002201625.1 Euglossa dilemma
AAATTAAACTCATGGTCTTATTTTTTAAGAAAATACGTAGTTTTCTTTACCCGTAAATCTGACGGGGGTCCATAAAGTTAGGTATTCAAAAACGTCCGTAAATGTTAAAGAAAATACGTGGTTTTCTTTACCCAAAATCTGACGGGTGTCCGTAGAAAAAGGTATACAAAAAACCCCCGTAAACATAGTGTTAAATAGCCGTTAAATCTAGTGTTAATATTCAGGATTCGTGCCTTTACAAAATTTATCAGAATTTCTTTTTCATTGCAGTAGTGTTCTATTTTATCCTTCTTTTGTTTTATCGACATGACTCCGAGTTATGGTTCCACGAATTGTGATATTTCGATCATTATTCAAATTTTTTAATATACCGATTCGATTATATCGAACACTCGTATATACATTCGTTATAGTTCAGCGAACCAGCGATTTAATTGCCCTCCATATGATTTGCAGCAAAAATTTCATCCCCTTAAATTTCTCTCGCAAGTCTACCATCCAATTAACGATTTAATTACCTTCCAAACGATTTATGGGAAAAATCTCATCGACGTGACACGATTCAAATACCTCTAATCCCAATCTTTCTCGCCTATAAAATTCCCTCCGCTATATCGTGCGGAGTTAATCAGTGATTTAATTACTTTCCAAACGATCTGTACTAAAAATTTCATCGACGCGGCTGAAATTCAAATTCCTCTAATCCTCTCCTACCTTTAAAATTGTCACGAGTGTGATTAATCAGTTCATCCTGATTTAATTACCTTGCAAATTTATCACAAAAGTTTCGAATCCCACAAGACTCGATTGAAATAAGTCTAACAATGTACCGAATTGATGATTTAATTAAAAATTCATACAGGAAAAATTTTATCGAAACGATTCGATATCGGTTGCTAATTTTGCTAGTTCATCAACTTCATTCTTGCTTCGCAACACACTTTTTCCATTAACGCTATGTTTACGGACATTTTTTGTGTACCTATCTTTATGGCGATTCGTCAGCGTTACGGATAAAGAAAACCACGTATTTTCTTTAAAAAGAAGACCATGAGTTTAATTTAAAAACAATTACAATATTAACAAACTTAATATAAGTTGATTAACACTAGGTTTACGGGACCCGTAAAGGTAGGTTGCTCCAATTATAAGATATTAACAGATTTAATTAACCTATATGAAATCTGTTAATGTTGCCAGTGTTTTCGAATTAAATTCATTGTTTGTTTTTTAAAGAAAATACGTGGTTTCCTTTGTCCGTAAAAATAAGTATACAAAAAAGTCCGTAAACCTAGTGTTAAGTCTATAAATATTGTATAATTGGAGTAACCGACCCGTTAAATTGACGGGTTCCGTAAACCTAGTGTTAACCCTTTGCACTCGGCGATTTTTTGGCTAAAGAAGAGTAGAAATTTACAGATTTTCTTGTATAAAACCGACGTTATCTTTTTGAGTAGTAAATAAAGGATCGTAAAATAATTAACACGTGGAATTATTTGATAACAACAATTTTATAAATCAACATATTTTGATTTCGAAGTTGATATATTAATTAATACGAGTCTCCGAAATTTCATGGTGACTGACAGTCGCCATTCGAGTGCAGAGGGTTAAAACACCACTGCGAACCCTAACTCGCGGTCCAAGAGCAAAACCTTCCCGAACGATCGATTAACTCCCGATTTCGATCACGAGCAGCTCGATCGAGTTGCCTTATCGCGAGATAGATTATCGTATCGGCTAGTTTGATTACCGATTCAACTGCTAGTCCTCTGCCAGTTCCCGAAACCGTTCCCGTGTTAGCGAAGTCGCCGGAGTTGGTTACGAAGTTTCGCGCAAGTTAAGATTAGTTAAGATAGCGCCATCGCGGTCCCCTAGACCCTCCAACGTGCTCCATCTGTCAACCTTTTCACCCTCACCAACGTCATCCTTCTAATTTTTCACTACAATTCGCCATTTGCCTCTGTCTTGTCCCCGAAATGACATTTACGAAGCTACAATTGACCTCGAGACTGTAATTCAGAACTTTCGAGTCCGTGAAACGAGAGGATCTTTGAAAGTATTCGAACAGGTGAATTATGAAATTTGATCACTGGAAGAACAGGTCTGATCGTAATTAATCGCGTCAATACGACGCAGCGAATTTAATTAAAATTTAAAGTAACTCGTATTAACTCGTATAAATCGAGGAAAAATTCGGAGATTGGGATTAGTCACTTTGATCTATGATCGGTATTAACGCGAGAAAGTATAGTATCGACGTGACTTCTTCCGCTAATGAAGAATTAAAAATAATAAACGTACGGATGTTAACCTCTTTGCACTCGAGAGGCAACTCTCAGTCGTCGTTTAATCAGATTCTAAAGATCGATTTTAATTAATATATAAAATGAAAAATTAATCTACGATGCGCGGAGTGTGGAAATAAAATAATTTTACCCCTTAATTTGTATACGATTTTTTATTTACCATTTTTGAAACATCGACGGCTTTATGGCGGAAGATTTATGAATTACTATTTCTCAGTAATGAAAATATCGTCGAGTGCGAAGGGTTAACACTTTGACTGCCATGTTGGTCATATATGACCGGCAACGGTTTCACCCGTGACGCCATGGTGGTCATGGGTGACCGGAGCCTTTCAACTTTTTACAATTGTAAAAAACTAAATGAAAATCGAGAGTTAGCGTGTTTGAATATGGCCGATGTATAGAAGATACATTGAAATAAAATGTGCCCTATCGAACGATTAAAATTTTTTATTAGAACAATAAAGAATAACAAAATGTTAGAATAAATCTTGCATCNATTTATACGAAGGCTCGGTATGAATCATTTTTATGAAACTTCTTCGGCTTCATCTTGTAAATAGCGAAGATTCTACGTGTTAAAATTAGATAGAAAAACAGAATGAATATTATTCTCTGGAAATTTCTTGCTGTTTATTTTTGGGTGTACGAAATGTCAGTACAGTGGACTGACATCAAACACCTCATATCACAGAACTGGTTCAAAAGTGGTAGCTGTTATTCATTTTTTAAAAGCATATATTTTTCAGTAACATTCCTTGTCTCTCAATTTTATTTTTCCTAGTTTTTTCCTCGAAAAAACCATAATTTAAAAGAAATTCAAAATTTAATATGCTAAGAAGCAACGACTGTTTCTTTTCTCCTCTGTAAGCATATACTTTCCAACCACTTGCTTTGTTTCTTATATTTATTTAAATTACTTTGATAATTTCTAGAAAATCTAATATTTTTTCTGCAGATTTGTAATGTGTAATTTTTAAAATAACGTGCAAGCAGTTCCTTGTTAAGATTCACAGACCCTTCAATGCCAGCTGGCTACTCTTATGTACATAAGATGACCTACCTAACTTGCTCACCAGGAATAGCTTCTAAATTATGCATTATTTCAAAAATTATTATGCAGAGGAGTTTCAACGTTTCAAAAGGAAAGTTGCTCGATGTAAATTTTAGTTTAAGGTTGCTTTCGCAGCGTAACATGTCTCGAGATCACGCGACAGAATTGGCTTTTATCTGCTAACTATTGCAGACTCTTTCTTTATCAATTTTACATCCATTTCTTCTGTACACGTTCTTAACACTAGATTTACGGGACCCGTGAATTTGACGGATGGGTTGCTTCAATTATACGATATTAACGAATTTAATTAACTTACATTAAGACTGTTAACCCTTTGCACTCGAATGGCGATTATCGGTCACCATGAAATTTTAAAGACCCATATTAATTATTATACCAAATTTAAAATAATATAACAATATGCGAATTATCGAAATCAAATAATTCTACGTGTTAATTATTATACGATTCTTTATTTACTACTAAAAAAAATAATGTCAGTTTTATAGCAGAAAATCTGTAAATTTCTACTCTTCTGTAGCTAAAAAATCGCCGAGAAAGGGTTAATAGCGCGAAGGGTGGAGTCAGGATCGGAAAGCATCCCTTGTACTTGTTCCGTCCAGATTGCTAACTTGCTAGACAAGTGCAATAGGTTCATCCGTGTTCTCAGGTTAGAGGTTTCGATGCTGGTTACGTGTACCTTCGGAAAATTACACGAGTGAAACTTACATTAGCCACGTCTGAACACATCGAATGGGATCGGTGGAACTTAAAAGCGACCGCAAGACGGTTAGTAGAAACAGTCGATTATAGTCAGCCGAGGAAACTGCTGGAGACAGGTCCCTGGTGTGCTCCTGAGTACCTTATTTTGCTCGATATCGTGGCTGAGTTATGGTTATCGTACGGGAACATTAAGAATTTAATTGGAATTTCATCGCTTTTTATTCGAGAGAATCTTTTCTATTTTTTCCATCGTGTCTTTCTCATTTTGCTACAACTTTGTGCCGGTCTGGTTTATTTCTCGTGAAACACTGGAGTTTTGGAAGTAGTTATTTTAATTGCTGTGTGTACTTTATGGTGAATGTTTGTAGTGCTTGCAGCGAGAAGTTAGAGATTAGGTAATTATTTAGTTTGTTTTTATTAGTAACGATAAATTTGAACAAATTTTCCACGTTGTAATAGAATTCCGTAATTGAATATTACATAAAACGACATTAATCTTTTCTCCAACATTAACGTCTCCTATGATTGATACACCTTGCCCTGTGATTATTTCTCAATTTTGCAATTACATTTGAATTTAACACTTCCATATCCAAATAGCATTAAATTCACTGAATATTCCGTAAAACAATAATACTTCTCTTCTCCAAAATTAATATCACTCACAAAATTATTGCGTTAAAAGTTAATGAATGTTGTTTATTGCAATATGTAAGATATTTCATAAATTTATCGTTCTTAAAATAAATAGGAAGATCGGCAAATATCTTTTACATTCGTCATCGTTAAAGTTAAGAAATATGTTCTCGATGTGATATGGCGTTTAATTTCGAACAAAAATGCGTTTTGACATTGCTGATTTTATAATTAACAATAAAATATCGAGAACACATTGGCGTTTGTCCGGCAAGACATGCAAAACGGTTTACAGAATGATTTTTAAATAAAAATTGTGAATTTCTTCCAAAGTTAGAGTAGCATACGCTATGATCCACGTTTACTTCAAACTTTAGAATTATTTTACACAAAAGTCTAAACAGAATTGAACATTTCACGAAATAACAACGATTTCGTTCCACCATGAAACGAACGTTTCTTACGACACTGCTTTTCTCCAAACACGAAAGCGTCATCGATTCGTCGGAAAAGCCAAGAACCGAAGCAACGGCCAGGTATTTTTCCCGGTTCCCATTACCAGCTCGAATCTCACGTTATTTAATCAGTTAAGTGTGTTTGACGACTATATTCGTCATGGAGATACGGCAAAATTTGGTGTCATGACAACTACATCCGTCATGCGTAAAATTTTGTTACAATTTGATATTTAAATTGCAATTTTGGCGAAACCTAAATTATATTCGTAAAGTTTAAAATGTTTAGAGGTCAACACGAGATAAAAAAAACAAATGAAAATTATAAATAATTTGAGTTGGATTTATAATTTCGTGAGAGCTAACTCGTAAGCAGTGCAGTAACAAAAAATCCTTCGCGAAGATGTTCTGTCTGTTATAAAAAAAATGTTAGAAAAGAATCTCGGTATTGGTGTCCGATGTACAAAGTGCCACTATGCGTTGTTCCTTGTTTTAATGAATATCACACGACAGCAACAGTTTAAATTTTTAATTTCTATAAATATTCGATTTCTTTCCCTAAGTTTGTCGTTCATTACGTGTAAATATACGTTCACGTTGAGCGACTGTGTAAATATTCCGAATAAGATTGTTCATTTTCTAAAATAAAGTCGTCTTTTTAACCGAATATTTCAACACCATTTACTCTGTGTTTGACGACTATATCCGTCATGGCCTGATTATCGCGACACACACTGGGGGGTGCTTTGTAAAGAGGTCGTTACACTTAACTGGTTTTAAGGAAGCAACGAACGCTATAGTTTCATGAAACGAACGTGTAAAGTGCGTGCGAAATGGAAACGTTTGACCGCGAGAACAGCGAGTGGTGCTAATTAAAATTCATAGAAGTTGTCAGCGCGCGACAACTACCGTGATGGTTCAGCCGGCATTACGATAAAAATGTCCATCCAATTACGCGTAATTTATCACAGGCACACGCGGAAACGTCCATTTTCAATCAGTCACGTCGCTGGGAAACTCTTCTTTCCATCTGGCCGCCACTCGGATGATCTAAACGCGTTGTATCGGCCATTTAACGATGGCATTATTAGCCCAAGGTTCCCTACTGATTATTGTTCATCAGTAGAAGGAATCACGAACGTTTCCGTAGCCTATAAAAGATAGGATACAGGCCGGGCAGACCGTCAGTATTTTATAGACTTTCGGTAGCACACGCTCGTCCATTTTATCCGTCCCGATAGACTCCGCGGTGTACAGGTGCTTCCTACCGGATGTCCTCGAGTTTCCCTCGCATAAATGAATTTTCCAAGTCGACCAGCATCGCGTGAACTTCGTCCAGGGATCCTTTGAACGTACGTGCTCCGCCGCGTTCCTTGTGAATTATTTTTCCCCACTTTACGTTCTTCCTCTACGTGTAAATTCGGATGGGAATATTGTAATACTCCAGCGGAATTGCGTTCCCAGGAAGAGAAGGGGTGTGTCAGATAGGAGATTTATTTGGAAAGCTTCGGATTATCACGGTGAGTGTTTGTCTCTTATGTGCGATATCGATTACGCTCTCTCAGATGCGAGTTTTAATCTGCAACGTCTATTCGCTAATTCTCGCGGAGCTTATTCTAGGTGAGAAACGCGAGTTCTTCTAAGAAGGTACGACACGTTAGGAGGTCCATTCTTGTCTTAAAAGTTCGCCGAGAGTGTCCCGAGTTTATCAATGTCCATAATTACATTGAGAAACTCGCGGCAACTCCGACGTAACTTTTAAAACGAGAATGAACCTTCTTACTCGTTATGGAAAACTTCGTTTCGCCGAAAAATCGTTTTTTCTTAGAGAATCCACATATTTTGGAAGCTTGTGGGTGATATCGTCGAGGAAAGTAAACTCCAGATGACGCGTGTTATGGATTTTTCAGATTAAAAAGGAGTCCGATACATTGGACACTGTTATTAATGACGAGTGCGAATTAATTGTTGATTTATTAGAAATATCGCGAATCTTTTTCTCGTTTAACTCGTGTAATCGAATGAATTACGAGAAATGTTGGTTTTTGCGAGACAATATTAGCAATTGTTAATAACGTAGTAATAGAAACGATGATAAGTTGGTAACGATGTATTTGCATAATTTCAACCGCAATGCTAATTGAAATACCGCGGATGAGTAATCAGAGAAATTCAGTGACATAGAGGAGATACGTGGAAAATATTAAACGAAGGATGATATGGTATTTTTGTGACCATTTTTCCAACTCGCTTTACAATGTTCTTGAATCACATATGACGCAGGGAGAAACTGGTAAATATTAATACCGCTCTCTTGGAATATTGATTTTGCGCTGAAAAATAGCGCGGAAAGCTTTATAAACCTGTTTTTAAAATATTTTCACTGTACAATCGATATTTCGCTTCGCATACGTGTTCAGAATGCATGCTCTAATGGCTTGTATTCGATTATTGCTATACGACAGCCGGATAGCTACGGCTCTGAGAGAATGCGAGAAGTGTTTGCAACATAGTTATAAAAGAGCATGAATGCATAAAAGAACATTGTGTTTCTCGGAACGAGTGGCAGGACTATTTATGACAGAAAAAGTTTCGATAGATTCTTAAAAGTTTAGAAAGTACGGAAAACGATTGACTGACAATTTCATTTCGGATATATTCGTAAAGGTTCAAAAGGCATGGAAAATGATTGGCTGAGGATTTTGAGTGAACGTAACAAAACGAACGAAAAGGAAAAAAATTTTTTAGTGACAAGTTAGAGTCCTGGTTCAGTCAAGTTAGAGTCTTGGAGTTGATTTGGAGTTTAGCGAGAGGACCGAACAGAATAGAATTGTCAGAGGAATTCGAAGACGTTTAAGATTTCTCAAAGGTACTCAATTAGTTCTCTGATCCCCATATGTATATCGAAGGTCTCAATCTGACACTTTTAACAGGTTTAAAGCCTGTTAGGTAGCCTTACTTACGAGTTCGTTGGCAGGACCAGGATGAAACGCATCTTTTCTTTTCCTTTCGTCAATCTTAGCCGCTACCTGATTAAAATTTTCTGCGAATTAAAGAAAATCTACAACATCTATGGCAATGGTAAAATTCCATACGACTTTCATTTTGAAAAATTAAAAAAAGAAAGGATTGAATGACGAGAAACGATTAAAAACAAGAAATCGAAGGAAATTATGCGAATTCAAAAATATGCACCACATTGATGACAATCGAAAAATTATTTTTCGTTATATTTATTATTCATCTTTCATTTTAGAAAATTAAAAAGTTTCTGTGAATTAAAAAATATCTACGACATCGATGACAATGGTAAAATTCATTCGGCCTTCATTATAAAAAATTAAAAAGAGGAAGAAGTCAAGGAGGAGAAACAACGGATACTAAACGATTAGAAGTAAGAAATCGAAGGAAATTATGCGAATTCAAAAATATGTACCAGATTGGTGACAAACGAAAAATTATTTTTCGCTATATTCATTAATTCAGCATTCATTTTACAAAATTAAAAAATAAGTGTCGTATCGATAACAATGGTAAAATTCCATGCGGCTTTCATTAAAGAGTAACAGCCACGGCAACCTGCAGGATAAGTAATGAAAAGCACTCCACAGAGTCTTATAAGAGGTTTGAGCCGAATCGAGTCCTCAGAGGTCTCAGTCGAGTCGAATTTAGTGAGAAATCTGAGTGAACTGGAGTCTATAGAGAGTATCGCAAGTGAGAAAAATCGTGTCGTCTTCTACTTTGAAATTTATTTAACTTAGGCATAAAAAACATAATCCCTAGAATTTTATAGTACGGTCGAATCAGATTAGATATTTATTTTAGAAGTCTATCACTCATCTTTTCCTCCAAGCATTAGTCTCCGTTTGCGTAAATAGATGATACATTTTCCAACGAATACATCGACATGTTTTATCACTTTATTCTTGAAACTTTCAAAGTTACAAATTTTTCAAAAAAAAAAAATTAAGGTGTGAATAATTTATATATCTTTCGATATCGAAAGAGATTCTTCTAAATAAATATTCACACGTATACGAGCAACGCTAGTATTTCTTCATAAACTGCAGCAATTAAATAACAATCTATTTAATCACGAGTCAAAGGTGTATTACAAAACATCTTCCTGCATTTTTCAGAACAGCGAGATGAAACCTCGCATCATAGAATGAATCATTACTTAATTATTCATCCATCAGTGATTTAATAATTTTCCACGATATTCGCATCACGAGACGTAGCAAGATGCGAAACAAATCCGAAAGCCACGACACGTGAATGTATTAGGTTGGTGCATACGAAATGTCGGATTTTTTTACATGCGAACGTTTGTCTTCCTGTTTTCGTTATACTTTTGGTTTTGGCATAACCTCGTTTATAGTCGTACTGTCCATTGCCAGAGTCACATTTCAACAAAGGAGATTTTCTCGAAAGTGTTCCCTTTTGTTATTTCATTTGAATTTTCTACCGATATGAATCTAAACGATATTCGTATAATTTTTTTGTACGAGTATAAACTTGGTAATAATGCTGCAAAAGCTGCACGCAACATAAACCAAGCGTTTGGGGAGAATACAGTTAATGATCGAAAAGTGCAGCGTTGGTTTGAAAAATTTAGGTCCGGTGATTTTTCGCTACAAAATGATCCGCGTGGGAGACCCAAAACGTCTGTGAAAAATGATGATCCGAAGGCATTGGTGGAAGCGGATCCAACTGTATCCACGAGGGAACAGGCTACCAGGATGAAAATTGACCATACAACAATATTGCGACATCTTTCTGAAATTGGCAAGGTGAAGAAAATGGATAAGTGGGTACCGCACGAACTAACTGAGCGAAATAAGCTGGATCGGTTGAACGTATGCTCATCGTTACTATCCCGATTTCATCGAGAGCCATTGAAATATGAAGTTTTGCAGCACCCAGCCTATTCACCGGATCTCTCGCCAACCGACTTTCATTTTTTTAAACATTTAGAACTGTTTTTACGAGCTAAACAGTATGAAAATGAAGACAGTTTGAAAAATTCGATATCAGAGTTTATCGATTCTAAAGATCAGAATTTTTTTAAGACAGGCATCTATGCTTTAAAGTCTCGTTGGGAAAAGTTTATCGAAGCGAATGCAGCATATTTTGATCGAATAAACAGCTTTTGGAAAAAGATATGCAGTTTTATATATTCACTTAAAACTCCGACATTTCATATGCACCAACCGAATAAATAACGCGACGATCTTCCTCTCTGCACGCTATAAAATACCGATTAATTTCCAGAACGAGCGTCCATTTGATTTCCACGACCTTCGCGTGGCGCGGAACGAAATCCCATGAAACTGGCGAAAAACTCATTCAAATCCAACGTGGTCCACCCATGAGCCGTTTACGAGTGCGGGAATAAGCGTGGCACAGGTCTGTCCGGTTTCTTGTCCGCGGATTTATCGTTAGCTTGGCGACGAGTCGCTTTTTGCAATTACACGACGGAATTAACGATACCGGGGAAGGCGCACGGGGGAGGAAAAAAGTGGATTTCCGGTTTTAATGGGAACCGGACGACCGGCTGGAAAGCCAGTCTCCGTCCGGAAATGGTTTTAACGAGGTGGTTCGAAAAGCGGGCAGGACACGTCAGAGCGCGAAGAATCGCGTGCAAAAACGGCGTGTACACGGGTCCGTGAACGAGCCTGCTCCCCTTGGGGCGACCAGGGGTGGCTAGCCACCCCCGAATCGGTCGGCTGATGGACTTTCCGTCGAAATTGTTACGTGTCGAAGCGTCGTTACTACTGCAGCTATACCGGGTGGCGAAAATGTCTAATGGGTATCTTGGATTCTCTTCCCGGCTTTCCATGGTGAATAAAAATAAAATACAGTCTACATTACGAGGAGGTTTATTGGGAATGGGATTGAATTTAATTTTTGAAGATTATTAACTACCTTTTATCATTTACACAGATGAATTTTCGAGTTTCCTAAGCTGGGATACGAAGAAGTTGACAATTTTTGTACAGAGTAGCGAAAATTTGGTTGTCTGAGATTTTTAAAAATTATCTACTGCTTTTTATCAATTACACGGATGAATTTTCGAGTTTCCGAAGCTCGGATATGAAGAAGTTGACAATTTTTCTGTAGGGTGATGAACATTTGATTGTCCGAGATTTTTAAAGATTATCTACTTCCTTTTATCATTTACACAGATGAATTTTCGAGTTTCCTAAGCTAGGATACGAAGAAATTGTCAATTTTTGTACAGAGAAGCGAAAATTTGATTGTCTGAGATTTCTAAAGATTATTAACTACTTTTTATCAATTACATAGATGATAAACCTCGAGTTCGCATCGACGTAGGACATACAAGTTTTAAGCACAATTTCCGAGGCCTCTGGACCTATTCATTTGAATATCCGATGGAATGTCGGTTATCGTAACGAATTTTAATACATTCAAGTTCCTTTCTTCGTCACATAGGAGGGATCGCGTGACTTGTTTTCCGCTGCGAACGCGAGAGAGCGGTTTTTCATAAAAATCTCAGCCCCGTATCGCGCGTGCAGATCTGTCGACTGCAGCGGGATTAAAACGCTTTTGGAGTTTGTTTCGTTTGCCCGATTTCAACGTGATACATGCTTTGAGGCGTAAGTTAGATGTTGGTGAATAGAACTAGATAAAGGGGGATGCAAACAATGGAAGGGAAAGCTCGTTGTATCTGGTAATCGAACGGAATACACGTCTAGCACGTTGATGGGGAATATATCAAAGAAAAATATAGCAAAATTGGAAATAATATATCGCCGTCTTCGACCTCCTTTTTTTCAATCAGAACGGTGTCAAAATTGTTAAAATATTCTCCTTGATGTATCGATATATCGATTGTATCTATGTAAATTCAAAATATTAGGTTGGGGCATATGAAATGTCGGATTTTTAAGTGAATATATAAAACTGCATATCTTTTTTCGAAAGCTGTTTATTCAATCAAAATATGCTCCATTCGCATCGATACACTTTTCCCAACGAGACTTTAAAGCATAGATGCCTGTCTTAAAAAAATTCTGATCTTTAGAATCTATAAACTCTGATATCGAATTTTTCAAACTGTCTTCATTTTCATACTGTTTAGCTCGTAAAAACAGTTCTAAATGTTTAAAAAAATGAAAGTCGGTTAGCGAGAGATCCGGTGAATAGG
>NIJG01000170.1:474063-507209 GCA_002201625.1 Euglossa dilemma
GTTTATGTTGCGTGCAGCTTTTGCAGCATTATTACCAAGTTTATACTCGTACAAAAAAATTATACGAATATCGTTTAGATTCATATCGGTATAAAATTCAAATCAAATAACAAAAGGGAACACTTTCGAGAAAATCTCCTTTGTTGAAATGTGACTCTGGCAATGGATAGTACGACTATAAACGAGGTTATACCAAAACCAAAAGTATAACGAAAACAGGTAGACAAACGTTCGCATGTAAAAGAATCCGACATTTCATATGCACCAACCTAATAGATATAAATCGTTCGAATATAGACGTGGAAGGAGAATCATGTAAACAAATTTGTTTAATATTCCTCATTATGTCTTCATATTAGAATTATAATGGAATAGATTTGTAATAAATACAGTATACACTAACAGTCGGTAATAATTAACTTGCAATTACTTACTTGTAATTATACTTATTTCAACGCGAATACAAATCATATAAATCCTTACCTACTTCAAAATCTTTGATTATTCTTCATACACCGAAATAAAAAATCGGAAAACAGTCATTTCGATTAATTTACTGACTCTGTCATCGATAACAGCATCGACGATGTTAAAATAACCATTCTATTAAAAATCACATTAATTGTGAGCCACACAAACTCTAATACACTTTCGAAATGAATAAGAGAATCAATTAACGAACCAATCAACGCTCGACGAAAATTAAAGAAAGGGAATAGAAAGAAAAAATCGCAATGAAACAGGGAATGGAAGGAAGGACGAAAGGATCCACTGTCATTATGTTTGTCCTGATTGGAATTTCCATACTCCCCTTCGCAGTGGAAAGAAAGAAGCTTAAGCAAAGGTTCCTTGCTGCAGCAGGAGTCAAGGTCGGCAATTAGGGGAACAAGAGGGCCAAGTGAAGTTTCGTCATTTATTTTATTAATCATTTATTTCTCCCGTGACAGCCGTGGACGGGGGTGAAGCGTGTTTACCCGGTAATGAGCGTCTGCAATTCCTTCTGCTTTTTTTCCTTCTCCACCTTCTCTAACTTCTTCTGGCTTCTTTTTGCTCGTGCTAATTAGGTTGCTGCCTCGTTTCGTTTTGCTTCAGACCGGTCGTCTCAAGATCTGCTTATTGGCTCCCTCAAATCCTGAACAAACAGAGCCGGTAATATCGCGGGGTGCCATGAAAGGAATAACTGGAACGTGTTTTTATTAATACCCCTTTCCCGTTCGCTCTACCTGCGTTTCCCTGCGTTTCAATTGGCCACTTCCGGATATAAATCGTGTCTAATTTCAATGGGGATGCTTTTAAAAACGCGGGGGAATTCGAAGGGTTGCGGAGCATGCGGAATGGTTATTTGGAGGGATTCGGGGAGGTTTATTGTGGCTGGGTGGTGTCATTGTTCTGGTTACAGGGTTTTCGTTGCGTCAATGGCTAGTATCGTGGTGAGCTAATTTTTTTACATAGATAATAGGATTAGAATTTAGCTATTCTATTGATATTTTCGACTAGTATCGTGGTGAGCTAATTTTTTTACGTAAATAACAGGATTAGAATTTAGCTATTCTATTGATATTTTCGATTAGTATCGCGGTGAACTAATTCTTTTACATAAATAATAGGATTAGAATTTAGCTATTCTATTGATATTTTCGACCAATATCGTGGTGAGCTAATTTTTTTACATAAATAATAGGATTAGAATTTAGCTATTCTATTGATATTTTCAACAAGTATCGTAGTGAACTAATTTTTTTACGTAAATAACAGGATTAGAGTTTAGCTATTTTATTGATATTTTCAACTAGTATCGTGGTGAGCTAATTTTTTTACGTAAATAATAGGATTAGAATTTACCTATTCTATTGATATTTTCGACTAGTATCGTGGTGAACTAATTTTTTTACATAAATAATAGGATTAGAATTTAGCTATTCTATTGATATTTTCAACAAGTATCGTGGTGAGCTAATTTTTTTACGTAAATAATAGGATTAAAATAGTATTACTGGCCAATAACGTGTAAAAGTATGACTCGAACGTATAATTGATAAAAATAGAGAATCGAAGATTCAGAATAATGAATTAACAGGAAAAATTGATACAGATTAGGAATTGTAGGTTCAGTATAAATATAGGACAATATCTGTGCGGAATAGTAATAAATCACGTTTCTTTAATTTTCGTAAAAGCATCTGCACGTTCGTAGTAGATGCGAAAATAGAATATGTAAAACGTTAATCCGATTTCTCGGTCATAATGGATACGTGTAAAAATATTTGCGACTCTGGTGAACGACTAGTTTTCCCAGCAGAATATTTCATTATTAAAATACAAATAACGATCGCTGCGTTTTATTTCTCAGAGTAATAAAAAGCTGGAGCTTCTTTGTCCTGCGACAGATTAAAATTCTGAATAAAACAGGAATTAAAATATATCGCGCCTTTCTTCCTACCATAATTCATAACACGGCAAAACAACTGTTGCTCGAAAGTTTGCTCATCCAATTATGTAACGAGGACTCTGTCTTATAATGACGAAATTCCCAGCGTCCCTAAGTGAAACGTAATAAAACAATACGAATTTTAATACAAACTCTGCAGCAATCAAGATGTTGCCCCGAAGTTTCTCATTTTCCCTTTAACGTCAGCGCAGCTATTGCGAAAAGAAACACAGATGGCTGTAGTCGTGTTCCTATTTCAATTTAATTATAATATTTGGTATAATTACATACCATCGTATAGTTTATTCTACATTCCGTATTATTAATATTCGTTGACATTATTGTCTTTACCATTTATTAACCCTTTGCACTCGAAAGGTGACTCTCAGTCGCCATTAAATCAGATTCTAAAGATTTACATTAATTTATATATCAAATTTAAAATTACCTACCGATGTATGGACCGTCGAGATAAAATAATTCCATGTCTTAATTTTCATAGGATTTAAACATATCGTTAACTTTATGGTAGAAAATCTCCGAATTACTATTACTCTGTGACGAAAAAATCACCGAGTGCAAAGAGTTAACATATAATTAAATATGTTACAATATCAGGTAATAATTTTAACACTAGATTTACGGGACCCGTCAATTTGACGGATGGGTGCTTCATTTATACGATATTAAGAGATTTAATTGACTTAAATTAAGTCTGTTAATATTGCGATTATTTTCAACGTAAACTCGTCGTTTGTTTTTAAAAGGAAATATGTGGTTTTCTTTACCCAAAATCTAACGGGTGTCCGTAGAAAAAGGTATACAAAAAACCCCAGTAAACCTAGTGTTAAGTATGACAAATACAAATAGGTTAGAGATTCCTTTTACACGATTTCTTCGTAACACAGGTTTTGAGTAAAAAATCCGAGAACAAATAAGAAATTTGTGAAACATTGAACGTGTGCATGTACTTGTGTTAACGTAATTTCGATTTTACGTAAAATTTCTTTTGTTCGCGTGTATACAAATACTCGAAACACGCGATATCATTTAGAAAATCGGTAATAAAATATTCGAGAATTTTTACGATTGGTATTTTTCTTATTGTTGTTAATTTGACTTAAAGAGGGTTTTGATTTTCTGATAGTGAAGAAGATCGAATAGATTTTCTAGAAATCCATCGCTCTGCTTGCGGTAAATGACGCGTTCAAAATGTAAATCGTATATAGCGATTATTTTCTCGCTCATCGATTCGATGTTTATTAATAACACTGTTTAAAATGATTAGAATGCAAAATAGATAAATGAGGATTATCCGGGAAATCGATCGTTGAGAAATGAGGGGTTTCCTTCGAGCTAAAACCATTATGATTAGGTAATTAATTAATATCGTCCTTAAATGCAAATACAATGTGTTCTTTTTTTTTAATTTTAATTAAACACAGAATTTTATTATTTTACATACTGGTCCTAAAACATTTTTAATATTTAATATTTATACGATTGTGGATAAATTTATGATGGAACTTGTAAATGTTTTTCCAAGAATAATTTTTCAAACTTCTCTTAGAATAGTTGCTTAAATAATTCATAGTACTTATATTCCATCCGAAATATTCAATGTACGTATAATCTCCTGAATATTTTCTTATCACATGGTTTTGTCTGACACTATTCCAATGGAACACTTATTTCTTATGTTCTATTTAAATATGCAACCATTGATAAATCATCAATGAGTTCTGAGGATAAAGAATATTCTGTAGTCTAGACAGCATCAATATAAATTTAGCTCTATTAAAAATGTAATATTTTGGATTTTCTAACTAATATTTTAAAGATTCGAAATTGGAGAATAATTGTTATAATTGGAAATATTTCCAACAAAATGTGCAAAATATTAACGCGATCGTTAGAACGACTGCAACAGACAGAATTCTAACTTCCATTTGGCAAATTAAAATGTCTTTTACTACATTGTTCAAAGTGTCAAAGGGATTCTGCGCAGGTGCTAATTGTTCCTTAATTAAACATCCTAATACAATCCTATGTAAATTCAAGGTACTGTCGAAATTCTTATTTCTATTTGAATATACAACAAGCAAAGCAAAATTTAAAAACATTTTATAATCATAAATGCAGACTATCAACGTCTAACCAATGGTAATTCATAAAAAAATATCGAAAGTAGAATTATGCAAAACATTCTCTAACCAAAAAATCGTTATTTTGGTTTCTTTCATCAATTTTCATAATACGAATCCTTTTTTTCACCCAATTCTTATTAAATAAATAAGATAAAAGAATATATGTGTATAAAATAGAATCATGCTAAACTTTCTCTAACCAAAAAATCGTCATTTTGGTTCCTTTCATGAATTTTCATAATACGAATCCTTTTTTCGCCCAATTCTTGTTAAATAAATAAGATAAAAGAATATACGTGTATAAAATATAAATATTAATAGAAAAAGATATACAATTATACTCCGTTTAATGTTACAAAGATTAATATTACAATATAACTACTTGTAATATTTCTAAAAATATATTATTTGTAAAAATATTATACACAAATATAATCTGTGTATAATAATACACAGAAAAAAATTACTAAAGTAGCTGTAGTAATAGTAACAATAACTGCAATAACAATAGGAATTAAAATCAATACAAACAGACGCAATAAATAAATAAATAAATACACAAATATATGATATATAAATAATATATATTATAACAAAATTTCAATATAGATCACGTTTCCAAGAAAAACTAAAACAAAGAGGCCTAAACCCGTCATTACGTCTGGTTCGTCAGTCCCAGAGTTAATTACTCGAAATTCAACCGTTCTACTGAAATATCTGATGCCGGCGTGTTCGCGAGTTCCTCGACAGCTGAAGACGTAGACCGAAATGCGTGCACTTTGATTTTGCATATGCCTGGAAATTCAAACGGCAAGCTGAACCGGCTCGCAGCCGGAAAATATAATATTCGCCTAAACGCGTTAGTCGAAGATCCGGCAACTGGAAAACAGCTAGCGAATAGCCTAGCGAATAATAAACCCGCTTGAACAAATCTCGCAAGTTCCTTAATTGCTTCACCAGCCAGCAGCTTCATAACTTGGCTCCGTTTCAAGCACGCGAGCAAATTAACAAGATTCGCTGCTTCGGTGTTCATGTTTTTCAATGGGACACAATTTTGGTTATGTCCCGCCATTTCGTTCCCTCCACGCTAATTTCTTGTAATCGGGTTAATAACCCTCTGCGTTCACGGAGAAATACACATTCTTTTCGCTTTCTGCGAAATCCAGCGACAACATTCTGACATCGAAGCCAAGATATTTCCATTCTTCAAGGAATATTACATTTTTCTTTCATATTTTTCTTTGCATGGATATTTATATTTAGTTACATTCTACCTGTAATGACGATTTTTTATACTTTTCGAGTCTCTGGTTATTATTTATTTTTAATTCATTATTTTTATATTTTAACTCTTTGCACTCGAGGGCTTCGGAGCGGAGCCATTTGAAATTTATCTTCAAACTCGAGGGCTCCGCTATGGAGACAATGCAAGTAACTTTCAGTTCGTAACGCAAGGACGAAGACAAATCGTTAAAATTATTGTGTATAGGATATTTTCCTGTTGGTGACAAAAGGATTATTACGCTTTCGATAATAGATTTGTAGTGTTTTCTAATAAAAAAATTCCGAGTGAAAGACGGCAGAGATATTATTTTTGCGATACCTATATATAATAGAAAGCTCAAGCTTACATATTAGTGATTGCTTCGAGAGGTATCACACCTTGAACGATTACAAAATGTAATAATTTTCTAATTTTTCTGTCTTTGCACTCGAAGACTTTCTCACCAAGAAGAATCTTTTTTTATGTTTCTATAAGCTCGGTCACACCTTTCATGTTAAACTTTGTAAAAACATTACATGTTTGCGTTGAAATTATTAGGTCGTTCGGAAAGTCATTTCGCTTTTTTTCCAGCAGAGGAACTAATTGTATTTTTTCACAGCCAATTTAAAAAAAAAAAAGAAAAAGGATGAAACGACTTTCCGAACGGCCAATACTTATATCTGAATATAATCTTTCTATTAAAATTGCTTCGAGTTGCTGATAATACGAATGAAAAAAAGCTTCGAGTGCAAAGGGTTAATTCATTATTTACTTTTACTTTATTTTATTCCGATTGCTTTAGCATTGACACTCCAATACTATTTTAATTTTGAATATTCGATGCAAAATTTCGCTGAGTTATTAACGATATTAAGATGAAGATTTTCCAGATTAACGTAAACGTGTGAAATAGTAATAGAAAATAGAATATTGATATGAAAATTGATTTTTAATCGGTTTTGTTCAATATAAAGTATATTAACGATCTTAATTTATCTCGCGAGGTGAAAAATATAAGAAAAATTCGTAAACGATTCTCCGTTATTTCGTGTATCCGTTCGTAATTTTTCAAAGTTTCCCGTTCTCCCGTCCATCGTGGTAATTTGATTTTCTTGGGAAAGGATGATATCTTCGATTCGAAGGATATTGTATACCAACGATCTCGAATGCATTCGAAGATCGAGCTCGTTCCCGCAGCTGCGATTCAATTTTTCAAGTTTGGTTGCGGAAACGAAGGTTTGCTCGGACGTTCTGTGTGTTCTGCGCCGAGTTTATGGCCGGTATAGTTACTCGAGCAGAGTGTAAATTTGTTTTGTTCCGAATATCGATCCTCTTGTATACATTTTAGTTCTCTGTGATATTCACGCGGTTGCAGAAATTCATTAATATCGTGCGAATACATTCTGTGCTTTTATTTCGCGTTTTTTGCCAGTTTTTTCCTCCTATTTGCAACGGAGATTGTTTGAAATTTGTTAGAGGCAGTCCAGTTTTCGGGATACGTCGGGAGAAACGGTGTTATAATTGTTCCGTGTACCCTCAGATTTTTGTACGAATATTTGTTCGAGCGTTTTGTAATTTCTTATGATTCGGCAAACAATCGATTCCGTGTCAGCGATTTTTTCAAAGCTCGTCGTTTTGTTATTCTAGCTTTGTTTTACATAATTCCTGTTTCATGCTTTTCGTATCTTTATCCGGAAACTGGAATCCTATTTTTCACGTAGTATAACAAGATATTTACGATTCAGAAAGATATTTTGATACACGATGTACAAGATTCGAAGGAGTAATTTGAATTCTCTTTTCGAGGACGGTGAATTTGAGAATAGTGGCAACAAGGAACAATTCAGTATAAAATAGAGTCTCTAAAATCATACTAATTGCAATTCATGTTCCGTTGACTTTTGCTTTCCAATATTCCATTCATTCCTTTCAGAAGAACAAATTAACCCATATCTACCATCGTTTATAAAATACAATGTTCGCTTGTAATTTCTTATGATTCGGCAAACAATCGATTCCGTGTCAGCGATTTTTTCAAAGCTCGTTGTTTTGTTATTCTAGCTTCGTTTTACGTAATTCCAGTTTCATGCTTTTCGTATCTTTATCCGGAAACTGGGATCCTATTTTTCACGTAGTACAGCATGATATTTACGATTATATATTACGATTATATCTCGGTTTTGATCTTCCGACGTTTCGAAGTTTTGATCTTTCGACGTTTCAGCGCTTCAAATGAATGATATAAGTACGCATCTGAAAGTCGCGAGAGTTTAAAAATCACGGCACTAAAGTAGTATCGAACGTCCTACACTCACGATGCGCGGGATCGGCAATATAATATTTTCCAAGGAGCAATACCGTCGATACGGTATTTCAAAGATTAACAACATTTTTTAGAAAAGATCGTCGTAGCGAAAGGGTTAACAGAAATTCCGCTGCGTTTCGGAAAAAGTTCGCTCGCACAAACAAGCATATACGCGGTGAAAACCACATAAACACGACGCACAGCGTCCGATCGGAAGCAAATAACTCCGCCAGCATCTCGAGCAGCCCTTATCTCGGTTTTGATCTTCCGATCTTCCGACGTTTCGAAGTTTTGATCTTTCGACGTTTCGGCATTCGCTATTTTTATCTTTCGACGTTTCGGCGCCTCGGACGAATGAGATAATGGCGCATCTGAATGTCGCGAGAGTTTAAAAATCGCGACACCAAAGGAGTACCGAATGTCTTACACTCATGATGCATGGGGTCGGCAGTATGCTATTCTTCAAGGATCAATACCGCCGATACGGTATTTCAAGGATTAACAACATTTTTTGGAAAAGTTCACCGTAGCGAAAGGATTAACAGAAATTCCTCTGCGTCTCGGAAAAACAAGCCTACACTTGGTGAAAACCACAGAAACACGACGCACAGCGTCCGATCGGAAGCAAATAATTCCGCCAACATCTCGAGCAGCCCTTATCTCGATTTTGATCTTTCGACGTTTCAGCGCATCAAACGAATGAGATAAGGTAAAATCTAAAAGTCGCGAGAGTTTAAAAATCGTGGCACCAAAGGAGTATCAAATGTCCTACACTCACGATGTGCGCGGTCGACAATATGCTATTTTCCAAGCAGCAATATCGCCGATACGGTATTTCAAGAATTAACAACATTTTTTAGAAAAGTTCACCGTAGTGAAAGGATTAACAGAAATTCCTCTGCGTCTCGGAAAAACAAGCCTACACTTGGTGAAAACCATAGAAACACGACACACAGCGTCCGATCGGAAGCAAATAACTTCACCAGCATCTCGAACAATCCTTATCTCGATTTTGATCTTTCGACGTTTCGAAGCTTTGATCTTTCAACGTTTCAGCGCTTCAAACGAATGAGATAAAGGTGTATCTGAAAGTCGCGAGAGTTTAAAAATTGTGGCACCAAAGTAGTATCGAACGTCCTACACTCACGATGCGCGGGATCGGCAATATAATATTTTCCAAGGAGCAACACCACCGATACGGTATTTCAAGGATGACCAACATTTTTTAGAAAAGTTCACCGTAGTGAAATGGTTAACAGAAATTCCGCTGCGTTGCGGAAAAAGCTCTTTAACACAAACAAGCCCACACTTGGTGAAAATCACATAAACACGACGCACAGCGTCCGATCGGAAGCAAATACCTCCGCCAGCATCTCGAGCAGCCCTTATCTCGGTCTCACCCCCGTTTCGTGACAATCCAGTCGCCTGTTCCAATCGAGAACAGCGTATCAGACATCCTAGCCATCCCCGGCGTGCCATTCCCGGGGAAAAAGCCCAGGAGAGAAAGTTGGTTCGGTGTCTCAGCCCGCATATCCGTTCGCTTTCTGTACCGGCGGCCACCTAATCCGTGTGTGCCGTCTTGGCGCGCTTGCGAAGAGGTCGCGACCGAGTTCTTGCCCCCGAGCGTCGCGAGAGGCGTCGGGCTTGCGCCAGTTCGGCTCGCGCCGCACAGAGAGACGCGCGCGTCGCCAACCAACGCTCTGACACACGCTTCCTCCCGACTCTCAGCCGCGCGCGATTTTCCTCGCCAGTTTCGTGCATCCGCTCGAACCACCATCACCTCGCCGGCCAGTATGAACCGCCATCGCGCCGATTCTCTATCCATCCCTCCTTCGTCATTTCACGATTCCTTCTAAATAATCGAACTATCATTTCCAACGAGATTTCTTTCAACTTCTCAATATTTTATCGCGAGTGTCCGACTATGAGTGACTCTAAAAGAGGATCGTAGAGAAACGCAGTCTCGACTGGGAGCTTGAAAGCAGAGAAATTGATCGGAAAAAGAATGGTGGGCTGCTAGGGTGTTTTTCTCCCATGGGATTCCGTTATCGGAGTTGCTGGAATTAGCAGCTTTATCACGGGGATCTCGCAGTTTAGGAGGCTGGGATTCGAAGTGGATGGTGAGGTTTGATGGCAGCGATCGTCGCGATACGTGGTCACTCTTTCTCCTGGTGTCTACGTCGCGTTAGGGTGAGACCGGTTATGCGGGCAGGCAGACTTGCTTGTTTACGGCCGGACACGTGCGACTTTCAGTAAAAGCTTGCCGAGTGATTGGAGTAGATCCCGAAGGGTTCCGGCAGATTATCCGGTGGAACAGTGCGGTTTGTGTCGGTAGTTTTTTTCCGTTTCGAGTGAGGTGAGGCTACGTTTGAACGAATGTTTGACATCGGAGCTGCGACGTGAGGGATATACGGGAAGTTCGGAACTGGTAGCTCGTCGTGGGGCTGTTCCGCTTGGGTTCAGCCGTCAGGGGATTCGTTATCGTCGAGTGTAATAGAAGTGCCAATGGAAAACGCTCGTGGACCACCACTGGAAGGGTTAATCTGTCGATGAACCACGGCTAAATAATCGCAGCTCAGGCGATACTGGCTGATTAATCGCTGGAACAGCACACCGCGAGCAACCGTGATACTTCGGTTCGGAACTTCTTCGTGGTCTACCTGGTGAGTCGTGCATTTTCTTTTACGATTAGGTAACGCTCGTGTGAGAAGTGCTACTACACTCGGCTGGGTTTGTAATTCCAGTGTACGTATCGAGGTTGAAACGTAATTTTTAACGACCGCTTTTTGGTAGATTGTTTCTCTTGATGTGACAGGATAAGTTATCGGTGAACACTCTGGGGAGGTAAATTGGTTAATTATATTTTAGCGGGATTTTTCACAGTCAGGCTCATTAGCTGAGTGCTCGATCAAAGCGATGATAACATTCAGGCGAGGAGAATATTTCTTTATTAAGACCAATTGGATTTATTGATTCACGCTTCAGGTATATGCGGAGCTTGAAATATCACTTTTAAGGAATACCATTGTTTTCGGTGATTTATTTCGTGTTAATATGACAGGCTGATTTATTAATCGAATACATCGGTGGAATTTTCTTGGAATTTTTTGAAAAGTCATTCATTAATATTCGTCTTTTCCACAGAGACAAGAGTCTTAGTTGCTGAAATTTATTTCTATCACAGAGTTGACCAGTTTATGATTAACATTTATACCGAATCGATGTTCAGTGACGCACGAATAATTTTCGCGAGAACAAAATCGTAGAAGGAACGGGTGTAATCGTTAAATGGACAGCTGAATACTATAAACGAGCGACATGTTAATTAATTATGATAAAATTTCAGTAGATATTTCTGTAAAATTTTCTTTAGATTCTTATACAAGCGAACTTCCAGTTTGCAATCTGCTAATTCATTTTTACAAAGATTCGCCTTCGGGTATCACTTGAATTGGGTCATAGTTAATATAATTAAATATTTTTTCACACGAATAACGCATAATGTATCTGGCATTAATTCAGCCCTATATTCGCGTGCGTTTTTTCATCCCTTCGCATTTAGAGCGTAAAAACCTTTGTCCCTTGCTACTTTCATTCTTATTAATTAAACTCTTATTTATCACCGTTTTTCTATTTACCATCTAGCTCGTTATTCGATATTTTCTTCTCTAAAATAACCATCGAAGACGATTTAACACTAGATTTACGGGATCTATCAATTTGACGAATGAATTGCTCCAATTATTCGATATTAACTAATTTAATTAACTTATATTAAGTTTGTTATATTGCGATTGTTTTCAAATTAAACCTATCGTTTATTTTTTAATGAAATAATAAATTATTTTAAAGAAAATACGTGACTTTCTTTACCCTAAATCTGACGGGTTTCCGTAGAAATAGGTATACAAGAAAACCCCGTAAACCTAGTGTTAAGATCCCTTGATTCATCGAGGAGAATTTATTTTATAGCCGAACAGGAAATACGACGAATCAGCAACGCGTACGACCGGTAACTTACGATTAATGGAAATATCGAGCAGCAATATGCGTCCGGCGTAGTAAATATTTTCATCTCCATCGATACGTCCAATTTTCAGCTTTTCATTCGTTATTAGCACTTTGAATCGAGTTTTTTTTCCGCGAAACAGTCATCCGCTTTGCGTCGTAGTTTGTACATCACGGGATGCTGGCACCGTGTTTTGTTCCGTGTACACGCGATTGATAAAATAATCGGACAAACGATGTATTTTGACTACGATACATATATACCGTCGACGGTTTGCCGGCTGCCGTAAATATTTGCCTGGGAAATTAACCTGGAAAACAAAATTCCCGCTCGTCTCCAGCGCCAGTTTCCCGACACGATCGACGCTTTTTATTTGCTCGAGATGTTCTACCGGCTTCATGATCGAATTAAATGTGTAACATTTGAATTTCCCGCCGACGAGCAAAGCGTCCTCGAATTTATCTTTTGAATTTATATATTCAACCCGGTGTGCTTTTAATTCTCTTGGTAAATTTCTTCCATCCCGCGTAAACCAGAGCTTTTGATTCTTTCAATTGAGTAATTGCAAAAGTGCAGTCCACGATTTAACAATTTTTATTAGGGGAACAAATGCGAATCTTGAAATGTTCTTACTTTGAAAAATTGCAACTATTTAGGTTGCGATTAAATTTAGAAGCTTTTTCTTGAGAAACGATCCAGTCACAGACATAAGTAATCTGAATTTCTATAAATTTGTGTAATTAGTTTGATATTTAGTTTCATAAAATAAATTTTCCCTTCCTGTTTCTCGTTCAATAAACGGTTTGCAGAAAATAATTTCTTGGTAATAATTATAATTTCCGAAGGTGATGCACGAAAGGTTGATCGATTTTTAATATCGAGAAAGTGCCTGGAATCTTTTATTTCACGACAATGGTTTTTCTTAGTTAATCTAGCAGCGCGTTAGGTATAACGAGATGAAGAAATTTCCTTGTCACAACGAAGGAAGTTTTTATTCCTCACATGATAAGAAAGAAAAGGATGTCACAGCAATTCTTACAGTTAGTTGAGCTTCCGAGGATGAGAGTGGAGTAGGTCAAAAAAGTTGGGGAATCGAGTTACTTTCATATTCCGCCATCTTATCGTCAAATCTAACGACTCGAATTAAATTTTAAGTGGCGAAAACTTATGACGGCGAGGAAATTGAATCGTTGTTATTTGACGAATCATAGTAGTTCATAAATATTTACTTTAAAGATTGCTTAAGATGGTTTTATTAAATTTTTATTCTGAAAACTTCGAAATTAATACTACCAGTAACATCAGAACTACAAAATAGAGTTTTTCTTTTTCACTAAATAGAACTTTTTTGATGTATCCATGGGAAATTAGTTAACAATTACAACGATAAAGTAAGGATAGAAAATAATACCGTTTTTTATTATATTTATATTATATTATGAAATATAATTCATATTTCATATATTTATATACTTATTCTTATATATTATCAATATATTTATATTTCATAATATAATATAAATGTAATAAAAAACGGAATAATTGGATTATTTTCTATCCATACTTTATTATATAAATATAAATTTATATTAAATTATTTTATTATATATCATATTTTCATTTATTTTAAATATACAGGTTGCACAATTTCAATCGATAAATGCAAATTACTAGTACACTATTCGTTGAATGAAAAACAATTTCAGATAAGAAATCAACGGTGTCAGAGGATATAAAACGGTGTAATTATTTTTCCTCTAGGTGGAGAGATTTCCATCTTAAAAATACGTTTCCATGAAACCAAAGTTTATCTAATAGATATAACATCAGTTACTTTCTTAGCTTCTTGCAAACAACTTTTCTTATTTAAATACTTATCTTATTTTTCTTCCGTAGTACTCAAACGATATGATTATTCCAAATGCTTTTAATCAACATTCAAATTGCATTTCACGAGGAACGAACAATCCTTTGTATACCATCGAACGACGGCGTAATTTGTTCCAAATATCTTGTATTGGATGTTCCATGATAATATTCTATTCCACCATGCGCCGGTCCGCTAAGCTATCCTCGATTCGGGTCAGATGTAAAAAGCTGCTATTGCAATTCAGCAGTTAACTGCTAGTCTATGACCTGCATCTGGTGTTCAGACCGAGCGACCAGCCTCCCCTGCAACTTTGCATCTGCATTTTACATTTATAAGGAAGATAAGTCTGCCTTGTGTCTGGTTTATCGCGCGTCGGCCTTACCTGTATCGACTTTTCTGTGCCATTTTCCATTGTGCAACCGTTTTCCTCTTCGCACCATTGCTCAGCCTTGGTGTCGAAAAATGTACGAATATACGAGACTGGGTTTCGTTATGGTTATGATAATGAGACGCAGGTAGTTTCCACGATCTCTCCTGATGCTTCGATCGACATTTCCCATGACCATGTGTCACCTCGAAAGGTAGGTCTTCGTTGAATTTCACCATAGAACCAGTTACATACAGGATACAGTAGCTTTATCACTGAACGTATCGGCCTTTTGCACCTATCTTTTAATTAACAGTAGATAAAGAACTTTTTCGCTATAAAAAGTAAACTGCGAGAGAAACGAAGAGGGAGAAATTGAATAATCGGATGATATATGAATTTACTAATTTTAATTCTTAATTTTAAAGGAAATTTTAAAAGAGTCATTTGACCCCGCTTGGTTCGTTTAGTGTTAATCAAAATGAAAATGTAAAAGTAAAAAATTTGTAATTCTCAAACGTAAGGTTAGAAAGTTAATTCTTAAAAATTTAGGAAAGATTACCTATGTAGATCGAAATTCAGATTCAATTTTTGAAAAATTAGTCAAGTTAATTGAGGTATCGGTATCGATAAGTAAAAAATATGTAACTCTTAAACATAAAAATAAAAAGTTAATTTTTAAAAATTTAGGAAAGATTACCTATGTAGATCGAAATTCAGATTCACTTCTTGAAAAATTAGTCAAGTTAATTGAGGTATCGGTATCGATAAGTAAAAAATATGTAACTCTTAAACATAAAAATAAAAAGTTAATTTTTAAAAATTTAGGAAAGATTACCTATGTAGATCGAAATTCAGATTCACTTCTTGAAAAATTAGTCAAGTTAATCGAGGTATCGATATAGATAAGTAAAAAATTAGCAATTTTCAAGCATAAGAATAAAAAGTTAGTTATTAAAAATTTAGGAAAGATTACCTCCTAGATCGAAAGTTAGATTCACTTTTTGAAAAATTAGTCAAGTTAATGGAGATATCGATATCGCTAAATAAAAAATTAGCAATTCTCAAACATAAGAATAAAAAGTTATTTCTTAAAAATTTAAGAAAGATTACCTCCTAGATCGAAATTCAGATTCACTTTTTGAAAAATTAGTCAAGTTAATGGAGGTATCGATATCGCTAAATAAAAAATTAGCAATTCTCAAGCATAAGAATAAAAAGTTAATTCTTGAAAATTTAAGAAAGATTGCCTCCTAGATCGAAATTCAGATTCACTTTTTGAAAAATTAGTCAAGTTAATGGAGGTATCGATATCGCTAAATAAAAAATTAGCAATTCTCAAGCATAAGAATAAAAAGTTAATTCTTGAAAATTTAAGAAAGGTTGCCTCCCAGATCGAAAGTCAAATTGACTTTTTGAAAAATTAGTCAAGTTAATCGAGGTATGGATATCGCTAAGTAAAAAATTTTTAATTCACAAACATAAGAATAAAAAGTTATTTCTTAAAAATTTAAGAAAGATTACCTCCTAGATCGAAATTCAGATTCACTTTTTGAAAAATTAGTCAAGTTAATCGAGGTATAGGTATCCGTTGCAACTTGACGAAATTAGAATTTCCAATTTCTAATGTAGCATCTCGCAAGGACCCTGGAAAATCGACAAAATGTGAAACCGTGAAAATGCGTCACTCGATCATGTCGAGCGCAAAACAAATTAAACAGCTGGCTTTTGAGCTGTGACGCGTTATTTCGATCAGTAATATTCGGTCCGCTTCGTTCAAGTGCCATCGAGCGTTTCATTTACAATATAATGCGGCATTCGCCGGGATATCATTCGTTTTAAATGTCCGTAGGTTTTCGCGGGTACCTTTGTTCCGGAACGAGAGAACTCACGGAACTCGAAGTTTTCGAGCGCAGTTGGAGAGTTAGGTTTTACTCTGACCGTGCGGATTTTCTGTTTTTCCCTTTCGTCGTTTCTCGAGGGCGGGATTGTTTGATGATACGAGTGGAGTAGGAATAGAAACGCATAATTTCCCTTCATTCAAACGTTAAGCAGCTTTGTATAATCGTAATGCGAGAAAGAAATGTTAATTTCGGAAAATAATAAGCTGTTATCCAACGTAGTTCTATTGTTAAACGAGTTGAATGGGATGCACGATTCCGTGAAAGAATTTCATTTAACGAGGTAATTGAATACGAAGATAGATTAACCTTAAACTAAATAATTATTATAATTATTAAGCCAAATAAAATTTCTATCGAATGTTTATTGCCAAAGGTTAGATCAATCGCATCAAAGTTGAAGTAAGCAATACCCGAACCTAACCTAATATATCGTTCGTATGTAAAATTATCGTATAACCTAACAAATTTAATTGAAATTTTAACCCTTTGTAGACGAATGTCAGAATATACGTGGAAAGCTTTTTTTAATTTATCAACAATGTCGAGCATATTTCTCTAATTCACAGAATTTCCCTTGATTTGTTATTTTCAATCGTTTAGTATACACCGAATGTATCGTTAACTTCGTTTCTCAACCACAAAAGATTAATTTTTGTAATTCGTAATATACAGCATTATAGTTCTTTATCAGTTACATTTCATATTCTATTTTCATTTTTGAAATGATCGCCTACGAGAATTTATTCAATATTCGTTTTACAATGATTTCTATAGATTCTAGATATTTACCTATTTGTATAGATTCTAGATATTTTCCTGTTTAAAAGAATTATAGTCTAATTTTTCCGACCAATGACGTGGCTCGTTTCGACAGACGACAATACGAATGCTAAAGTTCCCTAGTATAGTTTCTTTCGCGGGCTGCCCTCTCGCAAGATCTAATGGCCGCTGAAAGAGTTTAATAATATTTTAAACGACGAACGATCGTGTCGTGGTCCTCGCGTTTGGTGCGTGTTAGAACAATTCTAAATAGTTCTTTGTCTGCTCGCTACGAGTACGCACGTCTTTCTCTGCTCTTCGGAGAACCGATTAGACGATCATAAATAAATCATTAACCGTTGTATCGTGAACGAAACAGTCGAACGTGTTCGGTAACGTACAGTGCGAAAGTGAGGTTAACGTGTTATGTCTCGTGTGCGTGGTAATTTCGTACTTTGGCAGAAAGCAGTAGGCTTCTTCGGGGAATTGCACATGATGTTCTACAGTTTTATAGGTAATTCTGTATATTATAAATACGTCGTACGAGAAATAGAATTATTTTACACAGTATTTGTTTTCAATTGTTTTAACCCTTTGCGGTGCTATGTCGAGTGTGACTCGACATTGGGAAATTGTTTCAAGAGATTTACACTTGAAAATTACAAAGTATAACAATAGTCTAAATATAACTGATTTTTAATTTGTTAATTTCGAATTTGTATCTTCCTTTATTTATTTAAATAGCCCTATTTTTTAGTCGAAATAAATTCCAAATAATAAATTTAGAAACGTTACTGGTAACAAAATTGAAATATAATTCGGACCGCAAAGGGTTAATGTAATTACGCTATTCAGTGCAATACGTCTAGAGTAAAGTTGATCGTTATAAACGTTCGACTAATATGTACTTAATGTAACTTGATTAAAATGTTTCTATAACGTACAAATTATCAATCACAATTTCGTCTTGGAATTGTATCGTATTTTATTATATCTAAACTTCTTGAGTTCCTTTAATTCTAATAGAATATATTAAAATTCGTTGTTGAGGTTATGTCTCGGAAACTAGTTGAGAAAAGTACTACATATACGACACCATTTTGTTATGTTTGTTACGAACTAATTTAAACAAATATTCGATATCAGACGTGATGTAAACGATCAATTTTATTTCTTTTCGCCGTGATAAATTCTTCTCTCTCAGTTTTCTATATTATTTCGCATTTAAAAACGTTCGTATTAATTTCACTGGTTTCAATTATCACTTAAACGGTCTCACGCGACTCGACACGTACCATTTCGTTTTCCAAAATGTTTAAACGCGGCTAAAGCGTATTTTTCGTTCGATGAAATATTTTCAATGGTAGGGAAAACTATATCTGTCTCTAACAAACGCATTTTGGCATCGCGTTAACGGCAACGATTTATGATTGTCGAACAAACAAGTAAATGAAATAACGGAACAAAAGGATTTTAATCGTACAACGGAGGCGCGAAACATTTCGGAAAAATTGAATTTTCGTTTAGATGAATCGCATGCGCGTTTTCCGACCGTGTGCTGCCCAATGATGCTTCTTTTGTCAGAATTTCATGCTGTCAGCACGAAATCCGATTAAACATCCGATCTGCTTTTTGCGTGCGAACTATCTAAATGGATTTATAAAAGAACAGAGAGGTTGAATTATCAAATAATTCACCTAGGTGTCGCGAATAATTATATAAAACGTCGCTACTTGCCAAGATTGCTTTTTAAATTGGAAAATCGAGTTCGTTAGGAATTTCGTCGGATTTATGAGAAATAAAAACTAATCGCAACTATTCGATACTTACTTGTGCGCGATAGACTTATTTCTTAGATATTAAACAAATGCAAGCAAGATTGCTCTTTAAATTGGAAAATCGAATGGATATTAGAAATTTTGTTGGATTTATGCAAAATAAAAATTATAGTAACAGACTTATTTCTTCGTTATATACATTTTCAATTCTGGTTTTTAATATTAACCCTTTAACATACAATGACGAGTTTCTTTGACTTTGGTAACTATTTTTCTCCATTGTATGTCAAGAGACAAGTTTTATGAATCAATCTTATCAATAACAATCCAATATTTAACCCTTTGCACTACGAACCATTTTGGACGTTAACTAGCAGTTTCTCAGCGCCACTTTTATCAACTTCATTAGGAATTTTGTTGGATTTATGAAAAATAAAATTATAGCAACAGACTTATTTACATTATACAGACTTATATACATTCCGGTGTTAATATTAACCCCTTAACATACAATGACGAGTTAGACTCGTCATTTATTTCAAAATGACGCCCTTTTTTAACTATTTTTCTCCATCGTATGTCAAGAGATAAGTTTTATGAATAATCTTATCAATAACAATCCAATATTTAACCCTTTGCACTCTGAACCATTTTGGACGTTAGTTACCAGTTTCTCAGCGCCACTTTTATAAACCCTCATATTATTTAGTACAGTTTTGAAACCATGTATTATAATGATATTGGACCTATATGAATTAGTTAATACCGAGAAATATATATTTGCCAAAAAATCACTATTTTATTTTTCATAATTTTGTAAAGTTTGAAAAATCTCTCCAATATGCACTGCAGTCCGATTTGTGCACGTTTGACAATAGTAAGTTGTTTGACGTCTTTCATCCGGTGTTTTTCCATCAAAACATGCAATCCCGTTTTCATTCTCGCACATGGAGAATATGTAGTTTATTATTCAGTCTAATGTTCACCGAAGATGTGGATGGACGTGTTTTTGGCTCCTGAAAATCACTTGTTTTATATATTTTAATAATTTTACTGTATCTTTACTTGATTTCTTCTGCCATTTCCAGAGAAAACTTCAGAGAAACATACATTTCTCAAAAAGTGGAATAAGTTATTATCCCTTAATCTCTAATAAACTTTAATGTCCCCTGAGAGGGGACAACGGAGTGCAGAAATAAAAAAAAATATATTCCTTTTCAACTTCCATACTCTTATTCAACTTAGCGAAATAGAATAATATTTCTCAATCGTATCAAGTGTATTTCATTTGTATGTCAAGGGGTTAAACAAATGCGAGCAACGTCGAAGAATTTTTCACGTATACGACACTTCTCTTGTTTCCTTTATTTCATAGTTACGATATATGTCGCGACCGTACCGTATAGAGTGTTTTAATGCTCGTACGCGACCATTTCGCGTTGTGAAAGGAGTCGAAAGGGGAAAAAGGGACGGGAGAAAAAAAAACAAACAAGTAGCGAAAGAAAACAAAGGAACAGAGGGAAAGGAAAAAAATAGATGAAAACATCGGGTGGCTTTATTCGGTGGCGTTAAAGCTTGAAATGAACTCTAATCGGCGAGCGTTGCGCGCGCAGGCACGCGAATCAGCGCAAATCGGATCATGTTTGGACAGCTCGTTAAATATTTCACCGGGCGCAAACGTAGCGACAACTTTGCTTTTGTCCGTTCGCTGGCGCGAAATTCTTCGTTAACGATTCCATCGGCGCGTTATTTAATTTATCGCGTTCAGCGGCCGGTAGGGTGCAAACAACTGGTTAACGATGAAAATTGATGCTCGTTCGTCGACCAGTTTAGCGGGATAGGTGTACGCATACGTGCAGGGTGTTCAATTTCGATCGGCAAATGCGAATTGCTTGTAAACCAAATTGTTCGTCCAATGGAAGAATATTTCAGACAAGGAAAATAGTGTAATTGTTTTTTTCTCGTTGATAGATATCGTATGGAGGTGAACTTCGATTTTTTAACCCTTTGCACTCGATGATTTTTTGACTGTAGAGGAGTGAAAATTCACAGAATTTCTTCTATAAAAATGATGATGTTTATTTTACGAACAAAGAATCGTAAAATAATTAACACGTAAAATTATTTCATTTCGTTATCCCGTATATTGTTATATTATCTTAACACTAGGTTTACGGAACCCGTCAATTTGACGGGTGAGTTATTTTAATAATACGATGTTAACAGATTTAATCAACATATATTAAGTTTGTAATTGTTAATTACAATATCGTAGTTATTTTGAAATTAAACTTATCGTCTTTGCTTTAAAGAAAATACGTGGTTTTCTTTACTCGTAAATCTAATGGGTCTCGATGAAGGTAGATATACAAAAACCATCCGTAAACCTAGTGTTAAATTTGGTATATTAATTAATATGGGTGTTATGGTGACCGATAGTCGCCTCTCGAGTGCAAAGGGTTAATCCTTTGCGGACAGGACGGTTCGAAGTCAACCGTACCGTAGTGCCGAGCTCCTGTCGCGATAGTCATTTAAAATTGCCAGCAAAATTTTTTTGCTTAACACGTTGACTGTCACGCTACTTTGTAAGAAAATCTCCGTCAGGCAGCATGATGCTATACAGCGCACTCTTCAGACTGAAATTCGAGCGCTACATCATCGGAATGACTTTGATTCTCTTCCTTATCGGTTCGAAGGAAGCTATTATTCTTTCTCCACGATTTTCCAGTAGTAAAAGCAAACTCTGTATCTAATTATTGGTAGAAAAGCCCATTATATAAGTTTCCTTTACCTCGTACTATTATGCCACAAAACAGATTTCAATTACTATTTAGTAACTTTCATTTTGCTGATAATATGTCTACTGCCCCTGAAAATCGATTTGGAAAAATACTTTAGCTTTTTGATAAACTTCAGAAAAATATCAAGAAACGTTCACGTCTGGGATAAACATTGTCATCGACGAATCGTTGATTCCATGGCGCGGAGGACACATTTTCAAACAGTATATACCGAATAAAGCACATAAATACGGAATTCAATTATTTAAATTATACTCGAGCGAAGGATACACGTGGTGAATGAAAATTTACTCTGGAAAGTCTGCTGGCGGGATTAGAGAAACGGGATTGGCACGCAACGTATGTCTACAACTTGCAGATAAACTTTTCTGTAAAATAATTCTATTTCTATAAAAATAAAACACTCCATACGGACCGATCAAAGGCACGAGCGCATATTTAAAAAACCACAACTTTTCACCCAGATTGCCCTGATCAACCTCAACTCTGTTTGAACTGTTTTAAAACATTCCATTGAAATAATTAAAAAAAAAAAAGTTTATGACAATTCAATGGTCTCATATTTTGTGAAATAACTTTCGAAATACCTAACAATCTACCTTGTAAGCCCTCAAATAAGCGTCACCCGAATACGGTTGACGCGGCCTAATCAAAATTTTTGACGTCATCCGAATACGGGTGACACGATAGTCAACATGTTAAACGCAGTTTTCGTTCATAGCACTCCAAGTGAAATTCTGGATATATTAGATGCACATGCACAGATTTTCACAGATTCTTTTCTCGGCTCTATCAGTTGTTTTCGCGGAACGCATATTTGAGATTCTCGGCCATAGCCACGCATTTACGTGGAACACATATATACGTTTCTCGGCTCTATCAGTTTTCGCGGAACGCGCATGTGAATTCTACGGCCAATTTTATGATTTACGCAGAACGCATATATGCGGCGGTAGTCCACAAAGGGTTAAATCGAACTGTATATTTTCTATCGCTCCATTTCGTTCAGTTCATCCTTCTGCATGAAAAAGTTTCTGTCAGGAAACTAACAGCATAGGAGATACTTCTAGTAATTCCCGTTTATTCATCGAAATTGGTGGTATATTTGTGTGCACGGTCAAAGTGGGGGACGATTACGGTGATTTATCGCTAGAAACGTTTCTTGTTTCCATAGTATTCCATGCCACTGGTCTGAGCAGTGTAAGTGCGACTTGAATACATGGGAAATGTGGTTGAGATAGTTTGAGATTGTTTAAACGCGTTCGATTTTGTATTTCCATCTCAGTTTTTGCAGAGACGTTCGAATTTATAAGTTTGTATTATTAACACTAGATTTACGGGACCCGTCAATTTGACGATGGGATGTTTCAATTATACGATATTGACAGATTTAATTAACTTATATTAAGTTTATTAATATTGCGATTATTTTCACGTTAAACCTATCGTTTGTTTTTTTAAAGAAAATATACGGTTTTCTTTACCCCCAATCTGACGGGTGTCCGTAGAAATAGGTATACAAAAAACCCCCGTAAACCTAGTGTTAAGGTGCATTTATCGCTAGATTTTTGTCTTTTGTTAAATACAGGTAGTCCTCCTACAATATGGTATTCTATAACACGGTTTCGCTATAACACGATTCATAAATTGCGAGAACTCTCCTACAACACGATATTCTACAACACGGTTTCGCTCTAACACGATAAGAAAATTAGAAAATCTTTTATACAACACTGTACTTTTTCAGTCGCCACGAAGCTTGTGCCGTTTTAACCATTTGAGTTCCAGAAATTTTTGGAAAGAAATACGAAGAAATTTGTGAAAGTTGCGTGGAATTAAAATAATATTTTTGTCTTTTTTTTGTTCTATGTTGTACATACATTTATATTTTTAATAGAAATTAACTGTTTTACGTAGAATTAAAAGAAAAATTTGTTTTCAATAAGTTTTCGGAACGCAATGCGGCTTTTTGTATAGACTCTAGATCTCATACAACACAGTTTCACACAACACGACATTTTCTAGGAACCTATCTACCGTGTTATAAGAGGGCTACCTATATATATAGAACACATTTAAGGACCGACGAAAAGAAAAGAAATAAAAATACGAAGCAATATCGTCCATAGTAAATTATAAAATATCGCTCTAAATGCAATTCGCGTATAAATTGTATGAACTTTAGATCGCTTAAATTTGCTTTATTTGAAATAAAGTTTCAATTAAAACCCTTTTACAGGCAGCAGCTTTTTAATCGCGAATACTTTTGATTTTTAAACCATCCTTTCCATGTTTCAAACGAGCGAAGCATCTCGAAGGGAATGGATTTATTAAGAACATTAAATTGTAATTAATGCAGGTTGTCAAACACACTGTTTTAACATTTTTTTCTTCGTTTCTCCTCGAATTGCAAAGTTCGTTTGTAGCTGGTAAATGTAGATATCGGTTTACCGTTTTTCAACGCGTATTCCGATAAAGTAAGTTGGGTGTAGAGTTTATTTTCGGGCATCGTTAAATTTTTCCGGCTAACAGAGGTATTTAACGAACGTGTCTGTTTGTGTTTATTAATTCGCTGACTCCGTAACATTTCATTAACCTAATCACTCGTTAGTTCCTTAATTATCGCGTGCCAAGTTTCTAGACACTGCAACGCTATGCAAGCATTTCAAAAGTTGGATTCCGGCCATATCGTACACACACACACGTAACTAATCACATTATTCAACTTTATATCACAGTAGAACTACCTTGAAAGGAAAGAAAATCAATTCAACGACGCGAACTTTACGATAAAACGCCGAAAAATATAAAATTAATCGTTACGCTTGATCGTGAACTTGACTAATTAACAAGGTTGCCTTAATTAAATCCTTTTCTTCGTTTCACCTTAGTAACTCAGGTATTCCCGCCAATTTCGCGAATTTTTTCATAAAGGAAATTAATTTTCATCGCGAACGCTGTACTCGCGTAATGATAATTAACTCGTTTTAATTATTATTTTGAAGAAACTTCTGCGCGTTTCGCGTCGACAAAGACAAATGATTTAATCGAACCATTTAAATTCCCCATTATGGCCATGTCAATTGTTAAATAGCAGCGAATCCTCATAATTGGTACAATTAGCCAAATGATAATAATTAACGAGAATATGCGCGAATTGAAACCCGATTTTATCACATCGTTCGATTGTGATGTACCAACAATACGGATTACGTTTATAAGTAATTGGGCACCTGTACGACTTAATTATCAGTGAAAATATTTGGCAGAAAATCAGTCGAGCGATTTATACTCCTTTGATATCGATATCATTTTAAAAAATTACGTATAGACTTGTATTTACGTATGTGCTGGTGCCTTTGTCTGAACTAAAGAGTCCTCGAGGTAGGTTTGTAGTAGGTTTATAGTAGGTTTTCGGTGACCATTTGAAGTTTGCAGAAGTTCCAGGCGATATTTCCCTCTATTGATGGTGAAATTCACTCGTGAAATTAATTTACAGCACACTTCTCTCAACGTTTGGCAGCCATAGTGTCAATAGATCTTGAACAACGACTGGGTTTGCTATATATACCAGAATAAATTCGCGATATAATACAACATATTCATGAACAGAGTCAATGGGGGGTAGACTCGTGAATAGATTTAATATTACGCGTCTAATTAACAAATTCGGGATTTATACGATATCTCTAATAAGACCTTTGCTTTGTCCGTTCGTTTTAAAGCCAAATCGCGATGAATGGCTTGAGAAGATTCTACAAAGACTCAAAGACTGTGAATAGGATACGCGAACTGTTACTTTCCTTTCATTCGGCACACATGTACGACCCGAAAACCTAATCTGTCGAGAAAAAAACAGCGAAACGAAATTAACGAGAAATATCTCTTCGTCGTTCCACGGTATTCCGGAAAGAAACCAATAATATTAGGTTGGTGCATATGAAATGTCGAATTTTTTTACATGCGAACGTTTGTCTTTCTGTTTTCGTTATACTTTTGGTTTTGGCATAACCTCGTTTATAGTAGTACTGTCCATTGTCAGAGTCACATTTCAACAAAGGAGATTTTCTCGAAAGTGTTCCCTTTTGTTATTTGATTTGAATTTTCTACCGATATGAATCTAAACGATATTCGTATAATTTTTTTGTACGAGTATAAACTTGGTAATAATGCTGCAAAAGCTGCACGCAACATAAACCAAGCGTTTGGGGAGAATACAGTTAATGATCGAAAAGTGCAGCGTTGGTTTGAAAAATTTAGGTCCGCTGATTTTTCGCTACAAAATGATCCGCGTGGGAGACCCAAAACGTCTGTGAAAAATGATGATCCGAAGGCATTGGTGGAAGCGGATCCAACTGTATCCACGAGGGAACAGGCTACCAGGATGAAAATTGACCATACAACGATATTGCGACGTCTTTCTGAAATTGGCAAGGTGAAGAAAATGGATAAGTGGGTACCGCACGAACTAACTGAGCGAAATAAGCTGGATCGGTTGAACGTATGCTCATCGTTACTATCCCGATTTCATCGAGAGCCATTGAAATATGAAGTTTTGCAGCACCCAGCCTATTCACCGGATCTCTCGCCAACCGACTTTCATTTTTTTAAACATTTAGAACTGTTTTTACGAGCTAAACAGTATGAAAATGAAGACAGTTTGAAAAATTCGATATCAGAGTTTATCGATTCTAAAGATCAGAATTTTTTTAAGACAGGTAACTATGCTTTAAAGTCTCGTTGGGAAAAGTGTATCGAAGCGATTGGAGCATATTTTGGATCGAATAAACAGCTTATGAAAAAAGATATGCAGTTTTGTATATTCACTTAAAAATCCGACATTTCATATGTACCAACCTAAGAGAATTGTCTCTAATTCCTCGTTGTTCCACTGTCAACCAATGTTCTTCCCGGTGTTTCCTACTTTTATCGAAACAACCGCGAATTTCCTTCAATTTGATAGATATCCTGGCATTAAATTCGCCCCGAAAGAGACGGTGCTCGGTGGTTCTTCTCGTTTCTTCTTATTCGAACGGTGGAACGTCGAGCTGGCGTGCTCCAGGCGAAAATAGAGCTCATTACGGTGCACTGTTCCTCCTTAGTTACCTCGGTGTCGACCTGTGGTTACTCGGTGTTACCCGAGGAGGGAAAAAAATCCACGTGGACGTGGTTCTTCGTGGAAATAATCACGGGACAAATGTTCGCCGGTGCCGATGTTTCCACGGTACTCACATTTTCCGAGGTGATCAGCTGCAGCGCGTCCATCGGCTAAATAATTTATCGCGTCGTTTTCCACGTTGCGCGAAAATATTTTCCCGGTCATTCCGTTCCGTGAATGTTCATCGAAGCATCGATCCGCGAATTATCCTCCGTTATTTCCGAGAGCTCGTCGCGATTTCGCTGTTCTCCAGGAACGTTTTAACATTTGGATACGTGATTTCGTCTGTATTTTTTTTAGTAGAAATTCGATAGAAATTCGCGAAAAGGTGGAGGAGAGAAAAAAAGACGCAGAAGTATCGTAGGAAAAAGGATTTTCCTTGAGAAAGCGGCTTAGAACAATGGAGAGGCTGAGAAGTAAAATAGGTGGACAGTCGTTCGTGTTCTAAGTCCAGGCGATGTTTCTTTTCTTTCCACGCTGTCTTCGATTCGGGCTTACAAAGGAGGTTACGATCAGCAGTGTTTTCCGAACGGGAACTGGTTCAAGTGTAGAACATTAAGCTGAGGTGGAAGACGTTCGAGTGGCTACGGTATTTTAACAAAAGCTGGATTCGAACGTTCGAGTGGTCCTCTAAGTGTCGAAAAATTCGATTCCCTTCCGATACTCGAAACGATTACGATGACGATATAAATTACAACGGTGCTTTTTCTCTTTCCGTTTCGATAAAATATATTCCGGATTCAGTTCCGTCTTACTAATCCATTTGTGACCTGAATTTCCTTTACTTAAACAGAGGACGAGATCAGTCGAATCGAGATGAAATAGAGCTATAATTCCCGTAATTAATGTCATAGGAATAATTTAAAGGGATTACGTTTATGAATCGATTTAAACGAGTCGCGTATTTATTAATTGACCGCGGTTTACTCGAATTAATGTAAATTCGTTTTTGCAGGAGAATTAATATTCCTCGCTTATTTGCGCGGAGTGACAAATTGGTTGTTCAATTAGGCAAAGCGTTTCGTTTAACTCCGATGCTTGGCCGATTCTTCAGAATTGCAGACGCGATCCTTTAATTGTTTTCGGCAGTGTATTATCGGCTTAAGGATCGTCTGTTTACTTGCCCGGATAATCGGCATTCTCTGTATTTCTCTTCACCCTTAAATTGTCCTGTTGTTTACTCAGTGTCTTTTAAAATTTATACGAAAAATCTGCTTGCAGAGAAATCCAAGAGGTTTTGTTATCAGAGAAAATAAAACATCTAAATAATTAACACTATTTCTACCACGATTTTGTGTATACCTATTTCGACCAAAAGATGTCTTTCGACACCTTTGCGTTTGAATGTAAATAATTGCCAAAACTGTTGGGACTTCAAATTATCAATTAAATATAGATAATTTGAGCAATATAACGGGAACAATAATTAAATAATATTACCGTCTCCATTTTTTTATTTTTATTTGAAAGATAATCAAACATTGTAATATCATTAACTTAACGAACTTTCAGTTTCTTGTATAAAAATTCCTCTTTGTATCTTTGTAACAAAAAAAATCAGTAATCATAAAAACATTGTAATATAATTTTTTCTTTATTCAATACCACAGTTTTTACAAATCAACGGTTGCTCTACTAAGGTTTTCTTTAGGTTTTTAGGATAAGGTTATTTATGTTTTTTTTTTTTGTAAAAAAGAGATAAGGAATAGAAATAACTATCAGTATTACAAACAGTTATACTGCTTACTTACCTGTAATGCTAATTTCAACAATCAAATTTTTCACGAATTTATTCAATTTTTTTATAATAAGTCACTGCAATGATCTACAGTAAAATGCAACATGACGAAAAACAAGCAAATATCAAAGTATCTTCCGTTACAACTGAAATTGGGATTCCGTAATCAGATTACAATTGATATGATGCTGCAAAATGGTGTTGATATTTATATGTAAATCGGTTTAAAATTAGACATTGTTATGAAACCCTTAAAGTGTCAAAAGATACATCATGGTGAAAATAGGTACACCATATGCACATTTTTAAAGCCAGGATTAGCTGGAGGAAAACGATATCACTGAATTAATTTAACAACTATTGTACAAAAAGTCAGAAATTTAAATGTGGAGGAATGATTAAACTTAGAGAATAATGTTAACTTAAAATTTGAAAGGTGTCTTTTGACACCTCTTGGTAGAAATAGTGTTAAATTCGCCAAACGAATCTCCTTTCCTTATTTACTCTTAACATCTTCGGAAAAATTAGGCACGAAATTAATTACGATAAATAAATGCGAAGAAAAATGTAATAAATAATAGTACGATAATATTCTAACAAAGGCAAAAAGTTAGGTATGATATTTAATATCGAATAATTAACACCGAATAATGTTTAATAAATTTAGCCTAATTCGACAGTTAATTAAGATCGAGTGAAATGGCGAAAAATCGAGGGCTCTACGGTTTAATATAAATAGAATAGAGGGTTGAAATTTGTCACGTATCGAACGGGTAATCGGATTTAAAATATTTTATAGATCAAATAGACGCGAAAAAAGGTTCCCGCTTGGTTGGAAATTCATTTTATCCCCTGGTTCTTTGCCGACATTAGAGTTTGTCAGTAAAAGCGTTTTAACCCCGCGCAGGAGTATAAATTACGTTCTGTGAGTACCTCTCGTAATTATTCAAACGATAATGAATTCTAATTTTACTGCAGTTGTATAATTATTCCCTTAGTCGATATCTTTATCCTTGGAAGGAGGATATACGTCTTCTCAGCGACACTGTGAGGTAAATAACATTCAGCGAATCGCGTGTAAGATTTACTCGAACGTAAATTTAGTTACTCAAAACTTTCACAAAGGAATCTTCACCCTCAAATATTAAAGTATTATACATCTTATATACATCTGGTCCAATTTTCGAAATTCACGTGAAGATTTTCTACATAAATACTATTCTAGTCATAGTGTAATCTTTTCTGAAAAATTTTCCAACGAAAATTTACATTCGTACCACCCTTTTATCGAGTCTGTCGATTATTTTCTCCGTAATTCTGCGAGATCCTCGACTAGAAATAACGCGGAACGGTCAAACGAATCTGTCGTTTTCCCGTGAGAAATAAAAAAACCGATCTTGCAGGACGCGAGGACAAGGCCGATAGTCGATCATATCCAGCGCGAGAGGGTGGCGAGATGTCGATGGGACTGCAGTGGAAAACAAGTCGAAATAAATCGAATAATCGGCGGATCAGCGGAGGGTCGACGGCTGCATTCGAGGCCGATTCCCTCGAAATAAAAGCGTCGCGAGCCCGTTAAAACGCAAATGCTGCCGGAGTGCGGTTTCGTGTTAGGGGTAGCGAAAGGACCTTCGACTACGCTCGTTTCTCTCCACCCTCTGCTGCTCTTCCGCCGCGGTGTTCGCACGCGTCTTTATTGGCTTCCGCTGGCGAACGTCGATGCCAGCAATTTTCCCGAAATCGCCGCGAAATTACCGAACTTTGCGAACGGACCCGAATTTTCGGCCAACCGACCTCGCCTTTTCGTCGTCACGGCTCGAATGTTTTGTTTCGAGATGTCTTTTACGGTTTCCAGGTTCCTTCTGGTCTCGGGACACCATATATGAATGCACACACGTATGTTTATAGCTCGTAAAGATATTTAGATTTTTCTTCAGGTTTTTGGCGGTTGAGATTCAATTTTAACCCTTTGCGGACGAGAAACGAAAATAACGATACATCGAGTGTATCAGCTGAAAATAAGAAATAGCGGGAAATTTTCTGAATTAAAACATATTAGGTTGCTGCATATGAAATGTCGGATTTTTTTACATGCGAACGTTTGTCTTCCTGTTTTCGTTATACTTTTGCTTTTGGCATAACCTCGTTTATAGTCGTACTGTCCATCGCTAGAGTCACATTTCAACAAAGGAGATTTTCTCGAAAGTGTTCCCTTTTGTTATTTGATTTGAATTTTCTACCGATATGAATCTAAACGATATTCGTATAATTTTTTTGTACGAGTATAAACTTGGTAATAATGCTGCAAAAGCTGCACGCAACATAAACCAAGCGTTTGGGGAGAATACAGTTAATGATCGAAAAGTGCAGCGTTGGTTTGAAAAATTTAGGTCCGGTGATTTTTCGCTACAAAATGATCCGCGTGGGAGACCCAAAACGTCTGTGAAAAATGATGATCCGAAGGCATTGGTGGAAGCGGATCCAACTGTATCCACGAGGGAACAGGCTACCAGGATGAAAATTGACCATACAACAATATTGCGACATCTTTCTGAAATTGGCAAGGTGAAGAAAATGGATAAGTGGGTACCGCACGAACTAACTGAGCGAAATAAGCTGGATCGGTTGAACGTATGCTCATCGTTACTATCCCGATTTCATCGAGAGCCATTGAAATATGAAGTTTCGCAGCACCCAGCCTATTCACCGGATCTCTCGCCAACTGACTTTCATTTTTTTAAACATTTAGAACTGTTTTTACGAGCTAAACAGTATGAAAATGAAGACAGTTTGAAAAATTCGATATCAGAGTTTATCGATTCTAAAGATCAGAATTTTTTTAAGACAGGCATCTATGCTTTGAAGTCTCGTTGGAAAAAGTGTATTGAAGCGAATGGAGCATATTTTGATCGAATAAACAGCTTTTGAAAAACGATATGCAGTTTTATATATTCACTTAAAAATCCGACATTTCGTATGCGCTAATCTAATATATACTACATCGATGGCAATGCTAAAGTTATTTCTCATTATATTTCAACCATCCTTCACTCTAAAAAATCGAAAATTTCTATGGACATTTTGACATTCGTTCCCAAAGGGTTAAGTGTTTTGACAGAATCTGTTTACCTTTTCGAAGGATTTCGCAAGGTTTTGGAGATCCATAATTAAGAGATATAATGATCGATGCTGTTGATTTAAATTCATCGAGGAATATTTTATAAATCCGAGACAAAGATTCTTTGACTAAGCTGATATGCAAAATATGGAGACCGACGCTTGTAAATTGTACTCTCAGTATGTTCACGCAATTTGAATTACTAAGTACCTTGTCAAGGTAATAAAGGAGTCTCTCGCGTTTTATATACTTTATTACACCGTGTATTCATGTTCTATGAACGTGTTCTGATGCTTCCTATGTGTGTTCGTGTTCTATCCTCGTTATGATATGTTTTGGTTGAAGTTTGAATTCGATCCGTTCGCTGTCTGATTTCGTTGCGTTTTGTTGATTCGTCCAGTCATCATCGTCTCGATTGGTTAAGAAAAAACGATAGCGGAGGAAAAGTGAAGTTTTTTTATTGATCTTGAGTGTGTCCAAAGGACCCTTGGTTGAAAAGTACGAAACTGGCAGAAAGATTGCATTTCGGAATTGTTTTAAAAGGACATTTCGTAATTTATGAATAAATCTATTCGTCGCGTCTGATATTTCTCAATCGATTGTTTTTCGTATGTATAAATATACGGTTTAATCCGTAGAACGGATATCGATTTACGTCAACAGACAAAATTCACAAAATTCTCGAGAATCATTTCCGAATTCCTTCTCTAAAAAGATCTCTGCAGCCACGAAAAAAGAAATTTTCCAATTACCACTCATCAGTCCGTGAAATAAATTACCAATTCGCCACCAGGGTTCGGTTTATCATCACGAAATCCCCAAAAGAACACTTGGGGGACGTGGTATTTCCCTATGGCAGCTTATCAATTAACGAGCAATGTGCGATTTCCTGTCAGCGCTGCGAAATTCCTCTCGCGAGATTTTCCACGCTGCGCGTCCGTTCTCTGTTCTTCATCGACGTCCAATGGAAAACGAGGACGACCAAACAGGTGACTTGGTCAGCGATCGGTGCAACGAGTCCTCGAGGAGGACCTCTGGGTCCCTTGTTACGTGCCCATGTTTCCCTGCAGGTTAGCTGCGTGTAAATTGCCTTGCATCTGTCCCTTTCCCAGCGGCACGGAAATCCAAAAGGTCGAGCTTTCAATTAAAAGGAAATAAAGATGGAAATTTCGAGTCGAATCCTCTGATTTCTCATCGAACCAGCGAGCGTTTAACACTAAACCTACCACGGTCAAAGGACCGGTAAATAAAGAAGTAGTAGAATCTTAAAAAACTGAAATAAAGGGAATTATTGAAAGATCGATTGCACGTACATTGGAAGAAAAATCGCGAAGATAAGTAGGAACGAAAAATCAGGAATTATAAACTTATATTTGCAAATGAAAACAAATTTTTGCGTTTAAACAATTTTATTGCGATATATTCAATATAGTGATTCAGTATCATGAAAAACAGTAACAAATTGAAAATTGAAATGCAAACAAATAGGTTGTTATCGAT
>NIJG01000171.1:24284-41675 GCA_002201625.1 Euglossa dilemma
TTCATTTTATTGAAATTTGGAATTATTAGGCAAATAACAGGAAGCTTTTTCTTACATTGACATTTTTATTTCAAAGCAAAACTCCTCTCTTTGAGTTCATTTTCTTCTTTGATAGAAAGACTGACGTATTTTTTCGATTGAAGTTTGTAATTAACCGGGAAATTACAGAAAATTATGGTTGCCTACGATGGTTCAGACAGATATTAATATATATACATATATTCATGTAAAAAATTAGTAATGTTTGTAAGAAAGAATGAGTGGGACTAGTATGCCTGGAATGTTAATATGAAGGAATTCAGTTTGTTATTAAAAACGAGTATACGTGTAATGAAAGATGCGTGATATAGACTATATGCATATGTAGGAAATATACACGTATACATATGAAAGAAGAAAGAAGAAATAAGAGATTAGTTGGAAAGGTCAGTTAAAATTCAATTGTCATTGAAAGTGAATGTAGCAACGAGAATCCTACGCGAGAGTGAACATAATTATATAATTCTTTCACATTTCTACGGTGTCCATTAATAAAGTTAAATAAGTATTTAATACATTCATAAAAATATACCATTCACTACTAATATGGCCACTCCTTTTTATTTTATTCCTCTTTTCGAGTTTATTTGCTTCTTTTTTCTTAGAGAAATTAATGTATTTCCTTTTCATTGAAATTTGTAACTATCTGACTTTTTGTTAATGCTTTTGAGTTCACGTGTATGTTGTAGAACAGAGAAAATGGCTTTTGTTGATACGTATTCTCTGATCCCTTTTTCTGCCTTTGTTTTCGAATCCTTGGCTGCAATTCGTTATACCTGTTTTGATTGTCTGAATATTTTTGAACGCTAACGTATCATGCTTTATTTTTATTTCATATCGTGTTTTTGCAAAGTAAATTTATGTATTATGCAACAGTGAAAATGTGTTTCGTTGATGGTTCATTTTTTGATTTTCTTTTTACGCATAGAAGGTATCGATTTGAACGACACCAACTCTTACTGCATATAGGTACACAATTTTTTTTATATCTTCCTTTATCAAATTCCCGTTTATCTTAAAAACATTCGGAAAATTTGTATTACATGTAGGAATACATATAAAGGCAACCATACGTTCTTAAAGTACACATAAAACATGCACATAAAAATATTATCCGAATGTGATAGAATAAATAAGACAGAAGTATTTGTAAGATAAAATTAACAATAAAGTAGAAACTGTAATATAATTTTATGACACGATATAATATAATTGGTAACATAGAAATAAAACATATACAAAATATAAAAGTACAATATAATACTATATGAAATATCTTATGAACGTATTAATAATAAATAAAAAAAATATATAGAATCAAATTATACTTCGCTCCAAATCTTTTTTAATATTTTGATTACTACTTATTTCATCCACCATGTATTACATAGTAAAATCCACTTTCCCATCTACATTCTATTTTTCTTACTATTGTAATATTTCACTATACACAGTTTTCTAAAATCAATTCAGCACAAAACTCGTATTTCAAAAATCCAAAAAATGTTTCACTACCTATATATCACAATAGAAAAGAATTTATCCAATTTCAGTTTTTCCTCTGTACCGCTAGAACTAGCAACCTATTATACAGGGTGTCCAATTTCAATTGACACAACAAAAATTCCTTACACAGCTGAATCAAAGAAAACAAACTGTCACGCGTCTCTCAGAGCTTTGAACTACAAAATACCAAAATACTAAAAAGAAAACTAAAACACAAGGACAAATAAAAGCTTATTTCAATAAGTCACCTTTCTATGAGATTTGTCGCTGTCACCTTAAATGAAACACCCTATATAATAAGTACCTATAGACGATATTATACAGACATGATAATAATTCACAGTGAAGATAAATAATTATATTTCTACCTCAATAAAAATCAATATTAATTTCCTGCAAAGCAGTTATACGTTTCCAGTATATGCAAAAATAAAGTACATAAATCAGCACATTTTGATCCACGTGTTAACTCATCTGTTGACAGCATACATATTAACCTACCTATTGACAGACATGTGCAATTAAAGCGAAATACATAGATATTTCTGTTTTATCTTTCCCCATCTACAATATTAAAATCTTGTCGTTGAACCAAGCATGTATTTGTTCATACACGCACACAATCCACATGCGTGAATCGTCGGGATGCAGAGGGTTCGATATTCCGGTTTAACGAGCAAAGAGTACTGCGGCTGGAAGATAATTTCGTGGAAAATGGAACAACAGGACGGGAAAGAAAACGGCAACATGCAAAATGAAATTTCCCTTTTCCGTCAGCCTGGTCGTAAACGAGACCCAAGATGGAGCCACTTTAGTTACACTTCGACGCCATCGCGGCCGCCATAACCTCATTTTTTCGCGCGGAAATGGCGATTCTTCGTTAGCATTCTTGCCAAGAATCGTGAACAGCAGAGTCTCGCTTTGTTTGCCTTTGTTATTTTTAGTTTCGTGTACACTGCTACCTCTGACAAAAAGCTTTTGCCCGAACTCAATTATTTTCTCCTTCATGATAAACAGAAATTTTAATTATTATCTTTTGTTGCTTTCACTTTATACCTAGTCTATTTAATACCCTCTTTTATGTTCATACTATGTTATTCTACATCCAGAACGTTAATTTTAGATAATTATGCATTGTAGTAATTAGGGACAAATTTTTTGTCAGGGTAGTATATGTATGACGTTTAATATTGTATATTATAAAAATGGACTATTAATCGTAGAGAATTGTGATATGACAAAAATTATTTTGGCATTAACTGGCATAGTGAATCGGACCAATAAACGACTTAAAAATTAACTGTCAATAAATAAAAAATCAAGGACCCTTCTTCCCTACAATTTTTTATTTTTTGACTAATTTTTTACCAGCGGTTCTCAACCTCCTCTTTCGCAAAACATCAACCAATATGTGATAAAGTCACATACAGCTTTGTATGTAGTATGTATTTATTATAATACTTCTCACTGAAATAATTCAAAAATTTTATGAAATTTCATTGAATTCAAACCTTAATCTCAAATATACTATACATAAGACAGAATTTCTTTCACATTTTAAATTCATATTTACACATTAAAACACTGAAAAAAGTAATATTTATTCAATTTAGTAGAAATAACATAGAAAGTATTTAAAAAATATTTATAAAATATGAAACCAAATTTTGCTAAAATATATTAGTTTTTAAAATGTGAATTGTATTATATAATTATATAGAAGTATTATATTAGTTACATTGAATCGTCTAATATTTTTCTATGACCGTATAAAAAAGACTGTATTATATTATTATATTTTTATGACATCCTACTTTCAGACCGAACAATTTCTTGTATTTATTTTTCTAAAGTATCTTTCCGAAATATCACTAGGAAATTAATCCACTCGTGGTGGAACGAATATACAATGCGAACGACGATCATCACGATTTATTGAAATCTCATCGAATACTCGACAAACACAATTACGCGGATAAACGTTCCTTGCGCAAACGGTTTTCCAAAAATCGGGAACGAATAAATCCAGCGATAATTGGAAGAGTAAAGGAAGCTGCGAGATAAATACGAAATATTGAAATGGGTATACGAAATTCTGGCTGAAGTGGAGTGGCGTATTTACCAGTGTTGATTTAATTTTTTCAATCGACCCAACGAACACGCCTGACAACGAAGATTCGCGAATCGTGTGTTCCCTGAGACACACACGCCGGTAAATTCTGCTCTTCTCCCGTTAATAATGGAATAATATTTTTCGAACGGCTATATTAAGCGTGCTATAACAGCGAGCAGATGTGCTTGAGATGAAATATCGCGATACCATTATCTCGTTCCAACGATCTATTTCGATAAAATCATTTTCCTTTCGTGAAACTCTAGTGGCTCGATATTACATTTTTAAATAAAATATCGTAGGATTATTCTTAAGTAAATCTCTTGCATCTGCTATTATGAAATGTCACTTTTAACAAAATAACAAAACAGATTTATTTAATCTGAAGTAAAACTCTGATTTTCGAATTCTCAGTCTCTCACTAGCTACACTTGGATTATGCACACTTACTATTACAACTCTTACTGCCTAATTCATAAATACTTAACCACTGACATTGTGATCCTGACACTGACTCCGACATTGACGCCGTCTCTGACAATGACTCAAACATTGATTCTGACATTAACTCTGAGACTAATTCTGACGATGATTCTGACGTTGACTATGACACTGCTCTGAGTCTGACACGGTCTCTGACATTGACGGTAACATTGACGGTAACGTTGACGGTAACGTTGACGGTAACGTTGACGGTAACGTTGACGGTAACGTTGACGGTAACATTGATTGTAACATTGACGGTAACATTGACGGTAACATTGATTGTAACATTGATTGTAACATTGATTGTAACATTGATTGTAACAGTGACTGTAACAGTGACTGTAACATTGACTGTAACATTAACTGTAACATTGACTGTAACATTGACTGTAACATTGACGGTAACATTACCTGTAACATTGACGGTAACATTGACGGTAACATTGATTGTAACATTGACGGTAACATTGATTGTAACATTGATTGTAACATTTGACTGTAACATTGACTGTAACATTGCCTCTTGACATTGATTCTAACATTGACTCTGACATTGACTCTGGCATTCACACGATCTCTGATATTGACTGTGACATTCACACGATCTTTGACATTGACTCTGGCATTCACACGATCTCTGACATTGACTCTAACAATAACTCTGAGTCTGACTCTAACTCTGGCGTTAACTTTTACATTAACACTGACTTTGACTCTAACATTGACTCTGACATTGATTCCAATACTGACACTGACACTATATCTCTTCTTAGAGATCTTCAACCCGCGACATCACAATATATTTCTCATACCACTCACCGGGTGTAGTAAAAACAAACGACAAAAGGAGGTGAACGGTGTATTAGTTTAATTTAAAAATTAATATTTCGTGACACTTTTGTATACCTTTATATATTGTTAGACGATAACGAGTCATCCTACCATAATGACAGTGCTATATACTAATAGATCGATGTTTATTGACGTTCGATATTCATTCGAAAAAAAGAATATCAAATTCTTGGTCAAATACCAAATTCCAAGACAGCGATTAGCAAGGACCTATCCTGTTCATTCTCCTGTATATTATTTAATACCGTTAATAAATACACTACCGGCATTTACACGGTAATATAGAGATCAAGGATATCATCCTGTTGCTCAATTTCTTATCTCTAACTTATATCCCATAACCTCTATCTCTTTCTATATATAACAACGAATGAAAAGACGGGCAACTGGCAAATGCTTCAGTGCAAGTACGAATCGAGATAAATATCATTCGAACGTTCGCTTCATCTGAGTCGTGTCAATTTACTGAGATCCGACGGAAAACACTCGAAAATGGGCGGACAACGAATATTTACCTACGTCGCTAAATCTACTCGTCTAGCTGCTCACTGAACGACGAACGTTCGTTATTTGAACTTCGTCGGTTATTAGACAGCATTTGCGCCAGAGAGATTCATTCTCAAGCTACAGCTAAACTTTTCGATATTAAAATGATTAAACATAATATCCCATCCAAACGTGCAAAACTTTGAAATCTCCAAATTAATAAATTATACCTCTTGAATTTTAAACGACGCACTGAAGAATCAAATCCTGTCATGGCTTAGCAAAATTGTAAAAACTGGTAGTCAATATTAAATTCAAGATAATATCAATTATGGTTAATTTATGACACTCAAGATTATCTTCTATTGTGTTATAAAAAATTTTTGTATTTTGCTTTCCCATATAGCTATGTATATATACAAGCGAAAATTCAATACACTAGAGAATCTATAAACAATAGCTAAACTTCTCGATTTTACAATAATTAAATATAATATACGATTCAATAGTGCTACTTTAAAATCTACAAATTACAATAAATTATAATTCTGGAATCTTGAACTACGCATTCAAGAATCGAATCTCACTCGTGACTTAGCAAAATACCATCCATGGTTCTATGGTTAACACTAGAACTACTGATCTGCAATGTATACCTAATTACAGTGCATGCAATTGGTATTAATATGATATATTGAAAATAAAAAAGCATACGTAATCGTGACCCTATTTAAATAAAATATCGATATAAATTTTACCAGACATAACTGCGTATTTTTAACAATTGCGAAAATAAAATGTCCAAATGGAATCACTTTGACTTTCACCGAAGTTCTAGTGTTAATTTATTACACTAAAAAATTATCTTCTGCATTTCTTCTATTTTATATTAGGAAAACCTCGACTATTTAGGTATACAAACTCTCTCATGTAGCTATGTATGTATACCATAGAAAATGCAGTACACTCGAGATATCCATAAGCTATAATAAATAAACGTCTCGATATTAAATTAATCAAACATAATATACAATATACTTACAGTCTCCGAATTACAATAAATTATAATCCTCGAATTTAACGCACTCAAGAATCGAATTCCAATTGTGGCATCACAAAATTATAAAAATTAATAGCCACTATTACGTTCAAGATAATACCATCCATGGTTCTATGGTTAATTCATTGCACTCCAGATCATCTCCTGCATCATTATAAAAAATTTCTTCTATTTTACATTAGGATTTCAAACGACGTATTCAAGAATCGAATCCCAAGTCGTGGCTCAGCAAAATTATAAAAATTAATAGCCACTATTACGTTCAAGATAATACCATCCACGATTTTACGGTTAACTCATTTGCATCATCGCTCTGAAAGGAGTCTTCCAAGCCTTTCAATGAAATTAAGTGTAACAAACGAACTCTTATATTTGATCCAGAAATTATACCTATATTAAAACAACATCATTCTATACGATGCTACAGTATAAATATCTATTCTTTTACATAGTTGTGTGATACATAAATTTAAAATAGGCAAGCAACAGTTATTGAGTGCGGATTATTCCGCTTAATGATACAAATGGGTTAATTAATTAATTTGTTATACGAAATTTCTTCCACTTCATATTAGGAAAACCTCGATTACTCGAGTATACGAACTCTCCCACGTAGCTATACGTACCGCCGAAAATGCAGTACACTAGAGACAGGTCTAGATTGCCAAGAAAGTCGGGAGAATTTCCCATCGCGATTGATCAAACGCTCGACACCCAAAGCTCTAGCATGAAACCAAGCCACGGTAGCATAATTCCACGTTCCACGGTCTCCGTCGTTCCTCCTCCCTTCGTTTACAAGGAAGTTGCAAGTCGAAATTGCAAGGTGCAGGAGCAAGGACTAAGGTAGTATTGTTCGAGGCAGATCTCAAGAAGTTCCTGACGCGGGTACGTCTCGCCTGTCCCTTGGTAGATCGAAGCTAGCCAGACGGGAAGACGTATCGAACGCGGTATTCATCCGGATAGAGAAGGAGAAGGAAAGCCAGAGAGAGAGAGAGAGTGAGAGAGAGAGAGAAAGTGTTGATCGCGGATCGCTACGGACCAGCCTGGTCCCTCTCAACCCCTTTTCCGGCGGGACGAGTCCACAGAAGCAGCCAACCAAGACGGATTGTCCTCGGCGAAACTTCCTTAATTATCTCGCGGTTCGAGGAATAATTCGGCCGATTCGAACAGGGTGGTTTACAAATCCGGTCGACATCTTGCGACAAACAAGCCGTCGCTGGGAACAAGCCAACAAAACGAACGCCACCGGGTGGGGGAAGGTGAAGAAGAGGACTCGTCTGGCCTGGCCAGACTACCAGACCCGGGTTCAAAGGTTTTACACTCTCGGACTGGTTGCTGCTCGTTGCTTGGCTCTTTCGCCATTGTAAAAGGCTCGTTATATTTGTTTACTTATGCTGTGTTTATTTTCTCGATTTCATTACTATTATAGTTTTTATTACACTTATTTATTGATGTATCTTATGTGTTTATTATTACACTTATTTATACTATATTTATTTAAAAGTACCATATGTAATAATTTTTAGTTGTTTATTATATTTGTTTATTTATTATATCATTTACGACTAATTTATTTATATAGATTTTTTTTTATTACTATTATAGTTTTTATTACACTTATTTATTGGTGTATCTAATGTATTAATTATTACATTTATTTATACTAAATTTATTTAAAGGTACCGTATGTAATAATTTTTAGTTGTTTATTGTATTGGTTTACTTCAGCTGTATTTATTTATTATTTCATTTATGACAAATTTATTTATACAGATTTAGTTTCCACATTTATCATCGATACATTTGTTATTGTATTTATTTATTGACACAATATGTTATATATTTAGTATAATATTTATTTGCACTATGTATATGGAAGAGTGCTACCTGTAATAATTATTATTTATGTATAATGCACTTGTTTATTGTAGTTGCCTGCTTATGCTGTATTTGTTTTTTGGATTTATTTACTTTATTATTATTATATTCTTTGTTTACTAAATTTGTCTTCTTATCCGGCATTTGTTTATTATTTGATTTACACTAAATTTATTTATACTGTTTTATTCACTTTATCATTGTGATATTTATTTATTAACATTGCATGTTATGTCTTTATTATTAAATCTATAAATTATATCGTATTGATTCAAATATACTACTGTATGTATTAATTGTTTATTTATATTCTTCGTATCTAGTGTATTGTTTATGTATGCAATATTTCTTTATCATTATACTTATCTATGGTCATATATATTTACCAATAATACATGTATTTACCATTACACTTATATATTATATTTATTATAAATAACATTTAGTATTTCGATTTAATTTAAATCTGCTCGTCTATTGTGATTAATTCCAGTGATCCTGTGCATTTATTAGTTCAAAAATTCTCAATGGTTTTAAATAAAGATATATTGCACCCTAAAACATACAATTTACAAAGGTTTAAATAAGATGGTAATACTGAACAGATGCTCAAGGCGATTTTTTATTCACGAAGGTGGAAATCTGAATTCGTAAGATAAAAATAAGTCCACAACGTCACTCGGTTCTCAAAAAAAAAGAAAATTTTTCGATTTGGGATCACAGTTCATGTTAAACTATTTTTTGGCGCGAACAAAATGACGAACGAGTAACTGGAAGCAACCGACGCGCGCGTGACGAAACAGGCCAAAACTGCTCGAAAACTGGAACGAATGTCACCTGGGAGTGTAAAAAAAAAAAAAAAGAAAAAAAAAATTGTAATGGAAAAAGCAATGTATGGACCTTGTGTCGAACAAAAAACGCTAGACCGTTTAGCTTGAAGCTTGATACAAATATTGTTTATGCATTCAGGTCGCGTGTGGGTATATAAATTTTTAGTGTCAATCTGGTATTGAAAATAAAGAGGAAAATGGATATTTTGTTTTCAATGGAATTTAGAGTTATTGTTTAAATGGAATGGAAATGGTTTCGTAACTTGTGCACTGGGATTGTAAATATTAAAAAAAGAATTTCGGTACCGGTACGATAGTTTTATATAGGGTGCTAGATTATGGGAGGATGAAATAAAATTTTGCAATCAGTGTATAGTGACGGATACAAGAAATGAAGTAAAAGAGAAAATTAAACGAAAATCTGTAAAGTAAAAAATTGTGTAATGTATTATAGTCAGGCGAAATATGAAGTTTGTTGAACCGTTTTTGAGTCAGTATAGCCACTATTTTCGAATTGAAATTTGGAATTAATTTTGGAATCATGAAAAATGTGTAACATTTGTAATATGTAGATCAATAAAAAAAAGAAAAAGGATACAAAGTTTCGAATTCCTGAATCATTAAAAAAGATATAAAGTTTCAAAGTCACTGTTTAAAAATTTAAACAGTTAAAAATTTGGAATTTTATAATTACGAAAGAAAGTGTAATATTTTGAATTATTAAAATCATATAGAAAGGAACAGAAGTTCGAAATTTTTAACGATGAAATAAGAGAAAAAACCTGAATATTTGAAGTACGAAAGAAACTGGAGATTTTCGAGTTTCTTAATTATGGAATTAGTGAAAAATGTTGAATTCTCGAATCATTTAAAGATTCTAAAATTTCCTATTCTCAAGTCAGTAATAAAAGCACAACTTCGAATATTCATAACATTAAAAAACAGAACACTGAATACAAAATTCTACATTCTGAATTAAAAAGTGCAAAATTAAAAATTTCCGAACAAATAAAAAGTAGAGAATTTAGAATTTTGGAATTCATTTAGAATTTCCAAGATTAATAAAAAGCAGAAAATTTGGAATTTTTGAATGAATGGGTGTAAAATTGCAAATTTTCGAATCAATAGAAGATGTAAAATTGTAAATTATCGAATCAATAGAAGGTATAAAATTTAAAATTTTCGAATCAATAGAAGGTGTAAAATTGAAAATTTTCGAATCAATAGAAGACGTAAAATTGTAAATTTTCGAATCAATAGAAGATGTAAAATTGTAAATTTTCGAATCAATAGAAGGTGTAAAATTGCAAATTTTCGAATCAATAGAAGGTGTAAAATTGCAAATTTTCGAATCAATAGAAGGTGTATAATTGCAAATTTCCGAATCAGTAGGGGTAAAATTGAAAATTTTCGAATCAATAGAAATTACAAAATTTAGAATTTCCGAATTAATAAAGATTGAAAATTCTCGAATTAATAAAAACTGAAAATTTTCGAATTAATAAAATTTTCTAATTTCCAAATTACAAATGAACGAAATAAAATGAACAAAAACCGTAAAAAACGTGATTCTCCAATCACGAAATCTTCTCGGATTTCGACATCTCGATGAATTCATTCTTACCAAAAACACGTCTGCCCACTTCCAACTCGTGAGACAAAGTTTCCAAGACACAGTGATTGCTCCCTAACAAGCCCGTAAGAGGAGTGAGCATTCTCGAAGATGAAACGATAACAGGGTCGTCTACGTTCGATAAATCGAAGTTTCTGTTTCGAAAGCTACGTCCTCGAGTACCTGGATTCCCGGATTCTCTCCTGAGACACGATATGTCAGGGTACTTACAGAGATGCTCGACGAAGACACTTTAAACAAGCATGCTCAATAGCTGAAATTTCCCGCGAGTACTTCACCCCTGATCCTTACCTCGCTACTCTCCTTTCATCGATAAGCTTTTAGCATAAACAGGAGAAAAATTATTCCACAATCTCCGTTTGTTCTCCCTGTCTTGTCCACCTAGACATTTCACGATCAAACATCGACTTATCGTATTTCCATTCTGTCGTTTCCACAATTATTATTAACATTTCTGTATACTGCATTCAAAAATGAATTAAAGATTAGTATCTCCAGTGTCCGAAGGTTAGTTCTCATAATAGCTAAACATCTAATAATATTGCTGCATCTAATACGTCGAATAAAATTAAAGTAAAAAGAATATTTTCAGATTTTGAACGTTTATATCCGCGTATCTATATCTTGTCATATTTTCCCTGATAAGTCATACTGGCAAAGTTCAACCGTTCAGCTTTGAAACTCCCTAGAGTACGATGCAAGTTCAAACTAAGACGTATAGATGGAACACTGGCGGCATACTGACCATTCATGCAAGATAAGCTGTGGGTACAGTGGCCTTGAACGATTCGAGGATATGAGTAAAGCAGTGTAGAGGATCCATAAAAAATTCACACTTTAATCTCCAGTTTCGTGTCTTTATCAGCTAACCTAATCGATTTGATGACACGCCAATCCAAAATTTGAATATCGAAAATGCACCTTTGCACTCTAGATTATATTTCTATTTTTTCATCAGCAACTCCCGAGTGTTTAATTTCGAATTTACTTCGACTAAGAAATAGGTAAATTTAAATAAATAAAGAAAGAAACAAATCCTATTGAATGTTTTTATCAAATGTATACATCCTGAGTTACACTAGACATGCACGTAAAAAGAGATTAGATTTGGGTTATAAATAAATGGAGGAAGAAACAAATCCAATTAAATATCAGTTTTCAAATGTATACCTTCTAAGTCACGCTTGAAGTATAAAGTGTTAACCTAAACTCGTAAAAACTGCACCCCAATACAACAAAGGAATCTCGAAGACAGTGGCAGCCAATTATCATACCTCGAAGCACACCTGACCGAAGAGCGGGAAAATATGGAGGCAAGAAACCCCGAAGCAAGGTCTGGAAACAGCAATATTCGGAGAGAGCCGGAAATCACAGCTGGAAACTCGGTGTTCCGGTCGACCGACCCCGGAGCAGCATCGAAACGGGAAGGCAAACGTCCATGGAGACCGGTAGCGTGGAAATTAAAACAAACTACGAAGTGATCCGCTAAATACACGTCCGAAAGGAGCGTTGGCAAACGTGTCGAGGTAGCCGTGGGTTAGTTTCGTTCGAATTTCCAACGGACACGTCTGTCGGTGCGCGATACACGTCCGCGACAGTTTGCCGAGTTCTCTCACGGACGCCGGGAACTTCGGGTGCAACTCAAGACGCGACGAAGGGCGTGGGAACGGGGATTCCAGTCGAGTGGAAGCGCGGCGTCGCGACGGTTGCCCGTATCGCCGCCAGCGGTCGCGCGCGAGTTCGTGTTCTCGGCCGCCAGGCGGCGCGAGCGAGTACCGGGCGCACTGGCGCGAGACGCACGTGTCTCAGGCGCCGCGACGCTGCCTAACGATACTCGGTGTGCGGAGTGAGCAGGGTGGACACGCGGCCCGGAATGCCAAGGAAGCCGGCTCAGACAAAACGATCGACAAAACTCACCGGAGAAGTTCGTTTGGCAAGCGGCCCGCGATGGTCAGCCTTAAGCTCTGTCCGCACTGACGTTTATTGCATCCAGCTACCCAGCCCGACGTTCTCTCCCTTAACAACCGTGATATTACACGCGCGACTGTTCCTCGTTGAAACGGGTCTTCGATCGTAATTCGACTGGCTTTCGCCTATTCAATGCGTCTAATGGATTTTTAATCGCGCCAGGCTTCTCGCGGTGCTCCTGTCACGTGTGACAGTATTACACTCCACTTATACATGTGGATTTTAGTTCGATTGATTTGTATGGTTTTAGGGATTTGTTTTATGTGCAAATTAATTTGTGGCAACTGTTTTAAAATATGTACATTTTAATCAGGAGTTCTCACTTGTGTAATTTCTACAATTTGTTAAATGTATAATTATTTAATACATTTTTATAGTATCTGTAACATTTTATATATACATATACATGTATGTACAATTGTGTACAAATATAAATAAATGTATATTCAATATGTATAAGCATGTGTATATATGTATTGGCTTCCTAGATTGTGAAAGAGTAATAGTAAAAATTTTATGAAATTAATATAAAAATAACAATTATATAAAACTTACTTTTCATTTAGTATTTTAAATAAATGGAATATATTATTAATTAGAGTATACGTAACACAATCTGCTAGTAAGTTTCTTTTAAGAATAAGCAAATTTTATGTAAGAATGAAGGAGTATTCATAACTATTTGAATAATTATATATAGTTATAGTTATTTGAATAACCATTCTGAATGAAGAAAATTGTTTTCAAGAGTTGGAGAATACAGCTGAATATTAAATATTTCTTGCAAATTTAAATAAAATTGATTTGTCAGCATAATTAAAATCTTCATATCTAAAGATGCAATGGTAACTTTAATAATGGTAAAAAGAGGTAAATAATAACATTTATATTTTGCAGTAATTTCCTTACTTGATTTATCATTAACTTAGTGTTAATTTAAGAAGTTGTAACTATAATTTTGTATAATAAATACAATTGCAGTCCGAGTGTTTCCTGATATTACTGCGATACAAGACAGTTTCCATTAATATAATATTATGCTATATTCCAGAAGATAGTTATCAGATACTTTTGTGACGCTGAAATATTACAATAACCTGGGTAGTTCTCATTGAAATTGCATGTAACTGAGAAAGCTACGAGACATTTTGTCATAAGTTCCAATTAAAAGTAAAGACTTTCCGTGTTCCAGTTTCTACGGTATCTACCTTTATCCTTATATTACAGTTTCTCTTCCCGAATATTACAGTATTCAACATCGTTCGGATAATTTCTGTAATAAATATTTCACGCAGCTTTAATGCATTCACACTTTAATTTCATTTCAACTTGTTCCGTGTTTCTATATTTTATCATATTTATGGAGAATGTATAATTATTCCTTCACTTTTTTTCTACAGAAATATTCTAGTAACGGAAATTAATTATACTATATTTAAAAAAAAAAAAATTGTATTTTTAATTAATTCTAGATGTTTGAGGATTATGACGAAAAATTTACATTCAACGAAAAGATATTTCATTTGTCATAAAATTGTTCGATTATTACAAAAGGAGAATGAATTCGAAATACGTACGTATTATTATCTTCGTTAATATAGATATTAATATATTTATTGAGCATTAAGAACAAATTGTATTCGGTATTGAAGCAATGAAAATAGAGTTACTATTAAAAAGCCATTAAAATTTCATGACAATCTAGTGGATTTAATCGTTTTGTATCATAGTGTACGTAATGTAGTCATACGTACAGTCGACATAAATGTATTTTCATATTTAGATTGCATCCATTTTATTCTCATATTTCGAATTCAACATCGCATAGGATTTATACGAAATAAGTCCGGCATTAAAGTTATTTGAATTGCATTTGTGTCTTGAATGGAACTTGAATAACCTGTATGGCTTTATAATATACCACATGTCACACACGAGATATCGCAATCATAGCGTAATTTAGCTAAACGTTTCCGATTTTGTCAATAAAAATATATCCATACACGAGGAAAATGACTGTTATAAATTCTCTTTGAAATTTCTGCCNTCCTTTCCCATTAATAAAAATTAATTAATAAATTAAAAATTTTATTCAATCAGTTATATTATCTATATTAAATTACATATATTTAAAAAAAAACTTGCAACTAAATATCCTTTCCCATTAATAAAAATTAATTAATAAATTAAAAATTTTATTCAATCAGTTATATTATCTATATTAAATTACATATATTTAAAAAAAAACTTGCAACTAAATATCCTTTCCCATTAATAAAAATTAATTAATAAATTAAAAATTTTATTCAATCAGTTATATTATCTATATTAAATTACATATATTTAAAAAAAAACTTGCAACTAAATATCCTTTCCCATTAATAAAAATTAATTAATAAATTAAAAATTTTATTCAATCAGTTATATTATCTATATTAAATTACATATATTTAAAAAAAAACTTGCAACTAAATATCCTTTCCCATTAATAAAAATTAATTAATAAATTAAAAATTTTATTCAATCAGTTATATTATCTATATTAAATTACATATATTTAAAAAAAAACTTGCAACTAAATATCCTTTCCCATTAATAAAAATTAATTAATAAATTAAAAATTTTATTCAATCAGTTATATTATCTATATTAAATTACATATATTTAAAAAAAAACTTGCAACTAAATATTCTTTTCCATTAATAAAAATTTCACATTTATATTAACCCTGAATTAAATATATGTATTTTCTAAAGTATTTCTACCACTGAAATTGTACTTAAATGAAATACCTTATTATACTATATACACATGTAGACATTTGAATTTTTGAAAAATAATTCAAAAATACATATGTACACTGAAATATTCAAACCAAACATACCCTTAGAAAAAACCACCCCACTTCGTCTAGCAGAACTCTTCTCAAAGTACACCCTCAAAGAACAGAGATACTCATAATTAGGTACCCTCATTTAAATGTCTCCCCATGTACGTAAGACAACGTGACGTAAATACAGAAGTTGAAATTCTCAGTTGTCATCTTTCTCACGGAATTAGTCACATAAGATTAATTTCCCTCCGCTACGTTCCTGGCATACTCGTTAATTTCTAAACCTTTCCTGGCATCGTTTTAATTTCAAAAGTGTCATCGAAAACCGGATAATCTAGTACGATATTCGGATAAATTTAATCGATGATGAAACGTTATTTACTTTCGTCGGTTTGGTTGTAGATACCCTAGCAGACTAAATGGACACAAAATGAATTAAAATGATCGCGGTATTATATTTTCGATAAATTTTCGAACGAAACTCGAAATTTCTCAACGACGATGGAAGCAATATCCAAGCGAGAGATAAAATTAAAATTGACTACGCGACGAGATATAACAGACTGATTTTTAATTGGAAACATCATAGAATTTAACGCAACTCGCCGTGAACTCTATATCGATAACTCCATAAATGTATCTAGGGAAATCATAAGGGTATAAGGTTGTAATTTATGGGGCTACGTACACCCAGAGGGCCGGGAAATACATCTTCGAAAATCGTTTCTGACAAACGTAAATATGATTTCAAAGGGAATTTTTTATTACTCGAAAAATTCTCCTCACAATTAAACTTCATAACCGAACAAATCTCATCACTGATTATTAATAAATATTTCTTCATTGTGTGATAATCAATAATTTCTAGAACAGAAATTTGTGGAATTTATATGAATTAATTTCGAATTTATTTAATACAGAATATTAACGAAGAAAACCATCATTGATTTTTAAAGTGATTAATATATCTTTATACAAAACTCATTTAATTATGATGGTTATGCGTGAATTTTTTTTTGGATTCATTAATTTGGAATTTATTTAATACATGATATAAACAAAGAAAAATAATAATTGATTTTTAAAATGATCAATATATTTTAATATAAAACTCGTTTAATTATGATTGTTATTTGTGAATTTTTTCTTAGATTCTGGATTATTAGTTATGTATATTATATTAGATTATGTGTGTACGTTTCATTTACATGCATCGAAAAGTCAACTGCAATGAATCTCTATCAAGTTACTACTTTTATCGAGAATCGTTTAATCTGGAAATATGGACATAGTAAAATTCGAATCCTGATTTACGATTATTTCGAGTACTCTATCAATCGCCATACCGGAGTGTAAATTTGCGTTGGTTTAACGCACTTTACACTGCAGGGCGTATCAGGGCTTCCCACGTCGCCGTTTATCAAAATGTTATTATTCGGATAATCCTTAATTACGTTATGATGTTCTTACATGATTTGTTACTTTGCGGTTTTACATAAACATGCAGTCTTATATCATCTGGTACATGCATGTAATATATTTCTACAATGACATCGCTCATATTTGCTCGTAACAATCAAATTGTATTTTAATACGCATTAAATAATTAAATACCATAAAACATGTACTAATATAGAATAGTAAAAATATTAATCTCATATATTTAATATATATTATATCTCATTAGTATGATATAACATATTTTCA
>NIJG01000171.1:46311-66539 GCA_002201625.1 Euglossa dilemma
AATAATTATGCTTTTCATGGTTTTTTAAAATTAGTTATTAGGACAAATAAAGAATTTGCAAATAGAATGTTTCCACAAATCCCAAAAAGTTATATCAATGTAATTATACAAATATAAAATTGTATATAATATAACAAAAAAATTAATATAAATACTAATAGAGTTACTATTAATTTTTATGGCTAATAAGATATAAGAATTTGACAATCATCTTGAATTGCAAATTTATTAAAAAATGACACAATTATCTATTTCTTCCCACAAAGATATATATAATATTTGGAAAAGGAAAATTAAATTCCCTTTAGGGGAAGATTTATATCATCATTGAAACTTGTACATTAATTTGTAACATTAACTCGTAGCCGATTTCTTTAAACTTTACCAATTTAAGCTGCTCCACGGAATTTTACTCTTTGCCTGTAGCTTGTGTTTCAAAATTACCAGCGAAATACAAGGCTACGAAAGAACGTACGAAATGAAAAGCTTCCTCCTCTTTGAGGGAAGAGAGTAATAGAAAAAGCTGCGGAAAGCGGAACGAAACGAAGTTTTACGAATGATACTTCGAGGCTGGCTTAATAGCGAAAGATTAACCGAGAGACGCTAAATTTCTATAATGGTTGCGTTCCAGTAAGACGTCAGAACAAGCGGATTGTGAGCACCGACACCGACCACGACTGGGTTTGTAAAGGTAACTCCGTTTCGAGGGCCTTCGGGTCTAACTTAGTTTTCACTGTACCAATTGCCCAGTCGGCTAGGCAACCACGTACGTAGTTACGGTTTGTTTGTGACGGATGTTACTATCGCAGACTGAGAATCGTTTCTACGACTGAAGGGAATTCAGACGAATAAGTGTCGGGCCAAATAATACGGATATCTCACTAGTGCCATCTATTGACGTTCCACGCCAACGCCTCTCGACTTATCTTCATTATACCGCAACCAATGACACTTTCCTCCTAGGAACCAGATTACTATTATTACTCTCATCATTATCGTCATTATTATCACATTATTGTTATCACTATCATTGTTGTTATTTTTATATTATTATCATCATCTACTGCTATTCTTTCTGTTATCGTTTTGTTACTACTGTTATTATTTTCATTGTCATTATAATTATCATCATTGTTATTATTGATGCATTGCTTGTTGTGCTTATTTTTTTCAGTTTTCACTAATTGAAGTGGTTTTGTGCACACTTCAATCTTGTATTATAAAATCCTGAATGAATTTTCGAGTAACTTTATATTTATTTAAGATGATACTGCATCGTATGTTGCGTATTAATTACGCGTTTAATTGCAGGTTTCTAATNCATTTTTTTTTTCTTCTACTAAAGGTGTTTTATTTCAATAGGTAGGGATCATAGTCTTCTATTATAATTTTATGTTTCTTGTAAGTTATTTATTATGACTAGAACTGTGTTTATTGTGCTCATTTTTCATTCCTACTCGAATAGTTTATGTGATTTATAGTGTCCTATGTTAATACGAATTCGTTCCTTTCTAGTAGTGATTGCAGATGATGAATTATTTTTGCTGTTTCATCACGACTACACTTACGTTTATTTTGTATGGTTATATACTTATTATTTTCTGATTGTGTGTTCTCTATCTTCTCTATTTATCTGTTTGTATATCCTTTGTTCTTGATTATATGTTTTAGTGAACTATGTATTGGACAGCAATTTTTGGAAAGAGTTTTCACCTCTTGGTCTATTATAATTATAGTTATTATTATTATTTGTATCGTACATTGATATATATGAATAATAATTGATTTCAAAAATACTGATTGTTATATAGTGGTATGTATATTAATAATTATTAATCCGAAAATTTTTCTTTTTATATTTACGTGCTGAAAATTAAAACTCTTTATTTTTTAATACTTTTAGCACAGGTTTGGTCAGTAAACATTTTCCTATTTGCGATAAAAATGATACGAAATATTTTGGCATGAATAAATATTTTTTAACAACGTAAAATATTGAACAGTTTGTGTAGGTGTTGAGGTCACCACTAAATAACGAAAAAATTGTAGTTTGGGCTACAATAAATAACGCGAACGCAAAAATATTTCAATCTGAATACACGATATTCAAATATCTCGGTATTTGGAATATTTGTTTTAAATAGCATTTCCAGATTTATTTTTCTCACCTATAAAATATTTGTTCCAATATCATTTACTGAATTACACTATTTTTCTTTTGTCGGTATAATAAGTATAATCAAATCATTCATAAAATCAATGTAATAATGCAATATATAATAAACGATGTCAAAGTTCTATGACAATATTTTGTTATATAATTTAAAAATTTCGTATATAAGGTGAATTTTAATCAAATCACGATTCAATTTCTGTTGTCATAATGTAGATAACTAAAAATATCAGATAGTAAGCAGTAGTAAATTAATAAAATTCCTTTTCTACAATTTTACATACTTTGAACTCGATAGAGAGTAACATATTTCATCGTTAGTGTGAAATTTCGAAGAGCAAGACGCGAACGAAGCCCTGAAGATCGGGTAGTTTTCATCCTAGAGGTAAAATCGTTTATCATAGGAACTCTTAGCCGGTTGCAGCCGTTCAGATAGCGAGATCAATCCCGCGAATCGACTAAATCCGCACTTACCACGACGTGTAACGTAATCCCGCAGGTGAGAGGCAAGGGATCATCGTTGCGGAAGGAAGATCGAGCGAAATAGAAGAAAACTGACAAGGGTCGGCAACATCCTAGAGACCTGGCTACCACCTTGGGCATGGTGTTTCACGTTGAGTTAGGATATTTCAAAGCTAACAAGTTAGAAAATTCCTTAACTCGCGCAGCAAGCGATCGAAGAAGTTCCTAATGTTCCAACAGACACCTCTGAAACTTTGGAAAGGATAAACCAGCATTGATGATAATAAACACGAAGACAATGATTTCAACTTTATATACGAATTAAAAGACCTTTTCATCCATTAAAATCACTGTGTGTCAGATTCATTAGGGTATAGTGATTAAATACCTCAACATTGATCCTTGTGTACTTAATTATATATAATTAATTCATAAATTTCGATACTTTATTTCCTGCTGTATTTCTAAGACTAATCTTTATATCATACTCTTGTACCATGAATTTTTACTGATCTCTAGCGAGTTAATTAACACGAATAATTAAATTTCAACTTGCTGTGTGCCTTTATGCTGAAAACAAATATCAAACACTGTCGAGCATTTTAGTTAATTAAAAAATAAATACCTTTGCAGCCTTTTTTGCTGGTATATATACACTGTTTCCGAAATAATTGCACTATGCAGTGGATGAACACATGAATCTACGCAAGCCTTCATAGTAAATACAACGAAATTAACTTATTAAGGAAAGATAACGTTTTTAGAGAAGAAGAAGGATTTTTGGGAACAGTGGTTCGATGTATTGACAAATAAGAGTAAGTATTGTAAATATAGTTAGAATCGAACATTAAGTTAAAGATAAAATTATAAAATTAAAAATCTACAGATCATAGTGCAAAAAACTTTATTGTATATCGCGAATACATGACAATTTTAAGAAGGAAGTATCAAGTGTCGTGTCCCTAGAGGGATGGCTGCCATTTATTTCTGCCATGTTCAACCTCCAAACGAAAAAGAATGAAAAAAAAAAGGAAAAAATACTTGAAGAAATCCTGATGTGCTCTCTATATATTCCAGTGGGCAATGAAGTATGGTGGTACGTTGAAAAGCTGCACGAAACTTGATAGAAAAATGATCTAGAAGAGTATAGCAAAAATTTTCCACCCATTGGCAGAATTTTCTTTCCCTTTTCTTTTTGCTTTATCTGCGAGAGCATCAATTTGTGCTGACTTTTGCTCTGACGTTAATTTCCTACTTGGAAGTTACCTTCTAAATGTACACAATCAAAATTGTATTCAAGGAAGAAAATAAGCTCGCCGAGTCGGCTGAAACGTCCAAATTCTCGAAAATGATGTCGGGAAAATTTTAAAGTGCAAAATTTAACGTCTGGAAATTCGGTGAAAGATATGGGAGCTTCTAAGGAGAATGGAAGGATGGAATATCACAGATGAGAGCTGGGATTTTTTCTGTTGGTGGAAAATATTTGACATGCTAAAATCCACACGCTCCGCTTTCCGTCTACATAACGGTATTGGTTTAAGAACAAAATTCATCACATTTTCTCTCTCCGTTAACTGGGAGGTTGAATAATATTAGAAAATTAATAATAAGCTCTTTATGAGCCTGATGAATTTTCAGAAACTTGGAAATTTTAAATTCAACCATTTTATCAAGAATACATTGCATTTGCAATTTTTTTAATGCAAAAAGCATAACGAATTCCTAAACATATTCACCCTCAAATATGAAATTCTCTCAAAACGTACGTTTGTATGTGAAAACGTACAAATTTATAGTAATATAATACTTTACATTATAACATGGAACTTCGACTTAATACGAAAACTAAATTTTAATTAACTTATTAGAAATCAATACGTTAACTCCAACAGGGTACTATTAATTCTTACTAGTAATATTTTTAAATATTACGTAATTAAATTTTAATGAACAAATTTCTTCATTTATATTTTGATTTTCAGTTGTTTACATAACTTCTAAAGAGATGCACTAATAACTGGAATATTGAGAGTATTCCTATTACAATTGTTACCCATTCTGTTCCTAATAAGCTGCGGGTTTACCATACAGGACAATACCACGAAATAGAACCGATAACCGCGTATGAATCGACCACATTAATTGTTCTGCACGGTCAAATGTATTTACTACGGATCATAAGTTATTGAAAACGAAACATTAAGAATAAAACTTGAAAGAAACGCGAAAACCCCAAAACTTTGATCAGCAGTTTCACTTACCTCAATCTGTTTTATAAGATATATATTTATTCCAATGTTAAGAATAAAGAAATTTAAAACGGAAATTTTGATATATTTTTTAAGGTTAAGAGAGTTACCGTTTCCGTCGTTAACTTTCCTTAGTAACAAAAATAAAGAACATTACTTTTCCGAGGCAAAGTAGGAGCTATTTAATATAAAATTTTATCCTGCATATACAAGGAATATAAAGTCATATTAAACATAAGTACAAAGAACAGTTTCTCCTGGAATATTAAAGGAGACTGCGAACAGTCACACTATCCTACGATGTTTATTAGACCTTTAAATTTCTATTTCTAATATTCTTCTTGAAAGTATAAAACTTAAAAGTTTCTTCAAGAACTTTAATAATAGACGAATGAAACTAGTTTACTCGCGAAACACGGTAAAATTAAATTCTCTTCTTTCGTACAAATAACCTTATAATCAGCGAGTTATATAGTTTCAAAAGCAAATAATTTGTTTCTGTTATTTCATAGCAAGGAAAATACTGAAAATTACCTGAACTTCGTTTCAGCTGACTTTATATACCACGAAAATCACATACACGATAACAAACTTAATTCACCGTCCGCGATTCGTGCACTTAAATATTTTTCACATACCAATCTACACGTGTAACGAAAAACGAAATTGTCTTCGGCATAAGTATCGATGAAAATCGACAGTTGCCGAACGTACCTTTCCGATTGCAGCCGACGAGAGCCGACAATTGCCGAACGTATTTCTCCGACCGGAGCCGACGAAAGCCGACAACGGCCGAACGAATGTACACACAGCGTACCGTCGCGTCTTTAGTCGATCATTTGTCTTCGAATTGTTCATTACGATTAATTCGTTCATTCTCGTGTAATTACCACTTTAAATCATTACATATTATAGTTATACGTTACGTAAGTTAATAATACTTCATTATAAAGCCCGTGTTCTATACGAGTATCCCGTGTTTCGGTTATTACATCTGTCAAGTTAACTATATTGTAACTTATATTGTATTGTCGACATCGAAGAGGTTAAAATCTGATTCTCCAAATGAAACGGGGAAAACTTCGAAATTACGGAAGCCTTTTCAAGCGATGTGAGATATATCGGTTAACAGGCAAGTATCGTCGCTTTTTATCGTGTAACGTTATGAAGCATGCGTTCAAAGCGTAATTCGGATCGCGTGTATTCGAATTTACCATGTTACACAATACGATTCTATCTAACCTCTCTATGGCCACGCGTCGAGCCTCGTCTCAGTGGCTGTACAAGCAGATGCACGTGGTACATTACGAGCATTTCCAAATTTCGAGTGTGGTACGCGTATACGTAGGCAGCCACGTGCATTGGTATGCGCTTATACGAGTCACATAATAACTCCCAACGGTACATCGACGAGTCGTACATTGAACAAGGCGTGCCACGGGCGCATGTATTTACTCAATACTGGATATAATGTCACCGCCGACGCATAAGTGTGCACGGGTGCGCGTCTGCAGTTGAAAGCAGCGTATACTACAAGTCTATTTAGAGCTGCTCATCGGAATACGTTGCAATGACGAATATTTTTGTTGCTTTTAACGCGTTTATTGGCATTCGATGCAGGGAATTTTTTAATTACCAGCTACTTCCTAGATATAAATTTATGAAACTTTTACTATATTTATTACTTGCTTATAACGTTCATACTGTGTATCTTTTAATGCTTATTAATGCTATTAGATATTAAGTCGGGTTGTAAATTTGGAGAAAACTGTAGAACGTAATTTCTTTCACCGTTTTTCTTGTTGTAATAATTTTTATAAATATTCAATTTTTTTAGAAATTTCCATTGTTATTTACAAATTTAATTCATTTATTTTTCAGCTATTAAAATTTTGTAAATTATTTACATTCTGCAATTCTTTAAACTTTAATGGTTTTTAATTTCTTGAATACGAGTTTGCAGCATTATTATTCATGAATATGTGAGTAAAATTCTTACATTCGTTAAATATATTATGTACAATACTACATTTTAATTAGCTGAAAAATGTTCCAGATACGATCTTCATTCATCGAAAAGTCTCCTTCACTTTATGTAAAGTATCCTATTTATAACAAGCTATTTAACTTTTTAATGACAACAAATATTTTTTTACCAATACGTTTAAAATATATAACTATAGGACTTTGAAGTTATCTCCGATTTTCAAAAGTCACGTGAAATTTATATAAAAAAGAGTGTTACTGTATATGGAAATAATGATCTTAAAAACACAAGAACAACTGATGGAGATACTTAAATAACTTATTTCCAATGAAACACCCTATATATCTCTAGACAACAATTCTACCGTGTCTAAAGTAATTGTGAAATATCAGAATTCAGTAATTCGTAGCATTTATCATAGTGTTCGCGTCATACTATTGGCCATATCGACTTCCATTTAGTGTACTTTGCGATACTGCTAATAGTTCCGACTATATTCTCGTGTAGTGAGATGATGATTAAGGTAGGGCAATTTGTACACTCTGTGACATCAGTTTCTACGTTTGTTACATTATACAGGGTGTTCCACAATATGCGGAACCCACTTGATAGATCGACAATAGCACTACCACAATTTCTACTTATAATAGATGTACTGTCCTATATATTATAGCAATCTATCTTATATGAATACCGTTGAATTATTTTCTAACCTTGCTCATATAATTTTGATATAGGTTTAGGTTATACATTTTCAGGAAACAGTGTTCTAGAATGCAAATTCTAAATAGTGTAGTAGCATATACCACAATATCCACACATGTACAGTGTGTCAAAATTTTCTCATTCCACGAGTACCGTCAATCAACATAAATTTTCCGTCGCATAAAAGAATTTCCAAAAATAAAATTCTCCAAAATTAAATCCCGCACACCACTTGGCACCCTGTACATGTACAATCCTTTGCACCAACATCTCGTGAAATACCGGCGGATATAACCTCGCGTCATAACCTGCAATGCACATAACCGGAACTCTTACTGGTCGTTTCAGATTTCAACAATACCTCTTCATTTTTCCAGCAAACACTTTAGCACGTGGTCCGCAGCTTGACAATTTCCCATTCTTCCTTGATACGTGGAAAAAGTATAATAAAGTGAGAAAATATGTAGGAATGGAGTCGCGGAGATAAGCAAATAACAAACATCGTCCGAGGCGCGGCGCTCGGAGCAATAACAGGCTGGGCAAGTAGGTAGAAGTGGGGATAGAGAACAGACGAAGGACAAAATACATGGATATGAAGCGACTACTCCAATTTGCAGAAAGACTAAAAGCGACTAAAACTGCCCGAAAGGCACGTAAATAATCGGAGAAACGATGTCCAACGTAACAATAGAAAAAGGAAGAACGAGACGGCTAACGCGGAAGGACACACGTGAGAGAGAGAGAAAGAGAGAAAGGTGGTGAGAGAGAGAGAGAAAAGATGGGTACACGCTGCGTCTACCCAGCTGCTATCGTTATTCGTTTCATTTTTATCCTTTTCCTCCCCCGTTCAACGTAATCCCCTTTCTTTGTCATCATGCGTTACAGATGCGTTTTCCAAAGAACTGAAAGAGTGTACTGCAGCACGACGCTTTATAGAATATCAGTTTCCATACGAGGAGATTGAACTGGGCAAAGCTCCTCTCCCTTTATGCGCCTTTATCAGGCTCTTTTTATCGACCTTGTACCCAGCGCATACTCCACGCACGTAAGCTCGTTCGATCAAAGACCTCATCGAATTCCGTGACGTTAATTATTTCGGGATTATTCGTGCTACGAACATACTCTGCTAAGGAAGGAATTCCCATTCCTTTCAAAGGGATAACTGTGATTCAGGCTGCAAGATCAAGGTGAGACTCGGGACAAAGTGTCGGCCGAGTTTTCTGGCTCGGCCGTTTGCCATTGGCTGCTTTGTAACGCGAACCATGCTTAACCCTTTCACGGTGAATTTGGGAAAAGAATATCAACAACATGACACGCGTAGAAAGAAGGAAATACTATGATTATATCGCTGAAATTAGAATAGAAAATGATTTAACGATATTACGACAAACGTTTAGCGTAGATACGAGCCATGGTGGCGCTAGTGAGTTATGTGGAAGATCGTCTTAACCCCGTGGCTATATTCGAGACTTCTTATTTTTGACTAAGTTATGCATGACGAGTCTAATTCGTCACTCAAGCTAGGTCAAAATTAATATATATTATATATAATACATCCTCACGATTAACTGACTCCGTTGACAATCCTTCGATTACAGACAGTGATCATTATTGAGCGAAACGTTGACGAAGATGTTAGTTAGTTACAATTAATATGTACACCATATCCTAGTCCCTTAGCATGACCAGGTGTGGTCACTGCGTTAAAATTAGCTTCTAATTCACACATAGTTAAAGATAGAGTTGTGAGTTGAAGGTAATCAAAAATGATTAGTTGTTAGAGTCCTTAGTTGTAAAGAGTTGTAGAATAATTTGTATCTCTAACAGTTACACGCAAATTCTTATAATTTAACAAATTACCATTACGTACTCAATCCTATCATTTTACTACATATTGCTCAAATAAGTGAATTTTCACACAAAATGTACAGCCTTTATATATAATTTCGTGCATCAGCTGAAATTAAATCCGTCCCAAACGTAAGAATTTCTTCAAATAAATCTATACTGCCATTTTTCACGTCGAATAAAGAGATCAAATTTGTAGGAAAAAATACAAAATGATTTTACTATATTATCAAAGAAAAGATACTTTATATGACACTGAGAACCTCAGTATATGCTATCATTATCACATACTGTAAATAGCAGTGTCACGAGTATTTCAAGAGTTCGAAACGTGATCGCGGAAATATAAATTTGGTAAATCCGGTAAGAGAAATTTTCGACTACCATAAACCATAAATGCCGAGCGTCTAGCTAAAAATGAAATGACTCGAAAGAAAATTTGAACTGCCAGGAACTGCCATAAACTAAACGTTCAATGGACAGTAAGTAATCCACGTGCCATCCGTCCCTGTGGAAAGCTTCGCTAATAACCACGTAACGATAGTTGCTACGCTGCGAGGAAGCACAGAGAAAGGGAGAAACGACACGGTTCCAACGGCGATTATAAAAAACGGTATTCCCATTGACGGTTTATGGACGATGTCAGTTTTATCGGGAATTCGTTCATCAGGATTTCGCGCTTTTAAACACCCGCGCTTTTAACGTTCCCGCTGCAATTCCGAAATAAAATCGCACATAAATTCGGCTCGATTGTCCATTACTCAAGCTATTAAAAATCTCCTTAAATCAACTTTCGCGGTCACCGTATAAACTGCCGCGGAAGGAGCCTGAATTGCGTCGTAAATCGAATCGTACGCTTCGACGTCTTAATAAAATTGCTTTCGTTATATCGGCGTCTATTATCTCGAAGCCAGCGAATATCTCTTCCGAATCCCCGAGGAAATTCTCCTCTTATAACAATTTTATTTATATCCGATGTGATAAATTTCGAAACTTTGCGTTTTTCTTCCAGACCCGGCTCGGTATTCCAAAACTTCCCGATAGAAACAAATGGATATTCCTTTCGTTCAATATCTAATCGACCTGGCATTGTTTTCGGACCCTTTCATTCCTGTCCATTTTCTTTCGCCACTGATTCTTTATCGTTCAGCTAGAAAGATTTAAAATTGCTAACGGAATCTTTAATATACGATTTTTCAGGTCGAATACTATCGAGGAAAGGATTTCCATTTTAATGTTCTTATATAGAACGCTAGTTAAGGTGTTTCTTTTGATGAATGCAAAATGTTAGGTGTAAATAGTCGACAGTTTTTAAGATACAAATAAATAAAGTTACATTCCCCGATACACAACTAGGTGTGTTGTGATTTAAATTTTCAGCTGGAATGGCGTAAATGTGAGGTTATCAGATTAAGTCTTTTTCACCAACTGCAATATATACATATGTATATTTTTTTTCACCACTTTACTTTTATGACCGAACTATCTATTAAATATCTGTGTTAAAAATATGGGAAGAATAAATCAACCTAGTACAATAAAGGAAAAATAAACATGTAGGCAGATAATACCAAAATTTTTATTCTTTTCGAAAGATAAAAATAAAGAAACCTATACCTAGTTAACGTATGCATTATATTATTATTTTTACAATTATCATTGTAATATTTTTATTCGTGTGAATGACAGTATATAATGTTTCTGTGGTTTTTAGTTTATTGGTGAGATTTGATGTGGTAACTCATGAACCACTATACAACCGAAACCTTAAAGCTCGAAATTTAAATCACGACACACATTCTAAAAACTGTTGGGTATCTAGACCGAATATTTTATACATATCAAATTCGAAGACGAACATTTTGTGTCCTTGCTTTGTATGTACGAAGAAAAAAAATTTAAGATCATAGCCTGAATATTCCACAAATCACTATTGTAAGCTTAATATGTTGTACACTTTAAAAGTTAATATTGTTCATGCAGTATCTCTAATATTTGAAATTTTTAAATATTAAATTTCATAACTGTGCAATTGAAGCTTCTCCTATCTGTAATCTGTATGTGTGACTTTTTTATTACGAAATTATTTAATAAACACAATTTTGATATTTATCATATAAAAGTAGTTTATTACAGAAACAATAATTTTATTACAACTACCAAGACATTACAACAATCCAAGCCATATGATGGTTAAGATATTATTTCCAGTAGTCTCCTACAACAGTGTACATTCTATAATTCAGTCTCTACATCAACTATTCCAGACTCTACGGTACTCTATTGTACCACCTCCCATCTGAACATCTAAATCAATAACACGCTGTATTAAAAATCCCCCAAGACTCGGCAACATTCGCCAAGCGGACGCACTAAAAGCTCGCGACTGGCGTAAAATTGAAAATTCCAGTTTACGCGTTCCCCTAAAACTGGATCCTAAAGTCTGGCTACCCCAAAAGATTCTTTCCGTCAGCAGTCACGTTTAGCGAGACCTTGGCGAAAGCAAGGTGACCCAGGGGAGCTGGTAGAATATTAAGCAAGATTCTAACGCCATCCAGCGCATTGCACGCAGGGAACAAGCCATCGAGTACGCTGTAAATTTCACTTTGCGGAACTTAAGGACACCGTGACCAGAGAGCCCTGAGAGAAAGAGAGAGAGAGAGAGAGACAGAGAGAGTGTGTAAGTGCAGGTACGTAGAAGACGCGCAGTGGACCGAAGGATCGAAGTGGTTGCGCGAATCCCGCGGCGGATGTGCAGGTCCTGCGGGAGAAACCGGATGTAGCAGACGCTGTCCAGCTTCTTCTCTTGCGGACCAAACAGTTTGCAGGGCCAATATTAGTACGCCGGATAAGGGAGCACGTGGGAGAGGCAGCGGGACCAAAGGTGGGGAAAGCCTGGGCCAGGTTAATCCGTGGATTTCTCTGGTCTGCTGGACGACGATGGTTTGTCTTTTCTTGGCTAACCTCATCCAGAATCTCCTCGACCGCGATTCGTTTAAGACTCGGATGATTTACCTCGCTCTCTGCTAGAGAAAGCCCGTTCCAGCGCCTGGAACAGACGGTTCCTGAATTCGATCGTCCTGTTTGATCTGCACGGCTCGCTTGCATCCTAGTCGCCGTACTCCTTGATCTTTAGAAAGCTTGTCGTGACGTTTCATTGCCATTATAACGAGACCTTTGTGCACGTGGTGTCTTGGATGATACTTGATTGGCCGGAAAACTGTTCCGCGGTAGCGACTCTACTGTGAAATCTGGAATACTCTTGAGTGGTCTTGTCTTGGAGGAAGTGATTTTTAATCGTGATACCGTTATTAACACTTTAATGGCTATAGTACAACATGTGTATGATAGTCTCAACAATTGTTAGTGCCTGCTCACACAACATATGTGTGATGCTACCGCTGAAAGTTATTGATCGATACCACACTCTTTCTGTGTTATAATACCAGAAATAAAAAAGGGTGTACGAATTTGCTATGCGAATAAAATTAAAAAGCTACATATTTTATGTGTAAGATTTGCCAAATTTCGTTACATGTAGGTAATTGCTTTAATAATTATCACACAGAAGAAAAATATTAAATTGTTGTTAACACTAGGTTTACGGTCATTTTTTGTGTACTTATCATTATGGAGATTTAGGGGTAAAAAGACCATGAGTTTAATTTAAAAACAATTACAATATTAACAAACTTAAGATAAGGTGATTCAGTCCATTAATATTGTATAATTGGATCAACTCATCCGTCAAATTGACGGGTCCCGTAAACTTAGTGTTAACTTTGTTGTATTAAATATGTTGTTCTTGATGTTGTTTTTTTTCTGTTTCTAAATGTTTATTCGCACACATTGAATTATTTTGTGAATTTACATGAAGTTTTCTTAAAATAATTCTTCAAAAATACTGCCAACCTCTGGCGACGTTTGACTGTGTAGACATGCGGCCATTAAAGTGTTAATTTTAAGTAATTTTATTCTCCTAATTATTCTTTAAATACTGTGGGAATGAAACGAGTGCGATGCTGAACGAATGTTAAGCGTGTTTAACTTCGTATCTTACGATTTAAATCCCGATAACGCGAGTCATAAACAGTCAGATCAGGTAGGCATTGGGCCCAAGTCCCAAATATCCCAAATCTCTACTGTCACACCACTGTTTAAAATATCTGTTAAATCACTGTTTGCTGAACTTTCAATAGCCCCATCGACAGTTAGTATTCTTTTTGAAAATATTTTTAAGTACTTAGTAATTGTCACGTGTACCCTGAGTGACGCGTACTGCGTTTCTCAAACGTGGTGTTCAGGTTTGGCTTGATTACCTCTCTCGTCTGAGAGACGTGATGTTTAGGTTTGGCTTGATTGCCTTATCGCGTTTCTCACACGAGCTGTTTAAGTTTGGTTAGGTAATCATGAGACGTGTCTCTCACGATATCCAAAGCTAAGGAGTTAAGATGTCGAATGCAAGGGAAAAGCGAAAGTCTAGGAATGCGATTGAGTGTTTAGGGTACGCGATTCATTGAGGACGAGGCTGCCAGTTATGAGTAATGTGTAATTAGAAGAAAACTTGAGTACGAAAGGAGACGAGTGTAGTGCGATGTTTAAATAAGGACGGTAGAATACGAGTTCAGACAGTGTTTTGTGGTCAAAGTTTAAGATTCAGAATTTTTAGGAAGTCAGTGTCGTACGTGTCGTAATCAGATAAAGAGTTTAGAATTTATCACTGTATAAATATATCAAATATTAAGTCATCCCATAAGTTCATATCGTGATCCTATTTACATTTTTCATCGCTTTCATAAACTTTATCGATAATTAACGTCTTTGCCAACGAAATTGAACGAAGTCGTAGATCAAAAGAGCGACTATATTTTTTCTGAATATTTAAAGATTTATTCGATATATAATTTTAAATTGTAAAAGTGAAAGTCGACACGAACTTATGGGGTGACGTAATATATATAAATTACTGTTATATATTAAAAGCACGTTCTTTATGTCATCCACCCAACATTTCTACAATATGATGCTGAAATTTTATTGGTTCGCGAATTTTGTATCGAAGAATCGGAGAGAGTAATTATTTAAAGGAGATAGTAAGATGGAGACGATTCTTATGGATTGATACAAGAACCGCCATTTTATTGCATAATGTTAGCCGTGCACGGTTACTAAGGAAAGAAGAATTGAAGGCGTTGACCTGAGAAGTACTTACCCGGCCACCATATTTCCCGAACACAACACTTTTTAACTGTTTAAGCTCTATCAAAACTTTCTGAATGGGAAACTCTGTAAAATGCAGAAGTCATTGGGCCAATAAACGAGTTTTCGAGAACAAAGGACCAACGATTTTATGCAGATGGCTTCGAAAATCTAGCAGAAAGTTGGTAATGGATCATAGATACCCAAAGCGATTATTTTGCTAAATAATAAAATAGTAAACAGCAACAATCATTTTCATACGACAAAATTCCAAAAATATTCCATGTTACAAAATTTAAATCAAAATGGAATAAAAAAGATTAAGAAAGACATTCAAATTTATTAATTACTATAAGGTACTGTATCTGAAGTATACCTGTAACTCATTAGTTATCACAAAAATTAACAAATAAATTGAAATAAAAATCTAATTAAAATTATATAATTCTGTGTAACTCATTAATAAATTATTTTGAAATTTTAGCGAAGTTTCAGATGTGTGTTTTCAAATGAATTTGTGTTCGACGTCGATCAGCGATGTCTACACGAGGAAAGGACATTTTTTACTCTCGACTTTCCGATAAAGTTGGAAGTTTCTCTTTTTGGATAAAATTCCGACCAGATTTTTAATTAACACGACCACCGTAACCACGACGTGGTCGTATCGGGTTTCGAAAATGTCTCCCAAGCTAGGAACGATTTGCGACAGTATTGTTCCACAAGTGAGTATGATTGCCTAACGCAACCACGAACTGTGAGGCAAATAGGAAATCATATTAATTTTGACGTGTATACGTTAAAACTGCACGAACGACGAGAAATTAAATTTATTCTCCCAGTAAATGAAGAAATTAAAAATTGTCGTTCTAATAATAATTATAATGATCATAATAGCAAGAGAAAAACCGTGTTGTGAGAAAATTTCTTAATAATACCATCGTATTATTATTACCATTATCTCTAACAATATTCAGAGATGATTTTATTTAATCCATAGATTGTTATTTTAATAAAGATTAGCGAATTTTGAATCTGAATGCACTTTTATATTGTTATTAATATATACTTTATAAACTTGATACACACTTTCTAATAGTTTCAATATTTTTCATCTCTATTTTTATATTTCTAAGATATTAAATTAAGTTGTAAATGTTTCTTCTGCAAACAGTATACATAATGTACTTATATACTTTATATCTTATTTCTTACTATTATCCACATGATACATAATTAAAAACGAAGCGTAATCCTTCTTTTACATAAAATTTTTTTAACCGTTCGAGTTCCAAGCAGCACGATCGCGCTTTTTCTATTTTGTGTCCAAAAGTACCAACGCTTGGTTTTTGTTGATGCGTGATTTTACGGTTACCGTTCAGTTTTAGATATATTTAAACAAAATTGGAGTAGAACCACATTTTATAGACGTACTCCTTTTTATTCTTATGAACAATGATGACTATCACAATATAACGAAAAAATTAAACCTTATCGAATATAAATAAAAATCAGCTCAATCGTGCAATTTTCGATTGAGAAACATCGAAAACAGCAAAGTGGCACTCAAACGGTTAATTAAATTCTAATTTCACTACATTCTCACCTATAATCATCGTTACTTATATAAATTCCTGGTACCTATTCCACATATTGCATAATATTAATTAATCATCCTATGACAAAGCGTTTATTCGCAAACGTCATATAACATTCCCTTCTTCTGTTAACCTCTACACGGCTACTGTTCTTAAATTTATCCGAGAAACCTAGGACACCCTGTACAAGCCAGTACGATACGCAAGCGAAACACAGCAAAGAGGGAAGACAGCGGAGCTGTGGAAGTGCAACAAAGAAGGATCCAACAAAGAACATGTCAATCCGTTTAAAACAGGCCCGCGTCCTGCAGTGTTTATCTCTAGGACAGAGAAATCAAAGGTGGAGACCGTGCCAAAGCGGAGCGAGTCGAAGTGCTTAACAACGTCCAGGACTGAGGACGGTTGTTTCCAAGTCTAGGTAGGATCCGCAGGGGTAGCAATTTGCATGAAGATTGGCCAGAGGAATCTTGGGGTCGTGGCTGAACCGGTATACGTTATAACGGCCGAGCAAGCCACTTCGGTAATTGCGACGTTATTAAATCATACAGCCTCTTAATTAATATATCCCTTAAAACGGCGGCGCTGATAAAGAGACGCAGACAGGAAAGAGCCTAGCCTCTTTATGATACGAGCCTGTACTCGGCCCCGTCTTCGGGCTAAGCTTTAATTCCGTTCCTCCGTCTTTCCGTTCTCCTTTATCTTCATCATCGTCTTCATTTCCTTCCCTCGCCGGCTCTCTTTCCCATCCAACTTAAATAACTCGTTTGGCAGACCACGCTGAAGGATCTCTAATAAGATCGCCGACGCGATATCCGTTCATCCTCGGCCTCGTTCATCCTGCGTTTTCTTTCCCGACTTTCCTCGTTCATCTCTTTCTCTCTTTGCCCGTCAATCTTTATATCTCTGTCTCTTATTTTTTCTCTTCATCTCTCCGTTTATTCATTTTTCTCTTCATCTCTGTCTATTTATATCTCTTTCTTTGTCTACTTATGCCACTCTCTCTCTCTTTTTCTCTCTGTTTCTCTGTATCTCTTTGTTTATCTATGTTTCTTGCTTTCTTTCTTCGTCTATCTATCTTGCGTTTCTTGTGTATCTATATGTGCCTCTCTTTCTTTCGTTCTCTCGCTTTTCCTCTCCACTTCACTGTCAACCTATTTTTCTCTTCGTCTCTATCTATCTATCTTTCCTTCTTTCTTTCTTTCTTTCTTCCTTCCTTCCTTTCTGTCTTTCTATCTCTGTATCTATCTATCTATCTATTCATCTATCTTTCCTTCTTTCTTCTTTCCTTTCTTTCTTTCTATCTCTGTATCTATCTATCTATCTTTCTTTATATCTATCTATCTATCTACCTATCCTTCTTTCTCTCTTTCTTTCTTTCTTCGTCTATCGAATGTCTCTCTTTCCCTTTCTCCTTTTTTCTCTCCACTCCTCTGTCTACCTATTTTACTCTTCGTCTCTCTTTCTCTCACTTTCTCTCTCTTTTTCTATCTCTTTGTCTACCTATTTTCCTCTTCATCTGTGTCTATCTATCTTTCTTTCTTCGTCTATCCATGTCTTTCACTCTCTCTGTCTATCTTTCTCATAGTTTCCATCTATCAATCTTTCGTTCCTTCTCTATCCGTCTGTCTTCCCTTCCTCGTCTATCTATCTATCATGTATCTCTCTATCTATTTTTCTATTTCTCTTTCTGCGTCCGCCTGTATCTTCCTCTTTTTGCCTTCGCTCATTTCTCCCCGTTCCAGCTACATCGTCTTTTCTTTGAATTTTCGACTTATCCGCACCTCTACCACGTTTTTCCCTGGCATGCCATTACTGGAGAGGCTAGTCAAAGCTCGATTAAATTCGCCGGTCCGTGATTCGCGGAAAGAACGTTCGCGCTTTCTGCGTGGTACGCGAAGGGAGTATGCTACATTCCATTAACGTGAGGCTATTCCGCGGGAATAAATGGATTTTCTTGCCTGTTTGCTCGAATTTTATTTCAGTGCGGGAGGATCAACCGATTATTCGATTTATCCTCGTTTTGGAACGCGGATGCCTGAACAGGGTGTGGTTTTCGCGATTGGGATGAGGTATAGCGAATCGATGCCCCGGTTATGATAGTGCAAGACCGTGTCGACAGAACAATATTGTACAAGAACACGGTATTATAAATCATTCAGTTACCGTGTTAATCTAGTTTTGTTACTGCCAATGGAGGCGGTTATGCCAAATATAGTTATGTAATTTTGAACCCAAAAATATGCATGTCCATTATCAAAGAAAGAAAGAGCAATATCAATCCTGAGAAAAAGAAATACTGAAATTCAAACGCATTCAATGAATTTCCACGGACACCGTAAATTTTATTTGGAATATTTTTTTATTAGGTTAGTAGATAACGAGTTAATTTAGATGATCGTTCTTACCGATATACCCTGTAAATTTTCATATTGATTTTAATTGGTACACTGTCATAATTATCTCGTTTGGTGTCTCTAGTGTCCATTTTGTACCTCGTATTTTATTTTATGATCATATTATATTAAAATTAATAATATATAATTGTATTAATATCATATTATATTTTATTTTTATTTATTTTTGATTCCATGCAACTAGTCAATTTTTGTCATTTCCAAACAAATTTATTATTATGCACTACTCGAAACTATTCGAAAAATTATACATTTTAGTTCTACTCGTTAACAAAAATTTATTTTTACTCGAAGGACAGTTGAATAAATCATTTACTTCTAAGACACCTAATATTTTGTGATACTTTACAATACAGTATAAATATGATACTTTATAAAAGTGTAACAATCACTACAAAATGCTGGTGCTTCTGAACTTCTTGTTCGTATTGTATGTCCAATAGGAGATTGTTTTCGAGTTACGGCCTGCTTTGTGTTGCAACAAGTGTATTCCTATCTTCAAAGGGAATGCTCGAAATGGCAACCGCTAGCTTGAATACAAGCGTAAATACTTCTCACTGTGGGTTGTCTGATAATAAAGCTGGAGATGCACATTCACTATTTGGGTGATTTATTATTCCGTCTAAAAATATTTTGTTGGATTCGCTCACTCTTGCAATTAGTCGCTAAAAGGACCTAGCTGATAAAGACCAACGTCAGAATTCGAAGCATCTTCCTCATTCTTGCCTTGACTAAGGACCAATGGTCATCTTCACATCACACAGTAAGAATATACGAATATTTTTGGAGCGATTTGAACTTGGATAATATTACTAATGTGACTCGATGAAATATACACTTGAAAATTACAAGGTATAACAATAATTTATATATAAATAAAATTGACGTTTAATCGAAATTGTTTCTTCATTTATTTATTTAAATCGCCCTCTTTTTTAGTTGAAATGAACATCGAATAAAACATTTAAAAGCTTTGGATGCTGCTGGTAACAAAATTGAAATACAATTCGAACCGCAAAGAGTTAATGGAACGAAAAAATCTGACAAACTTTGTAATTCTAAATATCATAACCTCCTAATATGTCTAAATAAGTAAACTTAAAATATTTAACAATTTATAGTAGTAGCAATAATCGTTATTTGGAAAATAGGTTTAGTTTGGTTTTGACATGTAACTGATATTATACAAATTTATCGATTAATTTGATAAATATTAAAAAATTCGTCACATTTACCAATCTGAATGGCGATTATATATAATAATCGGCAATTTTTGAGGAAAAGAAATCCATTATTTTAATAGTAAAATTATTAATTAGTGATTATATATAATACCGGTAATTTTGGGGAAAAAGAAATCCATTATTTTTATAGTAAAATTATAAATCAGTGTTTATATATAATACCGGTAATTTTGGGGAAAAAGAAATCCATTATTTTTATAGTAAAATTATAAATCAGTGTTTATATATAATACCGGTAATTTTGGGGAAAAAGAAATCCATTATTTTTATAGTAAAATTATAAATCAGTGTTTATATATAATACCGGTAATTTTGGGGAAAAAGAAATCCATTATTTTTATAGTAAAATTAT
>NIJG01000171.1:136354-150934 GCA_002201625.1 Euglossa dilemma
TTTAATTATTCTGACTGTGTGATTATAGTTATTATATTGCAATATTTTTTAGGTAGTAACTTTACTTTTCCAGAAATGAAAAAGAACTAGATTTTGCTCAGAAACATGTTTTCCGAAGCATTTGGGCTTTCCATAGCATATTTATTAGATCAGAGAGGTTAGGTGAAAAAGAATTCGATACATAGATAAGCAGAAATCATCTTCCATCTCACTGCTAAACAGATACTTATTTCTAAAAAAACTTGCGAATATATTATTGAAACAGAAATTTTTAGAAACCTAATCTCATTTTTTATCCCGATAGCGACGCTATTTGAATTAGTGGTTCTCAACTATTGTCACAATCTAATCTAATTCCAACTAATTTGTTTCTAAATACTATCCTGATTTTTTAAAACGTTTACATATTAAATTAATACCTAATAAATATTAACAATTAATTATTAATCATATAGTATCACTTATGAATTATTAATTATATATTCATTATGGAATAAATAATATTAATACATTTATACGTACATATCACTCACTTCCTTATTAATTATTGGATTCATAAAACCTTGTTCCACGTTATAGCTTTTTCAGACTAACATCATTAAATTAATTACTGTTTCCAGATACTACTTTTTTATCATTAAATTAATCTTCATCTGATATTTCTTATTTTCAATATTTGACAATGTTTACCATTTATGAATACCATTCATATATTTATGAAATGTGTGATCTAAATTTGCTACCCAGATGCTACCTATGATCAGCCATTTTGGATCAAAGTTTCTTAACGTTCTTTTAAATTTTATTTTCCTCGGTGTATTTCCAGTATAAGATATTGAATCACGAAAACAATTTAAAAATTCTAAAACGACGAATGGCAAAAGTACGTCTGCAAATATAACTGATCCAAGTTCTCGGTAGATGAGAACCACTGGTTTGGTGTACCTTTCTATCCACCCCATGAAACCTACGATTCGAATAATCGGCGCTATTCAACGTTATCCCCGAAGCATTTGTTCTACGATTAATTGTCACGATAATATTTCGAACCGGACATTTCAGGTCAATTAATTATTAATCGATAATGCTGATGACCCAGGATCCCGATGGGCAGGTATTATTTTCAGTTTAAAGAGAATTTTATTGGCGAAAGAAAATCCAGTTGGAACGAGCCGGTGCAACGTGGATCCGCGGATTAATCGACGCGGCCGGAAATCTGCGTATTCGGTGCCAATGTGTCGTGGAAAAACATGGCGTCGCGATAGCGTCAGACCTTTTTCGCGTCAGCGTCCCGGAAACCGGCTAGCAGGCAGAAACGCACATTCGACTTCCAGCCAAGTTTTTACACGGCGTGCAAGAAACGATCGTCGAGGTGGTAGCACTGTGTTGAAGAAACGTAAACGAGGAAAAGAAGTGGAGAGTAACAGGGAATGGAGATGAAGTTTACCTAAAGCCACAGGATTAAACACTGTTGGGGTTGGGGTTGACTGATTTCGTTTTGATGGACTGTGGACCACTGTTTATCACTGATAAATCATATACCTTTCAAACGGAAGCTGTAGATAATGAATTCAAATAGTGAATAAATTAGTAATTGTTGCTTGCTAGCTATATAAAGGACCTGATTTAATTTTGGTAGAATGTAGACCCGTTCATTATTGATGAATCACATACATCTCTAATAGAAGATAAAGATAATGGATTTAAATAGCAAAGAAATTAATAATTTTCGTTTGCTAGATGTTAGACGATTTTGCTATCCATGAAAAGGAACTGATTCAATCTTGATAGACTCTAAACCTCTGTTCGAATATGATGCATCATATGCACTTCTAACAGATGATTTAGGTAATGGATTTAAATAGCGAAGGAATTAATAGTTGTTGCTTGCTAGTTGTTGGACGTTTTGATAAACTATAGACCTTGTTTATCACTAACAAATCATATACATCTCTAATGGAAGCTGTAGATAATGTATTTAAATAGTGAACAAATTAGTAATTGTTGCTAGCTAGCTTAAAAAAGACCCGATATAATTTTGGTAGAATGTAGACCTGTTTATTACTGATGAATCATATACATCTCTAATAGAAGATAAAGATAATGGATTTAAATAGCAAAGAAATTAGTAATCGTCGTTTGCTAGTTGTTAGACGTTTTTGCTATCCATAAAAAGGAACTGATTCAATCTGGATAGACTCTAAACCTCTGCTCGAATATGATGGATCATATGCACTTCTAACAGATAATTAAAATAATAAATTTGAACAACGAAGGAGTTAATAGTTATTGCTTGCTAGTTGTTGTACGTTTTGATAGACAATGGACCTTGTTTATCACTGACGCATCATATACCTTTCAAACGGAAGCTGTAGATAATGAATTCAAATAGTGAACAAATTAGTAATTGTTGCTTGCTAGCTTAAAAAAGACCCGATATAATTTTGGTAGAATGTAGACCTGTTTATTACTGATGAATCATATACATCTCTAAAGAAAGGTGAAGATAATGGATTTAAATAGCAAAGAAATTAGTAACTATCGTTTGTTAGTTGTTATTGCTAGCCATTTAATCTGGATTGATTTAATCTTGATAAACTCTGAACTTCAGCTTGGATATGATGTATCATATGTACCTGCAACTAATAATTTAAATAATAGATTTAAATAATGAAGGAGTTAATAATAGTTGATTGCAAGATGTTGAACCTTTTTAGCTTGTTATGAAATAGAAATAATTTAATTTTGATACATCGTAGACTTTCGTTTATCGATGATAATGGAATTTTTAGATAATGAATGTAAACAGTGAAGGAGCTAGTAATCGTTTTTACCAGCTATAGCTGATTTGATTTTGATAGCCTACGAACCTTTTTAATCGATAATGGATCACATCTCTAACGGAAGGTTTAGTTAATGAATTTAACTAGTGAAAATGTTAGTAGTTGTTGTGTGTTTTAGCTTGTTATGGAATAGAAATGATTTAATTTTGATACATCGTAGACTTTCGTTTATCGGTATTAATGGAAGTTTTAGATAATTTAAGTAATAAAGAAGCTAGAAATCGTTGCTTACTAGTTATAGAAAAGAACTGATTTGATTTTCATAGTCTATGTACCTCTGTTTATCAGCGATGGGTCACATCTCTAATGGAAGGTTTAGATAATGGTGAAGGAGTTAGTAATTGTTACTTGCTAACTATAAAAAGGGACTGCTTTAATTTTTATAGCGAGTGAACCTCCATTTATCAGTGATGGATCACATACATCTCTAACAGAAAATGTAGATATCCAATTTAAATAGCAAAAGATTTTTGTGATTTATTTCTGATAAACTATGGCTGTCAATTTATCAACGCTTCAAGGAAAAAATCCACTGGCTCGAACAAAGAAGTGCTTGGCTAACTCAAGTAAACATGTTATAACACCAGTCTAGACATAACCTCTCATTATCTACGCTACGCAGAAGCATCTCTAATGTGGGTAGATAAAATTACACCTACTTTCCTCGTCAGGGATCGAAATTCAATTTTCGTCGCAGATGTGTGACGCTGAGGCCTGGTTAGAGCTGAGAGTGTCACGTATGTGTGACACGTGGTAACCAACATCAAATGATGCATCATACACCTCTAACAGGTTGGGACACTGGATTCAAACTGTTACGGAGTTAGTTAATTGTCGTTTACTAGTTGTTAAACTTTTCAGACAGTCCAAAAAGAGAATTGATTTATATTTAATAAAGTTCTAGTGGAGCTCAGTATATTAGTGATGGATTACATATCTCTAACAGATAATTCAGTCAGCTGACTTACACAGCAAAGGAAACAGCAATTCTTGTGTGAAGAACAAAGGAGAATACACTTAGATAGCTTCCAAAAGTTTATTTTAACACTTTGCACTCGACGATTTTTTGGTGAAAGAAGAGTAGAAATTCCGAAATTTTCTGCTACAATACTGACGTTACTTTTTTGAGTGGTAAATAAAGAATCGTATAATAATTAACGCGTAAAATTATTTGATTTCGGTATCTCGCATGTTGTTATGTTACCTTAAACTTTATATATTAATTAACATAGGCTTTCAAAATTTTATGGTGACTGACAGTCGCCTCTCGAGTGCAAAGGGTTAATTTCTATGTCTATTTATGTAATTATGTACCTTTTAATCGTTAAAAATCTACTCTATACATATATCGAGTATGCAATAAGAAACAAAATAATTTTTAAGGAAAATTCTGAGGCTAATATTTTTAAACTGATTTTCCGAATCCGAGGGTATAGAATCAGGTTATTGTGGTTCACACATATCAGGGCATTTGGGGTCGTATTGATGACGGTAAAGGTAAATATCGTACCGTTTTTCCCAATCGTATTACAATTTGCATATACTATTTCACAAATTTATTTTAAGAGACATATAAACGAGGCTCTTTACAATACGTAGTGATCAACTTCATTTCCTGTTTTTTTTAGTAATTGTAGTACCAAAAGATTTGGTTCGTGCTTAAACTATTGGATTAGCAAGAAAGTAATTACGGTTTTAATTTGTTTCGAAAAAGGATCGTTTGCATTGCGCTTGTAACACGTATCGCAAATATTGATTCGTTGTGTTAAGTGAATTTCTTTCAATTCGTGCGGAACCTAAATACCGAGCTTCTTAATAAGCCCAAGACATCTTATGTGATTTTCAATTGGTGTGGTATTCGATTCAGTTGTGCTTTTCTGTTTTTGTCATCATCAACTTCAGAAGCTTAACTAGAACTTTGGTCACTTTCAAATAGAAAATCTCCAGAACGAAATTTTTCAAACCAATTCTGACACGCGCGTACTGTTTCAGCAATCAATACTATAAACTTCAGATATCTCTTTGTCCGAGAATGCTTATTTTTACACTGCATGTTAAAATTGACCGTAAACTAAGAGTTGTAGATAATATTTCACGAAATTTGTTTCAAATTTTTAAAAATTTCTAATATTGACAAAAGAATAATGAAAAAAACAATGTTATATTCTGGTGCAAACCGAAATTACTTTCTTGCCAACTCAATATTTTACTTCAAAAAATTTTCTATTATTTATTTCTTGCAGTTAATTTGTTAATCACCAGGATCAAACTCTAAAATTCGAATGGCTCGTTTTCCGTGTCATCCGACGCAAATGTATTAATATTCATACGTTGAGTACTGCAGGCAGCTGGTAAATTGGAGAGCGAATAGTTTATCCTTCTTTATCTCACACTCATACGTAATTGTATCGTATCATCAACAGGAAATACTCTATCNGAATATTCAGAATATTCAGAAGAATAGTTAGAAGAATTGTCAGCAGAGTCAGAAGAGCCATAAAAATAGTCAAAAGTGCCAGAAAAGTCAGAAGAATAGTTAGCAGAATATTCAGAGTAGTCAGGAAAATAGAAGAATTGTCAGTAGAGACAGAATAATCAGAAGAGTCAGAAGAGCCTGAAAAAAAGTCAAAAGGGTCAGAAAAAACAGAAGAACAGTTAGAAGAATATTCAAAATAGTCAGGAAAATAGAAGAATTGTCAGCACAGTCAGAATAATCAGAAGGGTCAGAGAGCCTGAAAAAAAGTCAAAGGAATCAGAAAAGTCAGAAGAATAGTTAGAAGAATATTCAGAATAGTCAGGAAAATAGAAGAATTGTCAGCAGAGACAGAATAATCACAAGAGTCAGAATAGTCAGAAGAATATTTAAAAAAGTTAGAAGGAGATCCAGAAGAATTAGAAGAATATTAAAAAGAGTCAGAAAAATAGTCCAAAGAGTGAGAAGAATAGTCAGAAGACCTAAACCCAGTTAGACCCATCAAAGCATCACTCTGACCCGTGAAAATTGATCTTCGATACTCGCAAATGAATACTTGTTCACTGAAAGAACACCCCAGCTAGGCTGATCGTGTGCTCGACAAGCCGTCCACGAGGAACATCCCAGCCTTCATATTCATCCTTCACAATAATCCGCGAAGCTGAACGCTCCTTTCGCGAGTTTACGAACGCTCCTTTACCGGTGAACCGAAATTAGGGCGGGTCAGTGCGAAGAAAACGATAAAGTGGCAAACGGAGAGGAGAAAAGCGGCTGCCGAATAAGCGCGAAGCTGCGAATCAATCGAACGTGTAACGAGTACGACCCAGTTTTTCTCGGAGCCTTTGAGGATGGCCTCGCTTCCTCCCTATTCCTCAGACGCAGTTATTCTTTTCTCCGCATTATACCATCCCGCTTTTTCGTTCCAGGCTACACACGCCGCGAGAGAAGGTCCTTATTGTTAACCTGGAACGTTCGCTCTCGTTCGATAGACAGCGATAATGGCGGAATCGTGCAGTCTATCCGTGTCTATTAGCCGCAGCGCGTGCTGACCGAAATCCAGCGAGTTTATATAAATTCACGCGGAGCCGCATGCTTTTGAATAATTACTGGAAACGTGAGGATCGCGAGAAACACGGGAACGAGTTATTGTGTTGTACCACGGCGAACACGATATTGTTCCGTTTTCTGTTTCGGACGGAGTAATTGCTTCGTTCCTATCCCTCGATGGGAACAGGGTAATGATGCAGAGATAGACAGAGTTTGTTGCAATGTAAGGTGATTGTATGTTGATGCCGCTTGCTCGTTTGTTTCCACGGACGCGCGATTGGTTATTAAAAATAATTGACTATGCTTTCAATGCACCTGGTGATATATTCTAGATATTAAGGTAGTTAGGTGTTGGAATAAGGTGCGATGATGGTAATAGTTTCATGCTGTTTAGAGCTGTCAAAAGATTTTGTTTGAAAAATGACCTTAACTATGCAATAAAATCTAATCAATAGGGCTAGGAGACTCACTTAAACTAGAACTTTGACTAGATCTAGGAGTCTTACTAGATTTAGGAATCCTATTAGAACGCAGAGTCTCTCACTAGACTTGGAAATCCTATAGAAACTACAAGAGCTATTGGGTTTAGGACTCCCATTAGTCCTGAGAATCCTAATAGAACTATTTTTGAGAATATTACTATTCTCCCTCAGAGGCCTTACTATTTTTGAGAATCCCATTGTAACTAGAAATTCTGCTAGGCTTAAGAGTGTCACAAGAAGTAATAGTTGCACTAATAAGGCTAGGAGTCCTATTTGTCCTGATCATCTCACTAATACCAAGCGTACCATTAGAATCCTAATCACTTATTGTAAATCCTGCATGAAAGCGACACTTCTTCTTCCTTCATATACTATATCAATCTCTTCTTTCAATAACTCGTATGAGAACACAGAGCCTCACTAGATTTGGAAATCCTACAGGAACTCTAAGTGCTATTGGGTTTAGGAGTCCCATTAGTACTGAGAATCCTGACAGAACTATTTTTGAGAATATTGCAATTCTCCCTCAGAGGCATTGCTATGTTTTAGAATCCTATTATAACTAGGAATTCTGCTAGGCTTAAGAGTCTCACTAGAAGTAGTAGTTTCACTAACAAGGTTAGGATTCCNGGTGATATATTCTAGATATTAAGGTAGTTAGGTGTTGGAATAAGGTGCGATGATGGTAATAGTTTCATGCTGTTTAGAGCTGTCAAAAGATTTTGCTAGACTTAAGAGTCTCACTAGAATTAGTAGTTTTACTAACAAGGCTCCTGATCATCTTACTAGAACGAAGAATACCATTAAAACCCTAATCACTAATTATAAATCCTACATGAAAACGACCCTTTTCTTCCTTCATATACTATACCAATCTCTTTTTTCATTTCCTCTTACAATAACTAGGAATTCTGCTAGGCTTAAGAGTCTCACTAGAAGTAGTAGTTTCACTAACAAGGTTAGGATTCCCATTTGTCCTGATCACTTCACTAGTACCCAAAAGTACAATTAGAACCCTAATCACTAATTGTAAATCCTACATGAAAACGACCCTTTTCTTCCTTCATATACTATACCAATCTCTTTTTTCATTTCCTCTTACAATAAATCGTATTAGAACACAGAGCCTCACTAGACTTGGAAATCCTGCAGAAACTAGGAGTGCTATTAGGTTTAGGAATCTCACTAGTATTGGGAATCCTGCTGGAATTGTTTTTGAAAATATTCTCTCTCAGAGATCTTACTATTTTTGAGAATCCCATTGTAACTAGAAATTTTACTAGGCTTAAGAATGTCACTAAAAGTAGTAGTTACACTAACAAGGCTAGGAGTCCTATTTGTCCTCGTCATTTCACCAAGAGTACAATTAGATTCCTAATCACTAATTGTAAATCATACTTGAAAACGACACTTCTTCTTGCTTCATATACTATATCAATCTCTTCTTTCAATAAATCGTATAAGAACACAGAGCCTCACTAGATTTGGAAATCCTACAGGAACTCTAAGTGCTATTGGGTCTAGGAGTCCCATCAGTACTGAAAATCCCGATAGAACTATTTTTGAGAATATTGCAATTCTCCCACAGAGGCATTGCTATGTTTCAGAATCCTATTATAACTTTCTTTCTTTCTTTCATTTCCTCTTGCAATATATCATAAACCAACAATTTCATCGTCCTTAAAATTCTCCAACAAGACACAATTCAGCTTTCTTCACCATCACCAAAGAGATACTCAGTACATATTCCTAGAAACTTCCTTATGAATCATTCCTCTTGTGTAACCACTATTTCCCATCCGAATTTGAATAACCCGGAATTGAACGTACATAACTGCTTCCATGCTTCTACCGATCACTTTCAATTGTAGATTTCGCAAAGCATCTCTTCGTTCTTACCGAACACATAATAACGCGGCATTTTCAACGCGTCACGAGTAAGTAACACGAACCTTGTCTCGATTTGGTCCTATTATCGAAAATCATCGACCACAAGCCGTCTGGAGCAGCGTAATAAATATTAATTGAAACATCGGGTTTCCAATGGCACGTAGCCCGATTTCGTCTCTTCCGGACACGGAGCAGGTTTCAACGTTTAATCAAAATTTTAATTTCACGCATAAAACTTCCGTCGAATTTGCAATGCATGGACATGCACCGACGCGTCCTATTATTGTGGAATTTTCGAATTTTCCACGCCGCGACGGAAAACTCAAACATTCATGCCGTTATGAAAATTCCCTCCGGGGGTCAAAGTGTTTGTCACACTGCAATACCGTCGGCGATCCGCAAAAAATTCTCATCTAATTGAACGTTCTCGAATTTCTATTCAACACGCTCGTTTGCCCCTCTCGCGATTTTAATGAAAGCTGCTTGGCTATTCAGACAGCTCTGCATTTTTCATATTCCGCGAGATTTACATTTTGTACACACTTCGTTCGCCATTTTCACCGATTCCTTGGGTTCCCATGGGACGTCGCGTTTTTTGGCATATTCTCCTCTGACGAATCGGAGAAATTTGGAAATGCAATTTTTCGTCTCATTAACTAAAGTCGATTATTCTACCTTGATTTAGAACGTTGTGAATAATTCTTTAAATACAGACGGAATCGTAATAAACGATACATTACGAAATTAATTAATATCAATTAATTAAGTAGAAACGATACGTGAAATAATACGAGAGAGTAAAAATGATATAATAAGTGGAATTTGCAAAAAAATTTCGAAAATTAAACGAAGAATGGAAAATGAAGGAAATCTCGTTACCGGTTTCGCTGCGAAAATTAAATTGCAAAATGACGAAATAATCTTTTCTCCTATGAGTCGATTGCTAACTATTTAATTATTAATTTTTTCGAGTGTATTATGAGAGGTGTAACATTGAAAATCTTCGAACAATCGAGGTACTTCTTATTTCCAAGTCTCCCGCCGAGCAATAGCTCGTTGATCCTCGAGCAGAGAATGATTTAGGTAGAGTGTTCAGAAATTCGTGCCTCTCGTCCTCGATCGCTTAAAGACAAGTCGTAAACCAGGAGTTTCCGAAGGGTAAGCTCGTTGTAACGGTCCGATGACCGAAGAGTTAGACCTGCAGGAAATTCCGCATCGTTGCTAAACTTCGCCCAACGCTCGCACAGGGACCGCCTCTGCTCTCTGAAAAGGGAGCATTAAGAGCGTACGAGGAGGGAGTGGATGACACTCATTAGCTGCACTGATTGGTAATTGGGATTTTTGGCTATAGCATGAAAACGTCGATCAATGTGTAATGAGAGACGTTTTGATGAATACGAAGTTATCAGGCAAAGTGATGGAAAATACCTATGTTTTTAGGTTAAGATTCCCTGATACGTATATCGTCGATTTTCAGGTTAGAATTAACTTTTAGCAATTAATTATTACGAATACTGTACGATTTTTAAGTTACAGCTAGCTGCTAAAAACATTGTATACTTATTAATCTAAACTATTAAAAATATCGTCTGTTTTGGGGAAGGATATCGAGTTTTTTTAATTGTTATTTATCTATTTTAAATTTATTAACCGTGCAACTACCTTCAAATATAAATAGTAATGTTATATCATAGTATAAAATGATTTTATTTTATACTACGCATAATATTTGGATTGCATATAAAACAAAATTTGTTTGTTACGCTTAATTTCAATCAAAGGCTTGAAAGATTCTTTTGAGAGCGAAGATGCAAATGGGATAAATTAGGATTAACTATTACGATTGTGATGTTGTAGCGACCATAGGCACGTACTAATATTAACATTTGGTGTACAAATGGTTAAGAAGCTTTCTGGAACGCGACTCTTCATAACTGATTTTGAAGAAGTCGTCTTTTAGTTTAGCGAAAGTTTTTACGTCGATATTAGAGTAAAAACCTAAGCCTTTTTAGGTAAGCTTACAAGGAGAGTACAAGGCCTGTGGATTACCGATTTGGTTCAAATTTTGCACATTGATAGATTTCGTTCCCCTGTTTCTGAAAATATACCATTATAGGGGCAAACACTCGATAGCATTTGAAATATTTGCAATTAAAGATTCGTTACTTTCTTATATGAGTTTCTATTCCGTCTGTCCCGTCTTGAGAATCTGAAATACCTGGCCCATCCCATAGGCCAGAATGCATGGGAAATGTGCATGGAAAAATCGCTTACGAATGAAAGGAACAGTGTGGAAGGTTTAAATAGGAGTGCAAGATTAAAGGGCAGTTTAATTAGGAATCAGTTTTCCGTAAGAGTTTAGTTCAGTTTTAAGAAGAGTTCAGTTGTAAGTCACTTTCTAATCAGTTGTCAATTCAGTTTCTAATCCAGTTTACTGTTACTGTTTTAATAAAGTTATCGTATTCCATCAAGAAGTAGCAATATTATTTAAATCAATTTTCTCCTCCAGAAATGTTGGAATGACGAGAGGCCTGATATATTAAGGATGATAGTAATAGTTAGTAATCAAGTGTCAGTTGTTAAGGATTGATTAGCTATTATTTTGAATAAACCACTTTTATTATTTAAAAGAGTCTTCGTTTCCAATGTCCATCCAATATTCCTACGCAAAATTTGGGCTCGTCCGCGTATATTTCAAAACCATAAGAAACAAATGAAATGCAAATTACCGAGAACATGACAGGACATTCGCAAGGTGAGATCTATGGTTTCCAATGAACTTGGCATGAATAAAAGTAAGTATCATAGTTCCCATTGACTAGGATGCAAGTCCTGGATGCAATTGCTAAGGACCAGGTGCCTGTCAATCTGCACTCATCTCGACCAAGACGTCTACTAGCAGGTACAAGGTCAGTGGGTCTGAGCAACATTACTACTACTCTAACTCGAACAAGTTTTCCTGGTCATATAGAGCAGCGTTGATGGAATAAGAGTCTCTTTACACCGATATTAGGGTAAAAACCAACCTTCAGACTTAATTAATTGCGGTCTCAAAAGCTCATATGCGACTTTTCACAACACTTAGGCTTTTCCGAAAGGCCCACAGACCACAGTAGGCAAACGAAACTTCTACAGAGGAAAACGCGAGAAAATCAGGAGGCCAAAAAGGTCCCGGATTCGTGAATGACTGCATTAACCAATCAGGGATGTTTTTTTAACGAAGTCGAGTGTGTCGAGGAGACGACAGCGCACTGGAGTTTGTATCAGAAATTAAGTTCCAACTTTGGAAATAAAACATTTGGTCCATCTACTATCCCTCACATCTTACAATGTATCTTTAACCACTTACGCTGGCAAAAAATTCAACGACACGTGTACCAGAACGGTTCAGTGTAACTCGCTGGAAAGCGTCACAAAGTGTTTGATGCCTCACTTTTGCTTTCCATTTTAGAATATGGGTTTACATATTGATATACTTAAATATTGGTACACAATGCAGTGCAATGATAACCTGTGCTCTGCCAACAATTCCACCTGTCGTGTCACGCACGTCGTTTTTGTTTCTGTAACAATCGCATGACGAAGTACATACCACGTCGTTGGCATTTATTTCTGTGACAAAAGCATTACGACTTGCGTGACACGTCTTTCCAAGCGTAAGTGGTTAAGTTAGGAGTAATTACTAGAAATATCGCGTGTTTCGAAGTTGGGATTACCCGTTTGAACATATCGCGCGTTTTTGATTTATTTGAACGGGATTTGTGAAACACTCTGTATGAAACACGATACTCACACTTTTCTTGTCCATGCACGAGGCATCTAGTGACTGGAAGTTGTTCATTTGACGCTTTGGACAAGATGTCTCGCGTCTCATGGTATCAACTCCCTCCATCATACATACTGCTCGTTTAGTGAAGTGTACTGAACTTGATCACGTCATGTGATAATATATGCAGAAGCTTAACACCGTTTCAGGTCATAATAGGTACATGGGTCACGTAGATTATTTTGATCGAATCTTCGGCCCAAAATACACAGCGACACTACGTAGACATTAAAACGCTTGATTATTCTGTAATACAGGATTATTTATAACACACGAACACGTAAAATAAACCGTGAATAAATGAATGAAAGAAAAATATCGAAATGAAGGACGTCGCTTCAGGTGTGCCGAAAGAAAAATATTTCACAGTAAAAGAGAATTTTTCCTGGTTATTTTGATCGAATCTTCGGCCCAAAATACACAGCGACACTACGTAGACATTAAAACGCTTGATTATTCTGTAATACGGGATTATTTATAACACACGAACACGTAAAATAAACCGTGAATAAATGAATGAAAGAAAAATATCGAAATGAAGGACGTCGCTTCAGGTGTGCCGAAAGAAAAATATTTCACAGTAAAAGAGAATTTTTCCTGGCTACTTCGAATCTTATTTTCGTTTTATCCCGGTACGGTTCGCGATAATAAATTCGCATGCAACAAAGAGAGGTGTAATAAGAAATGAAAATAAACGATATAAAAAGGTATATAATAGAACAGAAGTATTAAAAATTCTTTTCAAACTGTTTTATTAACGCTTTTATTACTGTCATGCTGCTGGCCGAGGGGCTGTTGCAGAATAAATTTTATTATTATTGTTATTATGCAGACTGCTGGTATTATGCTCTCAAACGACGAAATTGCGGTAATAAATAAAAAAAAAAAACGTATAAACATAGCATGGTTTTACTGCCTCGTGTATACAATTCTTTAAACACAATTTTAAATAAACAAGAGTAAGCTGAAGAATTTTAAACGTAAAGTGGGAAAATATACGTTAAGTTAACGTGCAAGTATTTAATTTAAAAAACTACCATAGACAGGATTAATGTATATAGACGTGTTAAGATTTAATAATTCGAATGTTTTGAGAAGTTATTTACAAAATTTTGTCCTATTGACTTGCCACATCTTATGCCATTATGATATAATACTCTCATATCAATTACATAACCAATTACACCAAAATTTAATATTTGAATATTAATTTAGAATATCTTGATGTTAAATGTAATTTTATATCATTTTAATTTTTATAAGTTAGTGATATTGAGGAAGTCGTCTAGAAAAGTTAATAATTTTTAAAATGCAAATTAAATTGAAAGGAAGATAATCAGTTCTAACATTTTTCTCTCGGTAGCTGATATTCACAGAGGATTGAAACTAGTAGTCGGAATGGATGAGTTAATAATGCAGGGTCGTAGAATATCCTATGTATGACACTGTCAAACAGACATGCAAGATGTCTCTTCCAAAGCGTCAAATAAATAACTTCGAGTCCAGGAATATCTCGTTCAAAGAATCTGATAGGTAAAAATCAGTACACGAGATATCTCATCGACAGATGCAAAGGGGTTAATTACTTTCTGCCGATACGTTCTTTCCTTTTACCAGTTCTCGTATAATAAAACACTATGACAGACAAAGGAAAATTGTTGTTAAATATTTGAATATTCTGCAAGTGACATATTCACTATGCCTTGTTAAACGCTAAATTGTCGACAGGAAAAATGTAAAAATAAGCAACGAGGAAGAAAATATTCGATAAACTTTTCGTAAGTTAATCAATAAAATATTATTGCACATGAATATTATAAACTTTCAATTTGAAAATAAACAATCATGAAATGATACTTGTAATTATCTACTACGCTCCAATTTGCAAATATTTATCTCAATTTTAAATGCTTAGTAAACAAATACAGTTAACACTGAATGTATTATGAGTAGTTACATATATTTTGCATAAATGGAAATAATTATTTCGGTATGAGGAAGACGAATAATTATAAACGA